>JAFEMH010004693.1:0-196408 GCA_022495995.1 Adenophora triphylla var. japonica | reverse complement strand
CTAGCCTCTGAAAGAAAATTTGAAAAGAGGAGTTTTACTCACCCAAAAAATAAAGTAAAAATATTTATGGAAATATATGGATGTTGGCTACAAAAAGTGTTTTGTAGTCAACACCAAATTCCACATTTATCTGTGTCCAAAAAATTAGACCATGGACTGAGGTCTGAGAAAATTGCTACTGGACAGCAACTTCTCATGAAAGAAAATATGATTTTAAGGGGGGTTTTGCATCCATGCTTGTCCCCATTTCCCTAGGTTTTGGTTAGTGATCACTTGACATTTTAGTGGTGAATCAACTATACCAAACCATCCTTGGGGTACATTAGGACTAAGCACTTCATTTGCTTGGGAAGGGGATTTTTATCCTTTGAAAATGAGATTTGATGTATGAAAATGAGTTTTAGGGTTTTGAAAATGGGTTTTCTTTGCAAGAAAGTAAGAGAACTTGAAAATAATGTTGATCCTTGGTAGAAGATCATCCATGGAGATGAACTTCCATGGTGATCTTCTTGGATCTAAGACAAGAAGATGAATGAACTACATTTTGTAGTTTGAAAATGCATGCATGGATGAGAGATTTAGGGTAAGAAGAGGGAGGTTATACCTATCTTCTTTGAGTTTGTGTTTGAATGGGTTCAAGGCTTGAATGTGTTTAGGGTTTGAATTTGAGAGTGAGTGTGAGTTGGGAAAGATTCAAGAGAAAATAGTGACAATTCAAGTGAATTCTCACTGTTTTCTCTCTATATTTCGCCAGAGGTTCAGTGCAAATTGTGTTGTTTTTTTTTATTTTTGTGACTGGAGGGCTCAATTTATAGCCCTCTGAATTTTACAAAGATGTCCGCGCGGATGGGATTGGTGGCGTGCACTGTTCATTAAATGCAGCTCCAGGCTTTGGACACAAGGAATAAAATTCAAAAATATCAGCAGAAAATGTTTTTCAACATGCTGTTTCGGGATTTTCTTAATTCTTTTGCTTTTTAAGATTCCTTTGAAGGTTTATCTTTAAATAGCAATGCCCATTTTGCCATCACTTTGTTAGAAATGTTAGGATTGTTAGGAATTGTTAGAAATGTTATAACTTTCGTTAATTTTCTAACGAAAATTCTAACAATCTCAAATTGGAGCACTTACAGATACGTGCTATTATTAACCTGTCGTCACCTCAATCTGTCAAGGACGTCCAAAGATTGACAGAAAAGATTGCTGCACTCGCCAGGTTCATTTCAAAATCCTCGGATCGATGCAAACCTTTCTATGACATCCTAAGGAAGAACAAGAAGTTCCAGTGGGAGAACCAACATGAAGAAGCCTTTCAGGAGCTCAAAACTTACCTGTCGACACCTCCATTATTGGCCAAGCCTCAGGAGGAGGAACATCTTTACATCTACCTGGCAGTATCAGAAGGCGCTGTTAGTGCAGTCTTGGTGGCAGAACGAGATGGTAGTCAGCAACCCATCTACTATATAAGTAAGACACTTTTAGATGCAGAGACCAGGTATTCTCATTTACAGAAGTTAATTTTAGCTTTGATAACTGCTTCTATTAAATTAAGGCACTATTTTGAAACACATACTATAATTGTACGCACTAACTATCCTATTAAGAATGTTATGAGAAAACCAGAGATGTCAGGTCGAATGGCGAAGTGGTCTGTACAATTAAGCACATACGACATTAAATATGAGCCCAGAACAGCAATAAAATCTCAAGCTCTAGCTGATTTTGTGGCTGACTTTAGTCCAACCATGCAACAAGAGGTGGAATTGGAGGTTCAGCAACTTCAAGATGATGACATCCTGAAGATCTGGACTCTCTACACAGATGGTGCTTCTAACATGAGAGGTACAGGTCTTGGTATTGTACTAAAATCGCCACAAGGGGACATAATACCACAATCCATCAGCTGCAGTTTCAAGGCCACTAATAATGAAGCAGAATATGAGGCATTAATTGCAGGTTTAACAGCGGCCCAGGACCTAGATGTCAAGCATATCCGGGTGTTTATGGATTCTTTGCTAATTGTTAACCATTACAACGGATCCTACATAGCAAAAAATGCAAAGATGACGACATATTTGGAAATTGTAAAAATTCTGGCGGCCAAATTCAAAACATTTACTTTGGAACAGATTCCACGAGAGGAAAATTCTCAAGCAGATGCTCTGGCAAACTTAGGTTCAGCCTTCAAAAGCATTTCACAGACAAGTATCCCAATTGTGCATGTTGACATCCCAGCAATTGATCATCTTGAGCTGTTCGTTCTAGATGTCGACGTACCTTCCCCTCCAGCAGCAACTTCTTGGACAACTCCTATTATCAAGTATCTCTTAGATGATACGATCCCAGCCGAGGAGAAAAATGCTAGAGCCTTCAGGGTAAGAGTATCTAAGTATTTACTTATTGATAACCTTTTGTTTAGAAAATCTGCTGCAGGTCACTACTTAAGATGTCTAGAAGCAGATCGAGCCCATCAGGTTCTCAAGGAACTGCATGAAGGACAGTGTGGAAATCATTCCGGGCGAAGTCCGCATACCAAGGCTCTGAGGATGGGCTATTTTTGGCCCACAATGAGAAGAGACGCCGCAGACTATGCAAAGAAATGTGACTCCTGTCAACGACATGGGGACATCCTGCACCAGCCAGCTGAACTATTGCATCCTATCCTGTCGCCATGGCCGTTTATGGTTTGGGAAATGGACATCGTAGGAAAATTACCCAGGGCACCAGGAGGAAGAGTATTTCTATTAGCTATGACTGACTATTTCTTTAAATGGGTAGAAGCTGAGGTGTACGTACAAGTTCGTGACAGAGAAGTAATCTCTTTCATCAAAAGAAATATATTCAGCCGATTTGGGATACCTTCAGAGATAATTTGTGATAACGGCTCCCAATTCATTAGTAAGAAAACCCAAGATTTCTTGACATCTTGGGGAGTCAAGATGGTGACATCTTCACCTGTTCACCCTTAAGCCAATGGACAAGCAGAATCTAGCAACAAAATAATCATAAGCAACTTAAAAAAGATACTGAACCAAAAGAAAGGACGATGGGCAGAAGAGTTGCCAATGGTTCTATGGGCTGACAGGACGACATCTAAGAACGCTACTGGTCAAACTCCCTATTCACTTGTATTTGGGACAGAATCAGTTCGGATGGCAGCATATCAACATGGCCAAAGTTCGGATGGCAGCATATCAACAAAGGGTAGCCAGATCTTACAACAAAAACGTAAGGGTTAGAAGGTTCCTAGTAGGAGATTTAGTCCTACGAAAGGCATTCCAAAATACAAAGGAGCTCAATGCAGGAAAGCTCGCCTCAAAGTGGGATGGACCCTACCTAATAGATGCACAGGCCGGGAAAGGAGCATATCGTCTGTCAACCTTGGATGGCCAAATTTTACCACGAAGTTGGAACGCCATTCATCTTAAAAGGTATTACATCTAAACAATGCTCCCCTTAAACTCATCTCATCCCAGGTATGGACAATCCTTTATTTATTTGTAACCTTCCATTTTCCTATTTACTATTTTCTTACTTCATTACAAATCAAGATGTCGCTAACACAACTTGTGGAGAGGCGTCAACATAGTTGACGTCCATTTTTAACATGTCTTTGTCTTATGAGGTGTTGACATACGGAAATGGGGACATATCGAAAGTACGCAAAGTCAGAAGAACAATGAATTCTCCTCCGTCAGAGACTGGCCATCTCTTCTCAAGTAAAGGTACATAATTCCTTCTAAGGTTTAAAGAGTTAATTACCTCTTTCTTAAGATGTTAGGTTACCACACCTTCGCCTGAAGTGCAAGTTATCTCTTTAATTGAGGTGTGGGGTGGGCCTATATGGGTAAACTCATATAGCTTACCCATTCCCACTCAGTTAAATGATTGATCTCATGTTTTATTCTTATGGTTATGACATGTACGTGTCATCTTAAGTATCTACCGCTTTGACATACTAACATGTCACCTTACGAGCAAACAAATGACCATCCAAAGAAAAATTTTATCCAAAATAAAACAAGCCTTGTCATGCTTGAAAATTACTAAACCACAACTAAGCTAAAGTTACCCTAAGAACATCCCTAAAAAGTTAAAAACAACATCCAAACTGCCAAAGTTAAAACACAAAAGTGTTGGACCAACCCAACACATAAAAGAAATTGTCTTCGGTCCTTATGAACCTATTACATAACCAAACAAAACTAAAATTGTCTTTGGGATTCCACCCCAGTTAAATCAACAAAAAACCAAGAACAAACTTATTTTACCTTTTCAGATGGCGCCTGCCTCAGGTGTTGCTTTGGAAGTAACTTCTCCAACCTCTGCTCTTCCTTCTTAAGCATCCTACTTTTTGTACTTCACATCCTGAAAGTCATTCCATGTTGCTGTCGTGAGCATCATCAGCCTGTTCAAGATCCTTGGAGCCCTCATTCATCTTTTCATCATGGATTCGCTGCAAAGCTGCTTTTTCATCATCCAGGTTCCAGTTCACATGCTCTCCTGCCTGATATTCCTCAATCATTTGGATTCTAGTTTCAAAAACTGCTTTCGCAGTTTCATGTGCCAAGTCATCCCGAAGTGCTTCCATCTCCCTTTCATGCCTGATATCAACACTTGCAAGCCTGGACCGCCATTTTAAAATCTCTTCATTTTTGTCCCTGATTTCCAATCCCTTTTCCCTCAGTATCCTTGCAGCTTCTTTCAAATCCTTCTCGTATTCAACCCTACTCATATCAAAGGTATCACATTTTTTCCTCCACATCCTGATTTCTTTGGACATTAACTTAGCCATCGAGACAATCTGTCATCAACAAGCAAAAAAGACATTTTACTAAAATAAAAGAGGATCAATGTATCAAGACCCTTTCCTTTCTAGCCGCCACGTATCCTTAACCGTCCCATCATGCAAGCTGGCAGTTGAGCATTTATTGGGAGAAAAACATTTGCCTCTTCAATGCCAAGATAGCCAAATGTTTTTGGGGACAAATTGTTGTGGGTATTTTTCAGCATGGTGACATCTTCAGTTGCTCCTGCATGTCAAGATGTTACTCCACTGTAAGTATCGTTTTAATATTTACTTATTTGATTTTTCCTAATATCTTTATTATTATTTTCCAGTGAATAAGAGAGAAGAATACGGGATATTTTTCTAGCACGTTCAACACATCTTCAATGGCAAGGATGACTTGGTCTCATGGACGTTGAAGAGGATAAGATTATTCCTGAGATTGTAGGAACAACTTTTACCCATTCATACTTACTTATATTTAAGGGGATATGGAGACAAAAAAAACACACACTCTCATGCTCACACACTCTATGCACATCTCTCTTGTAATCCTCTCCATCATCTTCCACAGTTGTAACTAAATTATTATAGTGAAACTTTTAAGGTTGGAGACCTAACTCCCGGGGTTTTTTCCAAAGAGGTTATCACCTCTAAGGTTTTCCTCGTTAACAAATTGTGGTGTCATTCTTTCTTTTCATGTCCTTGTTCCATTTAGTCAAATTCCACAGTCCCCTCCTTGTTGTTTAATCCACACACTTGTCAAAGTTAAGATTCTGTACTATTGTTTTTTCTACCAAAACAGATACCATGTAACAAAAATAACTATCATTATTACACTTAGGAGAGCTCTCATTCACAAGTGTTATTAGACGAGTAGGATCCTCAACATGATTTCCTAACTATATGGCATTCACACCCCCATTATTAGGAAGAGGGTTGTTAACAAGATTAGGGATTCCTATCTCCCTTTTATCAATCAAGTTTTGAATCACATCCTTCAAGTGGTAGCACGAGTTGGTGTCATGGCCGGTGGTATAGTGGAACTTGCAAAAGAGATGATAAGTGTTGGGTATGCATGTTTTTAACCCTCCTATTTTGTATTAGATTTGATTGATACCATAACCTCCTGTCTATTTTAAGGACTTTAGGACCCTATGTAATGAAGCTTAGACTTCAATTTTTTTAGCTAAGTCCATTTTATAGAATAGGTTAAATTTAGGCTTGAAGACTGTCTCAAGATTCATTGGAAGCAAAGTTGCAGTTCCAGCAGTATTCAAAACCGCCCTATGAACCGCACTTGTAACCGCAAGTGTAGCTTCAAGTCTTGAATCTTGCTTGAACCAACCGCATGCAACCGCCCTTGAACCGCACTCCGTGCAGCTCATGTGCGACCGCATCCTTGCAACCTCCCGGTGTAGCAAAACCGCACATTCCTAACCGCATCTCACCAACCGCATCCAATGATTGGCTACTTGAAGTGAACAACTTTTATCCGTTGGAATCCACGTCAGCAATATCAAAAGTCAACCACCATATCTTGTCACGTGATTCAATGTCGAAAAGATCCGCAAGGATCTTGAAAAGGTGACAGTGTCCTAACCTCATTGCTTGTACTGAGCCCGATCGCCTTTACTCGCAGCACTGCATCAAAGGACAAAAGTGGTTGCTGTGGACCAATAGGATTGCATCAAGTACCGTCCTTCAACAAACCGTATCCAACGGCTAGTTTCTTGATGCTTGGGTATAAATACCCCCAATCTTCACCATTTGAAGATTGCTTGAAAAATTGAGAAATTGCCGTGTTCATAGAAGCCGAAGCTCGCCGTAAATTATTCAACCCTTTCAATCTTCATCTTCATACTTCAAGAAATATTCCTAGCCCGTAAATCAAGCCTTAACACATTCAAGAATCATTGAGCTCTACATCTCACAGCATTTAAAGAGCCTTGATCTTGTTTCTCACACACACACCTCTCTTGTCTAAACACATAGTTTATTCATTTGAGATACACTCGGTTATAGTTTTGGATTTGTTCTTCATAGAAAAGATTTTATTGTACTTTGTAATCTCACAATACTTAATATAAAATCTCTCTTAGAAATCCAAGACTAACCATCTTGGTAGTGGACGTAGATCGTTTATCGATTGAACCACTCCAAATAGCGTGTTCTTACTTTCGCATTTATATTTCTTGTGCTTGCTAATTATTTATCTTTGTCTCTCGTTTGATCTTTATTTAGTTATCCATTATTGTGAAATAGTGTTTGGAGTTAACAAAGTCAAAACCACACGTGTTTGTAAAACTGCTCTTCCCAAAACCGCACCACCAAAACCGCATTTTACAAACCGCCTCTCAAAACCGCTTTACACTCTATTATTCCGTCGTGCATTTTACACTATCACTTGCAGCCTATTATCAATCGCAAGAGGATTTTGTAAGCAAGAGGTTCAGCCTTTTTAAAAGAGGGCGAAAAATTTTAAACAGCCTATTCACCCCCTCTAGCCGTATTTTCACCCTTGTTGCCACCTTTGGGACCAACAAGTGGTATCGTAGCAAACACATTTTAAAACCATCGTTTTTCAAGCTTAACAGCCTTGTGTGCCGATTCGATATGGCAACCTCAAAGACAATGACTACCGTTAACTATTCACACATTCCAATGTTGGACGAAGACCACTTTGACATCCGGAAGTGCCGAATGCTTATTCATTTGGAAACCATAGATGAAATGCCGGTGGAGTGCGTGATCAATGGCCCTCTAATTCCAATGAAGGCTAACACCGATGCAACCACCAATGCCGAAACTCCAGAGGTCAAAAAGCCAAAAGATGAGTGGTCGATGAAGAGAAGAGAATAGTTGCCTCGACAAAGAAGGCGAGGTTCATCATTTCGGAACCCTCCCCGTATCAACTCTACGTAAAGTGATGTACCTCAAAACCGCAGCGTATGTGGGATGCCATAGAGAGCTACCTCGAAGGTGATGATGAGTGCAAGGAAAACAAATTATACATCTGTTGAAAGATCCTACAACAACTTCAATGTAAAACCCAACGAAACCTTGCGTCAAACCTACGATCGCTATGTTGAGGTAGTTAACGCTTGTAGATCTCTTGGTAAAACTTTAACCGATAAGGAAATCAATATGACTTTCCTATCTCGCTTTAGGTTCTAGATGGGTAAATAAGGCTACCTCTCTAGAAGACTCCAAAGTATTGGGTACTTGGTCATTAAGTAACTTGTATGCCAATCTTAGAGTCTATGAACTTAAACTAAATCATATTGAAGAGATAGAAGGAAAAACCAAATCGCTTTCTATGTCCGTAGTGGAACATGAAGAGAAACCATCCACATCCAATCAAACCACCGATCCTTCCATATCAACCTCATCACTCATCGAGATGGATGATGATGATTTTGCCATGTTTGTGAAAAGATTTCAAAAATTTAGAAAATCCTCAAAACCTTTCACAAAATCATTTTCAAAAGGCAAACCTCCCGCAACATTTTCTAGGGCTACAGATACAAAGAAGAAGAGTGACTTGGTATGCTACAACCGTAGGAAACCCGGCCACTTTGCATCCGAGTGTCCACGCCTAAATATGAATATATGAAAAAGAAAACTTTTCCTTCGAAATTTTCTCATCGAAAGGGAATGGTTGCCGAGGAGGAAGAGAATTCCAAGGAATTAGCAACTTGGATTGAAACAGATTCGAGGATGGAAGTGACGGTGAAACCGAAGAGGTTAACCTCGCTTAGTTGCAGACGCTTCGATGACTCGCATTCTGAATCATTTGAGTTGCATGATATGGAGGAAAAGGAGGTTTTTGCAAAACTTCCAAATTATAAATTGGATGATGATATTAAACTTACTCCTAGCGTTAAGATAGGAAATTGTTCGTATTCACGTCCCATTTTCTCATCTAAAACCGCTCCACCTTCAAAAGCTATTCCAAAGAAAATTTTGAAAAAGGTGGTGGAAGAGGTTTCTCCCATGGAACATGAAAAGATGTTCAAGGAAGCCGAAATGGTGATCCATCAATTCTCAAATCTTAAGAAAGCCTTAAGCTTAGCTCATGATGAACTTAATCTCGTACAAGACGGAGAAAACCGTGATGAGGTCTCGAAATCTCTAATCTTAAGGACCAAATCAAACAGTATGACTCCTCTTGCCGATCAAAACCGCATCCTTGAAACTAAGGTTGCCGCACTTCAACTCAGAATGATGACTTGGTAACCCAAATCGACGATCGTCAAAAGATTATTGATTCGTGGCTCAAGTCTCAATCCACCAAGGATAAAATCTTGGACTTCCAAGTTCCTCCCGGAACTAAGGATGGTCTAGGGTTTGGATCTCGAGGAAGAGGAGAAGTGTGCATCCTCGAGTGAAAAGGATGAGGAAATTTTGGAACTAACTCAAAGAAATTCCCAAGGGGAAGCATGCTAAAGGAAAGGGTAAAGGAAGACAAGTAAATTATGTCTACCCTAAAGGAAAGCAATATGGGAAGAATTCGTGTTAAAACCTAAGAATTCTGTGGAAGCACCCGAAGAGGAAATGGCTTATGGAATTGGTAAAATCCCCGCTCCAACCGCTTCTAGTGGAAAAGGCGGTTCGTTAACCTGTGTCCGACCGCGCTTCTTCTTCGACCGCTCCTCCCGCCTTCAAAAGCGTGAATAGCGTTCCTGCAAAATACGTGGTCAAACCAAAGCCTCGTTCCCTCAGACGCTCGGAATGTTAGCCGGAACCGCTCCTCCCAAACCGCTTCCTTGTCCAAAACCGCATGCAACTCCTAAGAAGAGTAAGGAGTTAGTAAAACCTCATGAAGCTTGTAGCTATTACAAATGTTCTCGTGTGTGATGGTTTAGGTCACAAGGCCGCGTAATGCCTTTTGCGGTTCACATCCAATGCCAGAAGAGCAAACCTCCTTCGTCCAAACAGTGTGGGTCGTAAAGGGTTGCTAACTTCAGACCCAAGGAATAAAGGGGGACCTCGTTCTTAATGTTTACATTTCAGGTCCTCTCGCTTCATGGCCGGTCACTCCAAGGATAATGAATGGTATCTTGACAAAGGGTCGCTCAAGACATATGACCGGAGATAGATCATTACTTGAAGATGTCGTTGAAGCAAGTGGTCCATCCGTAACCTTTGGTGATAACAACAAAGGCAAGACCATTGGATATGGTGTGATAAGGAGAGGAAACCTAACTATTGAGAAGGTTTCTCTTGTCTATTGACTCAAGCACAACCTCCTTTCAATTTCTCAATTTTGCGACAAAGGAATGCTTTGCAACTTCACGTCATCAAATTGCTTTATCAAAGATAGCATTTCCGGCGTCACCCTACTCACAGGGGATTCGTAAGAGTAATATTTACATTATTGATCTAAATTCTGCATGTAGTATTACTAATCTCCGTTTTGTAGCTAAGAATGTGAGCGAAAATAGTTGGCTATGGCACAAGAGGTTGAGCCACTTGAACTTCAAGTATCTTTCACAGATTGGTAGGGAAAACCTCGTGCGTGGTTTACCCAAAGTGGCTGACCACCATCCAGAGAAATGCAAGGCATGCAGCCTGTAAGGCCCGCGTCGTCTTTCACCAAAGAAGACCGCTCCATCAACTTCAAGATGCTTACAACCGCTTCACATAGATTTGTTTGGACCCGTAACCACCGCCAAAGATTGGAGGAAATAGATATACTTTAGTGGTGGTGGATGATTACTCAAGATATACGTGGGTTGAGATGATGATTTCCAAAGATGATCGCTATGAGATTCTCACCGCACTATTCAGACGGCTCCAAACTCAAAAAGAAGATGACATCGTTAGTGTTCGATCGTATAATGGAATGTAATTCAAGAACAACGGTGTTGCTCAAGATTGTGATGACCATGGGATTGATCACAATTTTTCCACATGGGTGTTCCACAACAAAATGGGGTTGTGGAAAGGAAGAATAGGACGTTGATTGAGGCCGGAAAGACAATGATATCTCGAAGCGAAGCTACCTCGCATTTTTGGGTCGAAGCAATCAATACCGCATGCTTCACTCGTAACCGCTCCCTCATCAACAAAACCTATAATAAGACTCCCTATGAGCTTTGGCGAGGAAGAACCCCAACATTGCATTCTTCAAGATCTTTGGCTGCAAATGCTTTGTCCTCTACAACGGAAGAGAAAATAGAGGTAAATTCGGAGCCAAGGCCGACGAAGGTATTTTTGTTGGGTATGCTAAACATTCTAAAGCTTTTCGTGTTTTCAATAAAACTAGTTTAAAAATAGTAGAGTCTCGTCCATGTTACTTTTGATGAGCATTCTCTCCTTGAGCCACATTTGGCTCCAAATGTTGCCGATGATTTTGTTGAGCATAATGAACCAGGTGAACCATCTCAAACCGCACCCGAACCTCAACCGCAAAATCCAAAGCACCCTCAACCGACATTCCTCAAACCACACCTTTCAAACCGCACCCGAAGAACCCTCTCCAGATGCAACTGCAAGGGCAGATGAAGTTGAGAATTCCCCTATCCAGCTTATAGAACCTCTTCGTCAACTTACCATTCATGACTTCGCTGAAGGATCTAACGATGTTCCAATTGAAGATCTTCAAGAAACCTCACCCAACCAGACTTACCCCTGAGGTTCGTGAAGTCGCTAGCCACCCCTCACTAATGTGATTGGTGATCTGTTTTTCCGGTGTTCAAACAAGGAGATCAAATTATGACGAGCATACTTCTCTTTATCTCAAGTTGAACCCAAGAAGATTGATGAAGCACTCCAAGATTCCAGTTGGGTTGTTGCTATGCAAGAAGAACTCAACCAGCTTTGAAAGATGCAAGGTCCGGACTTTGGTGCCTAGACCTCAGGATCAAGGAGTGATAGGAACTAAGTGGGTATTTAGGAATAAGATGGATGAGAATGGAAGCATCACTAGGAATAAAGCAAGGTTGGTTGCACAAGGATATAGGCAAGAAGAAGGAATTGATTATGATGAAACCTTTGCTCCAGCTTGCAAGATTGGAAGCTATCGTAATCTTCTTAGCCTACGCCTCTTTAAGCGTTTCAAGTTATATCAAATGGACGTAAAGAGTGCATTCCTCAACGGCGAACTGCAAGAGACCGTGTATGTTGCCCAACCTCCTGGATTTGAAGACTCCAAATTTCCCAATCATGTCTACAAACTCCAAAAAGCTTTGTATGGACTTAAGCAAGCTCCAAGGGCATGGTATGAGACTCTTTCTAAATTTTTACTAGAAAAGGGATTTAAACGTGGTAAAATTGATACAACTCTTTTTATTGCCAAATATAATGAGCATACTTTACTTGTTCAAATTTATGTCGATGATATTATTTTTGGTTCTACTAATGAGTTGCTTTGTAAGCGTTTCGAAAAGCTAATGAAAAGCAAGTTTGAGATGAGCATGATGGGAGAATTAACATTCTTCCTCGGGCTTCAAATCAAGCAATGCGAAGAAGGTATTTTCCTCGCCCAAGCCAAATACACCAAGGAGTTGATAAAGAAGTTTGGATTAGAAAATGCTAAAGCATATGATACTCCTATGGCCACCGGCAATAAGCTAGATAAAGATCTCAAAGGTAAGAAAGTTGATCGACTTTATATCGAGGTATGATCGGCTCATTACTTTACTTAACCGCTAGTAGGCCCGATATCATGTTTAGTGTCCGTGTATGTGCACGCTATCAAGCTGCATCCTAGAGAAGCACATCTTATTGCAGCCAAGCGTATAATCCGCTATTTATCCGGAACCACTAACCTTGGACTTTGGTATTCCAAAGATTCGAACTTCGATCTTGTAGGTTATTCAGATGCAGATTATGCAGCCTTTGTACTATTGACAGAAAAGCACTAGTGGTACTTGTCATTTCCTGAATAGACTAGTTGCTTGGGCCAAAGAAGAAGCAAGCTTCGCCCGTGTCAACCACAGAGGCCGAGTATATTGTTCTGGAAGTTGTTGTCACAAATCCTTTCGATGAAGCAAGAAGCTTGGTGGACTATGGAATCCATGAAGGAAACTGCCCTATCATGTGTGACAACACTTCAACTATTTCAGCCTCCAACAACCCCGTCATGCATTCCAAGACCAAGCATATAGATATCAAGTATCATTTCCTCAAAGACCATGTGGAGAAGAGGAATATCCATTTAGAGTACGTGGGGACAGACAACCGCATTGCCGACATCCTCACAAAGGCTCTTGACTCCAAGAGGTTTTCTTTCCTCGAGGAGAAATGGGTATGCTTGAACTTAAATAAATTCCATTCTTTTTATTAACTAACTTGGTTGTTGAGTATAGTTTCAATTCCACTATTGAACCGCGTGTACCAAACCGCAAGGATTTTCAACCGCACCGCAGCCAACCGCTTCACTTAAAACCGCATGCCGCAGCTTCAACCGCTTGATCTTAACCGCAGCTCAACTTGGAGTATTTTCTATCTTTACTTTTACTTATAGTTATTTAAAAAAAAAAAAAAAAAAAAAAAAAAAAAAACTGCTCAAATTCCTTTTATTTATTTTTCACCCTTATTTTTTCTTTAAGGGTTTATTTGCAAATGTTTTCCCACGAAAATTTAAATTTTAAGAGCATTCAATGCAAAGGGAACATTAGCATTAAATGGCCTTCATGTCACCCGTCATTGTTTGACGTGTTGAAGCCGAAAGGGTGCATGCTTTGCAATGATTCACCGAGTTGGTGAACCAGCTTTGTCCTTTCAACCGCCAAACCCTAACTTTTTCCTATATATAGAAGACATAAGTCACCTTTTAAAACTTTTACCGTCTTCTCTCTCTCTCGCCGTACTCCGTCGCCTTTCTACCAACTTATTTTCTCTCTCTAACCTTCATATCCTCTTAAAATTCTAAGTCTTTCTTCATCAATGGCACCCAAACCCATTGAAGACATGGTATGATTTCTTAAACTTAATCTTCTTATATCTTCTCGCAAATCATTACACGTTCATGTTCATAATCTCGCCATTGTTGAAAAGCTTCTAGCTTCGAACCACTTAACCTAATTTCGTTCATAGATGCTTCATTTCTTGATCATTTTGCATGATAATTGTTAGGTTATGTTCGGATTATAGTTATTTGTTTGATTATATACTTTGTTTTATGATCAATCAACATCTTGAACACCGATTTTGAACTTTAAACTTTCTAAGTTTCAAACCCACTTTTAGATTTTTCCATTTTCCGGATGATTTTGAGTAAAGTAGATGTTTTTATTGTTATATTATGAATCTATCGCTCAATGTGATCATTTTGACATGTTATTTGATCATTTTGGTTAACATTTTTCAAAACCTTGTTCTTGGTGTTCTTCGTGTTCTTCATGCACTCAAGTGACTGTTCATCTTCATTTTCGTAAAAGTTCTTATGTTTTGGATTGACCTAATTTTCAAACTTGTTTTTCCATACTTAGAAAATTTCTGAAAATTTTACCTTGTTGCATGTTTGAACCGCATGCCTTTGAACCGCATCATTCATAGAACCGCATGTTATGAAACCGAACATATAATTACTTATGTTTGTTTCAAAACCGCATTGTTAAAACCGCATGTGTTTTGGTTCTTCAACCGCAATCTCGTAACCGCATGACATGTTTTCAAAACCGCATATACATTTTCAAACCGCATGCTAGAAAATTACTTAAGTTTTACTAAGTATATAGGCTGGACACCATAACCTTTCCTCTCTAAGCACCGCTTGCTGTGGGATAATTTTGGATTACAATGCCACGTGCTAAGTATATACTTTTGTATTTTTCTTATTTGTTTTCCTACCCGTGTTCACAGCTTTCTTGTGGTTGGAAATTTTCATTTCCAAAACCGCACTATTGCCAACCGCATGTGTGCCCCAACCGCTTGTTAACCGTGGATTTTCCTAAAGTATTCTAACTTGTGTGTTTTCTTTGTAGAATACCAAGTACTTTCTACCAGTTGGGAAATCAATGAACCCGAGTTGCGGTCTCGATGCTCGGGAAGAGAGATGATTAGGAAGATGCAAGCCTCTGGAATCCTTCCCCTCTTCAACAAGAACCAAACCTATACCATCCCATTATTCATTGATCAATTCTATCGCATCATAGCCAAGGGAGTGACCGAGCCAGATGGAACCAAGATACCCACTTAGTGGGAATTGTTGAAGGGTTTAAGGTCTCAATTGACTACTTGGACATCGAAGCACCTTCGATTTCCATGTGTCTCGGTGCTCCAGCTTGAAGTGTCCCAAGAGGTTCAGGATGCTACCTGCTCAACTCTTACCGGAACCCCGGCTTCTTTAACCGGCAACTACAAGAAGATAGCTAGGAAAGAGTTTGGAGAGATGATGAGTCATTTATGTTACTTAGTAGGGAAGTCTCGTGTGGGAAGACAGAAACCACAACAACTTCACCTCTTCTCGGGGCGTATTGCCGTGCCATATACAACGGAATGAAGCTCCATTGGCCCAAAATCTTGATGAAAGAGCCGGCCGCCAGTATTGATGCCTACCGCTTGAAGACCAAGGATGTGCATACCAAAGTGGAGACCGTTTGGTAGATCGCTAACCGCCATCTGCAACTATCAAGCACTTGGAAGATATGAAGACAACCACTCCCGATATCTCGCTATCATTGGGGAGTTGAAGAATCTGGGCTCAAGGCTTGCCACTCCTTCGCATTCTCTTTTGGCAATGAAGACTACAAAGCTCGTATGATGCCGATACCTTTCAACCCAAGGAACATTATGTGGAGATGACTCCAAATGACCGCATCAAAAGCCATTGGCAAAGCTATCAAAAAGGTCTCAAGGAAAAGAAAAGCACCTACGTAACCCCTTCTTAAGCCAACTTCAACCGCGCCAACCCAACCGCGTGGTTCACCGGTGCAGCCCAAGTCGAAAAAAGCCAAGGAAGGAAAAGGAGAAGATGACCCTTCGAGATGAAGTCATTGAAGAAGAAGAAGAACAAGAAAATGCAACTATCCCTCCTTTGATTGCTAGAGCCAAGAAGGCCAAGGAAACTCAAGCTCAATTGGCAAAGATGACTCGATGAGGAGTTGTCCAATTTTTACGTAGCCGAGATTGAGAGAATTGATAAAGCAAGAGCCGAGAAGGTATCTCACAAAGGTAAATCCAAAGAACCCATTCCCCAACCGCCTCCATCTCAACCGCCCCTAACCCAACCGCTTGTTCAAACCCCTCCTCAATCTCCCATTCATTCCCTTCACCCATCACCCGAAAAAGCACCTACCAAAGCCCCAACACTCCGAACCGCATTCTCCTCCCCAACCACAAAGAGCCGCAACCGCTCGTGGGGAGAAGCAACCTAGAGTCAAACAGATTGCCAAAAGGAGAACCCCGTGAAAGGCCCCAAACGCTTTTGCACCGCCTTTCAAGACAAAAACTCCTTCACCCCCTTCTTCCCATTCCTCTTCACCTTCATCTCGCTCATTCATCCTCTGACTCCTCTACCAAATCCAACTCTTCCTCAAGCCAATACAATTCTCAAACCTCCTCACCTCAAAATTCAAACCGCTCCCCTTCTAAACAAAATTCAAACCGCGCCCAATCACCACCTTACTCACATCACACCCCAGCTATCTCAATTTCCAATCTTAACCGCGATGTAACTCCTTCCCCAAACCGCGTCAATACCCCTCCTCCTCCTGAAAATTCACCTCCTCATAAATCACCTACTCCTGACCGCCTTCCTACTCCACCTCCTCAAACCTCACCATCCAAACAAAGAACCCCTCCTGTTTCTGTCCATACAGCCCATACAAGTTCCTCCTCTGATTCTAACCCTATAACTTCTGGGATTCCAACCACCAACATTCCACCCTCAACCGCACCTCTCTCAACCGCACCAATCCCCTCCATACCTATCCCAACCGCTTCTATCCCCTTACCCCAAACACAACCAATTCCTTCCTCAACCGCTTCACCTTATATAGTCCCTGCCAGCCGCCTTTTCCAAACCCTCCTACACCCCATTTCCCAAACCGCACCTCCAACCCAATCTCAACCTCCTCCATCAATTACCCAAATCCCAATCATTCAAACCGCTCCTTCTGACTACCTCCAAATTCTTTCCACCCTCCAACCGATTCAATCACGCTTGGTTGTAAACCAAGGTCATATGCTTAAACTCACTGAATCTAACATGGCCTTAACCGCATCCAATGCCAACCTTGAAGCCTCCAACCGCATCCTTCTTTCCAAAGTGGACTCTCAAGCCACTGAACTGGCAATCATGAAAGCACAAATGATTGATGCCATTAAGGGGGAGAGAGTTTCCACGTAAGCCGCCAAAACCGCAGCCTACCGAGTGCTTTCAAGCGTTTAAAGAAGATTTAGCAAGAGGAGTGCTCAAAGCTACGGGTGATGCGGTTTCTAAGACTCAACTCCAAGAAATGCTCTCCAAGCTATCTCGATGAGTTTGTTTCTTCAACCAATGTTGCTCTTACCTCCTTTATGAAATCCATTGAAAATTCCCAACCGCAACCGCAACCTCAACCGCAAAGAAGCCTCCACCTCACCCGCCCTTCTCAAACCGCCTGATACCTTGCACCAAAATTTTCAATGAACTCGGACTCCCTTAAAGACGTAATAAATGTTGATCTCAACATAGTGGGAAACAAGATCAAAGAGCAGTGTAACCACCTTTGATGGAGATATCTCTTTCAGGTTTGAAAACCTCAAGGCGTGTTTTAACCTCAAGTCGGACAATTCTATAAAGGAGTCGAAATCAAACCCGAATATAACCAAGTTGATTTGGATCCATTGAAAGATACTTTATCCAATCAAACAGCTGACCATTCAAGATGAAATCTTCACCTTTTTCAACTCTTTGAAGGCCGTCAAGCTTTTTCTACTCAAATCAAAGATAGTGTTGATGCCAACTCCGCATCGCTGATGCCGTTGCAACCGCCGCCGCTGACCCGTGACCGCACTACGAACCGTTGAGACTACCCTTGCGACATGTGCCGAAGATCTAAGAGCCCTCGTAAGAAATATCGAGGTGAAAGCTCAGCCTTCGACCTTCGTAACCGCAGCTTACCTCAAAGAAGAAGTCAATCAACCAAGAGAGCAAACACGCCATCAACATCAACCGCGCCATCATCAACCGCGTCAGCATTAGGATTTCTCATTTTGTAATTCCTTTATCCTTTTTTGCTGAACTCCTTTTTGATTTGTTGGACCACACTCCATGTAATTTTTGTCCAACTTTCTTTTGTTTTTGAAACCTTTGTATTTTGCTTCTCTACCATTGTAAGTGTAACCGCATTGGTAGTAATGAAAATGCATCATTGGTTCCAAAACCTTGTTCATATCAAACTACTTGTTTGTAGAACAATGAAATCTCTTATGGTTTATAAACTCATTCAAATATTTTCTAACTTAAAATCACTATTTTGAATTGATGTTTAAACATTCAGTTTGAACCGCACTTTGAACTTAAACTCACAATTTCTTAAGTGCACTGAATGCATTTCTATACTTTCCACATTGTAAGTTTTCATCTTTTAGAAAGTATAGAAATCTATAGCTTAAGCTAAAGTGTGTGCATTGACTTGGGACATGAATTACCATGTTAATTCTTATGGACATGTTCTTACCAAGTACAATGTTTGCTTTTGTTATAGTAGGTAATGGCATCAATCAAATAGGGGAGATTGTTGGGTATGCATGTTTTAACCCTCCTATTTTGTATTTGATTTGATTGATACCATAACCTCCTGTCTATTTTAAGGACTTTAGGACCCTATGTAATGAAGCTTAGACTTCAATTTTTTAGCTAAGTCCATTTTATAGAATAGGTTAATCTTAGGCTTGAAGATCCGGCACAAGTTTCATTGGAAGCAAGGTTGTAGTTCCCGAAGTATTCAAAACCGCACCATGCAAACCGCAAGTGCAGCTTCAAGTCTTGAACTTGCTTCTTGAACCAACCGCATGCAACCGCCCTTGAACCGCACTCGTGCAGCTTCATGTGCGACCGCATCCTTGCAACCTCCCGGTGTAGCAAAACCGCACATTCCTAACCGCGCCTCACCAACCGCATCCAATGATTGGCTACTTGAGTGAACAACTTTTTATCCGTTGGAATCCACGTCGCAATATCAAAAGTCAACCACCATATCTTGTCACGTGATTCAATGTCGAAAAGATCCGCAAGGATCTTGAAAAGGTGACAGTGTCCTAATCTCATTGCTTGCACTGAGCTCGATCGCCTTTACTCGCAAAGCACTGCAGTACCAAAGGACAAAAGTGGTTGCCGTGGACCAATAGGATTGCATCAAGTACCGTCCTTCAACAAACCGTATCCAACGGCTAGTTTCTTGATGCTTGGGTATAAATACCCCCAATCTTCACCATTTGAAGATTGCTTGAAAAATTGAGAAATTGCTGTGTTCATAGAAGCCGAAGCTCGCCGTAAATTATTCAACCCTTTGAATCTTCATCTTCATACTTCAAGAAATATTCCTAGCCCGTAAATCAAGCCTTAACACATTCAAGAATCATTGAGCTCTACATCTCATGCATTTAAAGAGCCTTGATCTTGTTTCTCACACACACACCTCTTGTCTAAACACATAGTTTATTCATTTGAGATACACTCGGTTATAGTTTTGGATTTGTTCTTCATAGAAAAGATTTTATTGTACTTTGTAATCTCACAATACTTAATATAAAATCTCTCTTAGAAATCCAAGACTAACCATCTTGGTAGTGGACGTAGATCGTTTATCGATTGAACCACTCCAAATAGCGTGTTCTTACTTTCTGCATTTATATTTCTTGTGCTTGCTAATTATTTATCTTTGTCTCTGTTTGATCTTTATTTAGTTATCCATTATTGTGAAATAGTGTTTGGAGTTAACAAAGTCAAAACCACACGTGTTTGTAAAACTGCTCTTCCCAAAACCGCACCACCAAAACCGCATTTTACAAACCGCCTCTCAAAACCGCTTTACACTCTATTATTCCGCTGTGCATTTTACACTATCACTTGCAGTCTATTATCAACTGCTAGAGGATTTTGTAAGCAAGAGGTTCAGTCTTTAAAAGAGGGCGAAAAATTTTAAACAGCTATTCACCCCCCCTCTAGCTGTATTTTCACCCTTGTTGCCACCGTTGGGACCAACATCATGCATTAAAATCATTCCTTTTGTACTAAAAATTGCATCCTTTGCATTCAAAATCCCTTTTCACATTAAAGATGCATTCTTTGCACCCAAAAACTCATTTTCATACTTAAAAATGCATACTTTGCATTAAAAAATCATTCTTTGCCATTTTCATGCATCATTTGTACATTAAATGCTATTTTCCAACATAAAAATACATTCTTTGCACAAAAATCATTTCTTTACATAAAAAGCATCCATTTGCAATCAAAAGCATCCTTTGCAACTTAAAAATGTCATATTTTCACTAAAATGTCATTTTTATCATGCATTCCCCCATGTCCCCATTAGTAACCTTGGAACGGACCGGTGCAAAGGTCTTATCTTTACACCGTTCATTCTATTAAAGGTTCCATGATCTCTTTAGAAAGGGACAACCTTGAACCCTATATCTCCAATTATCACTTAAGACGAGTAAGAAGCATCTACATGAGCTCGACCGTCTTAAAGTGTAGGATTGATGGGCTAAGGACCCTCCTTTTCTAAAGAACCTCATCTTTGACTATAAAGAGAGTCATTCTCTCGATCACGCAAGTCCCGAGGTCTAAAAAAAAGCGATGATCACAAGTCCAAGATGAGGACGGGATCATAATCCCAAATACATAAAAATCCAAGAAATCCCGAGCAATAACCAACAAATGGTTTGTACGTCCGGAAGAAGACTTGGGACATTCCCTCCCTTTATTTTCAAACACATGCACACAAGAAAGCACGCAAGCAAGCAAGATTAATGGGATCTTGGGAGACTTGCTCCGGCAAGGCACCTTGGGTGAACGACGATCCGTTCTTCCCAAGGGGTAACTTAACCTCCGAACCCATAAAAATCCTTTTTTCAAAGTTTTGAGGAAATCAAAATGGCGTGGCGACTCCGTTTTTCAAATTAAACCGGATGTCTTCAAACTCGCGTGAATCCAACAAACAAAAAATTTGGGCACACATTCACAGCTACGTTTCTGAGGACGATGGCTCGGAGTAGCCCCTTGTATCAAAACATTGCTCTTTTGACTATTGCACCTTTTCCTTGCAAGGAAACAAACAAACACTTTTCTTTTTTTTTTTCTTTTGCTAAGAACTTATTTGCTTTTGCCTTTCCTAGACTCAGTACATTGTTGCTAGCCTTTATGTTATTTTTATTGTCTGCACGAGTCCATTTTTGGGATGATGACAAGGAATGACTCTTTTTTTTTTTGAATGACAATGGCACAAGCACTACAAGAAACTGAACTATTAGGGACCGCCTTTTCCCGTCCTAAATAATCATTTTCCCGTCCCTAATAGTATTTAGGTCGGCGTTTGGGACGGGAAACGAGGGTCCTAAATAACATGCGACTCTAAAAGTTTTAGGACCCCTGTCACCGTCTCAAATAATTATTTAGGTCGGGCTTTTGCCGACCCTAATAAAAAATATTTTTTTTTTTTGAGCCAAATAGTTTTTGGTACCGGTTGTTAGGGACGAGGTTGCCGACCCAAATAATATTTGGCACCTAACATTTTTTTGGAGGGAAATTATTAGGGACCATGTCGCCCGACCCAAATATATTTTGCCACCAAAATCACATTTTTTGTGGGAAAGTAATAAGGTTACCCAAATAAAATTTGATGTCAAAATGTGAATATTTACCATTAATTATCAAACACTACTAATCTTCTACTAATTATATATATACACAACCACACATGCATACATACATTATACTTGTAAATATATCAAATAAACCTAACAATAAGAATGTAACATGCAAATACAAAATATATGAGGTCCGTCTTTAAAAAAAAATCATTCTGTCTGTAGTAACATACTTCCTCACATCATCATCCTCAGTTAATCCGGGAAGATCATTCTCCCCTTTCTTCACAATCACCAAATTCAAAACAGAAAGATCATGGCTGACAATGCAACCACGGACCGACTTCCTACGGCGCTCTCCATTGCGCCTTCCATGGCCTCGGAAACAAGGGGTACCTGGAAAACATAAAGATAATATAAATTTTATTTCACATTGCAAAACAAAATAATAGAAGTAGCAATAACTAGTGAGCGGTGTACAGAATGAAATTTTGAAATGGCATTTCACAAACCTCCTAACAAGTAGAAGGCGGACACGGTCAGGGGTCAACACACCCTGCTTCATGGGGAAACCTTGCTTGTCACAGCAACCCATGATCTTGAACACATAGCCCTTGAACTCTGTCGAATTCGCAATGTATATGTGAGTACTGTGGAAACAATCGGAGAATAGTGAATGCTGAAAATAGATAATTAAAACAACAACAATGCAAACTGAAAAAAAAAATACCTCTCCGAGGGCATCTCCACTGACTTCCTGGGAGATTCTCTTGTCATAAAAAGACCAATGCTTAAACTTAAAATAAAAATAAAAATAATCATAATAAATTTGTAAGTCTTAGATATCAACCAAGAGTAAACAACATGAAGCAAATACCTTCAGAATGTACTCAACCACAAGGGCTGTCTCTTGGCCCCCTAAAGCCAGTGCCTGGAAAAATAAACGAGAATTCAATAATCAAATCCAAAACCATGAGAAGCGTTACGGAAAAGATGAAACAGATTTCAAAGAAGCAATATACCTTCATAAATAAATCATGATCTTCATCTGGTTTGATTCCGGAAATCTTTTCTCTTCTTGCATGTTCCATAAGCATATCTGTAGGGAGATAATGACTCAACATTTGTGCATATTAACAGAGGCATGTGATCACAAGCAAGAGATCTTACCATATTTAAATCCAACACCCTGACAATTGGCCGAAAAATCAAGTGTTTCCCTTACAGTCATTTCTGCAACGTGCCAATCGTGTTGACTGACATAAGCAGAGGTCCTTTGAGGCACAAACTCTTTCAACCCGTGTCCATTGTAAGTAATCTTCCCTGACACCTACGAAGAAACGTTGTGTTTTTTATTTTAATTTTAATTTTTTTTCGCTCACCTCTGCGGAAGGTTTCAGGTATAATGGCTAAATTAGATAATTTCATCATGGAATTTACCTCCTGCCAAGTGCCCATAATATAACCACTGATTTATGACATGAAAATGCTGAATTAGAATGAGAGAAAAGTCTCAATACCTGTAAATCAGTTGCAATGCGTCCAGCAAGGGCCAAGAGCAACGTTGTCTTCCCAGAGCTTGGTGGGCCCAGCAGCAATATCATTCCAAAATGAAACATTATTAGTTATCAAAAATGACCATTTTTAACCATCCAAATCAACTTGAACCTCAAAACTGGGAATGCACCTTGAAGGTCTAATTATCCCACTAAGATCATTCAGAATTGACAACTTTCTCATCTTTCCCTTTAATAATCTCATTCGCCTTAACAAAGCCTGGATGACATTTAACATAATTATCGATTAGAAAAGCGTTCCCAAATACAACAGTAACTCAAAATACATTTTCGCGAGCATACCTTTGTGTCATGTTGAAAGTTAATATTGCAAGTTTTATAACTCGACATAGTATTCACTGCATGTAATTAAATTGAGTTCAAGAATTAATTTTCTATGTTTTTAAGAAAGAAATAATAAACCTCAGCTTCTTTTGTGTGGTCATGCAAGTACTTATGTTGGTCACCAGAGCTAGATCAAGTTCAAGAGTCTTTGAGTTAGTAAAATAAGAACCTATAATTTCATAAGTGCAACTTAACATTCTAATCTTGGACAGAGCAGTCAAGCTTAACTGGTGTTTCTAAGTTTAGAGTCTTTGGACCCCTTCTGAGACTCCATTACAGGCATAATGAAATGAACAGTATATAGTTCGAAAGTTATTTTGATTCTGGTCGATTATTTCCATATTACCTGAATTTATATAAGCTCAAAAATGAAATATCTGCTTAATTACCATCGGGGTGAGCCATTTTTTGCATGGCAGTTGGGGCAACCATTGGTCGAAACCTGTTTTCGTCAAAAGAAGTCTATTATTAACGCACAAACACAAAATTCCATGCAAAAATGCGCCAAGCGGAGATTTGAGTGTTATTTAGAATCAATTAAAGCTAAAAGTGAACTTATAGGATTCTGGAGAAAGCATTTCTGTTCTTATCAAGAGTCCACTGGTCTTCTGCACCTGATGCATAGTAGTCATACACCATCTTTGGCAGCTTCTCCTTGGCAACAGCCTGATACTCGGTCACGTTGATGATCTCCATTTCTATTGCAGCCTGATTCTACCCCCTCTTCGGATAAAATCTATACTTAGACATGAAAAGGCAAAATTATCAGATTGTTATATTGGCAAAATTGGATGTTTATATTGTTCATACATAGAATTCTATTGAGGCATTAATCAAAGTAGTTGCAAGATATAGCTAAGAACCAATAAACCCGTTATGTGGCAGTCATATTAACATAGTAGGAAGTTCTTAAAAGTTATGCAAGTTATACAAAATTCACTAGAAATTGAGCCAAAACAAAATTTGTGAGCAACAAGAAATAGACCAAAAGCACACACACAAAGAAGTTGTCTGGGGAATGAGAACACACTGAATCCAAGAAGCACCCACAAGAATCAATGAATCCTTTAGCTTAAATGAGATAAGCCCACACAAAATTCACAATAGAATCCCAATTCTAGAGAGAGAAAGTACCTTGACGATTGCAGAGAACGGCGGATGAAATCGAATGGAACCAACAACGATTGCAGAGAGAACGGCGGATGAAATCGAAAGGAAGATTGGAGAGAACGGCGAATGAAATCGAACGGAACCAACAACGATTCCGGAGAACGACGGATGAAAGGCAATAGAACGGAACCAATTTGCAAGAACGGCGGATGAAAACGATGAGAAGGGTGTAGAGGGAAGGTGCGGGAGAGGCGTAGTGGGCGTAAGAGCAGGGAGGGTTTTGGGGGTTTTCCTTTTTTTTTTCTTTTAATTTCATTTATTTGCTAATCAATTTTTAAGGACCCAATTTGCCGTCCTATCAATTTTATTATCGTGTATAGCTGACTTATTAAGTGGATAATAGGGACTAGAGAATTCTCCCGACTCAAAAAATTCAGTCCCTAATAATAACTTTTTTTGTAGTGAAGTATGAATGACTTTTGGGGTTTGGCTTGTATATGGAGGGTGAGTGTGGATGTTATCTAAATAAATCCCTCTCCCATGATATTTGCAGGGTGACTTTGTTGTTTTGTAGTTGGAGACAAGTCGGGGCGTACCCTGGTATTGATCAGATTGCAAATCACTGATATCTGGTGTTGGTAACAGTATGTCGCACGACTCAGGATAGCTGGGACACTTTATATCGCGTGACACAACAAGTCATGCAGGCAGAGCTTCAAGATCAAACTTTCCCAATATTTCAAAACTTCTCCATTGGCGTAAGGCATGAGACTCAGTAGCCCCAATATGGAGTAACCTCTTTAAGTAACCAAACCATTCCCGGGGGTTGAAATTCAAAAGCCATCCCCGGTGTCCTCATAGAAATGAACCCATCAGTCTTCTTTTTTAACCAAGCCCCAGTTTGAAACTCCGTTTCATTGCCTTCAAAACATCGTGTAACCCAAGAGGAGATCGTTCTTTGAGCTTCAGTCAATCAAACGGCGGTCAAGATTTAGAAGTGTTTACGTGCAGGGGCATATCTTTCGAATGGTGGGAAATGAATCCCGAGCTTGTATATGACACTCTCGCTTTTGGGTTTGACTCTTTTGGGAGAGTATAAGCATCACAAGGTGGGGAAAGGTGTACGGAAGCCCCTGCTGACCGAAACAGTGTTTAGCTCTATCTTCCTATGATGTAGAAATAGAAAACTTTTCGAGACACTTGAAAACTTATCTTATTCATGATGATCACAAAGCTGCTTAAAACCCTTTAATGATGTTCGGGTTATTCAACCACCAAAGCCGATATGAACAAATATTCCAATTAATCATGAGGAGAAAACCCACTGATATCGAGAATCAAACTTGGAAAGATGAACAGTGTATAGGGAAGGCCCTTGCTGAGACCAGATTTTTTGATATTTGTTTGTGATTTCGACCGGACCAATTATGGTTGCCTACGTTCCCCTCCTTGGGAGGAGCTCAGGTCGCCGTAGTTCGGGCTTATCCCAAATGAAGAGAATGAACGGTGAAATTCGGGGATGTTGAGGACTTTCGAGGATTTTGGGAATTTAGAAACATGTCCTCTTGGAGTGTCGATGGGAGACACGGATGTGAAGCCCCAGTGGGACGTTCATGGCAAGTGTTTGCGGAGGAGAAATGAAATATGCTCACATAAAACGTCGAATGAACGGATAGAATTTTCACAATCTTCGCTCGACGGTCCTTTGAGCCGGGATAGACTTGGCTTCTCTTTAAGCAATGATCCTTTTAGATCTCGACGATATTGGAAATGAAACTGCTATCCGATAGGAACTGCGACCGGGTTTCGGGGTTTCGATCGGTCTTCGGGTGATTCAGGATATCATGACCTCTTAAAACGAGAGGTCGGCTAGGCTTTTTGCTGACTGAACCTCTAAAGATGAGAGGTTGGCTCTTGGGTATGTGTTTGGGATTTCTAAGGTGAGGGAAATCTGTGATTGCATCATTATCGCCTCTAAGAATGAGAGGTCAATCTTGGCTTCGGCTAAAGGCAAAGGTAAGGGTAATGGTAATGGGACTATCCTCTAAAATCGAGAGGACGGCTTGGGATCGGCTTTGGAAGGGAATATCCTCTAAAATCGAGAGGACGGCCGGAATTGGTTGAGGTAGTGGCGAGGGGACATCCATGCTGTCTCTTTATTTACTCTGAGACTCCTCTTAAGTAACAACCGGATCTTTTGACTTTCGCTTCTGAGAGGATCGCTGGGGACTAGGATCTCTTTCTTTTCTTTTTTTTTTATTCTCTTTTTTTCTTTTTTTTTTTGTATTCTTGTCTCTCTCTTTTTTCAATTTTGACTTTGAGAGGAGAATTTCAGCTAGTCCCCAGGATGGATCATTGCTTTCCGTCGTTCTTGAGCTTGGAGACGGTCGATCTTTCTTTGAATCACGGAAGCCTCAAGGATAGTCCCTCTTTTCATGGCGATGGCTAAATGGGTTTCAAAATATGCTGATCTTGAAATGAAAGGGTATTGTTTAGTGAGAGTGAGGTAATGGCTTTCCTATGGGTGAAAGGTTTCAATCGTAGTCCTTAACGGATGATCCGAACGAGATCAAGTCTTCGTCACTTGCTTGAGCTTACTTCGTGAAAGATTCATGCAAATTCATCGAACAACGAGATAGTGAAAGAGGTGTGAGCATATGGGACGCAAGATGGGGAATTGGTGAGCCCCACTTTGGGAAGGATATCAGCCGATTTTCTCACTCCGATCAATTTAAACATTAGCCATTTCAAAGCATTAGTCGGTGAGCAGCATAAGTGATTATGTAGAATAAAACCATTTCAATAAAATGTAATGCGGGTGCACAAGTAATGTCTCGAGTCTAGCAAGAATAGAAACAAATATTTTATTCATTGAGATAAAAGACTCATAACAAGGGTGTAATAGACTCAAATCATAAAAACAAACATCTACTAGCAAAATAAAACCATCTAAGACCCTATGACTCCTGACTGACTGACTTTTCACATGGGGAAACTTTGAAATTGCTGATGAGGGTTATCGGCCACTTTAGGAGGAGCTTTCTCAATTCTTCCTTCATCAACCATTCTTTGAATCAACACTTTTAGAAGGGTGCAATCGTTGGTGGTGTGACCGGGATATTGATGGTAGTAACAATACTTGCTCCTGTCCAAATTCGAATTGTGCTTAATGGGACGATAATTATCAAGCAGCTTTATCATTCCTCTTTGCATCAACCCATTAAAAGCTTCCTCGGTTGTTATTCCCAAGTCATCAAATTCCCGCTTCTTGCGTGGTAAGAACTGACCATGACTCTGGGCACCGTCTTCCTCTTGAGGACCCATCTCGATCTTCCCCTCATCAATGAGTCCCTGGATGATCATCCTCAACTGTATGCATGAATAAGTGGTATGTCCTGAATATTGGTGATAATCGCAATATTTGCTCGGATCCAGGTTTTCATGGTGATGAAGAGGGATATAATTAACTAGTGGTTGGACCAAACCTCCGCTTACCAAAATCTTGAGAAATTTATTCATAGACATCCCTACCTTTCCCCAATACGCTTTCTTCTTTCTGTTCGAAATTTCCTTGGGTGGGATCCGGGTATTGCCGTCCCTTGCTGGATAGGGTTCACAGCTGGAATAAAAGACATCTGGTTCACAGTCACATATGAGGTCGGTCCTGAATGCTGATCATGCGGGGGTGACAAGCTGAAGCCATATAAACTTAATGGTGGTTGCGGAGCACTTCCTTGCAGGGGAACTTGGTCAGGGTGGAATAGCAGTGATCCTTTCTGAGTAAAATAATGGCATGACCCTTGGGAATCTGGCTGGTATTGGCTCTTCACATCAGGTTGATTAGGAAAACTGAAAGCCTCAAGGGTTGGCTGCTCATCCTCGATTTGAGTTTGGACCACATGAGGTATCGAGGAAAGAATCTTATCTTGTCCAACTTCATTCACCCCTTTCATTGCATCTCCATTTCCGTGATCAACACTGCTAGCCTTGATGATTTCTTCATACGATCCATCTTCGTGGCGAATTATTGTAACCCCCCGGATGCGCATTGCTTCCACAAATCTAGCGTGAGTCTCTTCCTCTCGGGCTTTGGCAATTTGGGCTAGCAATTTAGCCTTACATTCACGAACCATGGCGGCTTCAAGAGCAGCTCGCAACTCTGTTACCGACAGATCACTCAATTCTAGCTGGCCTGAAGTAGGGGGAATTCCAAACTGAGCGGATGGCATATCTTTTGCACCAGACATCTCGGATAGCGGAACAGATAAAAGCTTTGCGGGAAATGCTTCGAAGATAGGAACCCAAAGACCACAGAATATCAGAACACGCTCCCAACTTGTCACCGCTACAGAGGGTAGATATGGGTTTATAAGGTAAGGAAAGAAGAGGAAATACGGGAGAGGGAGAAGAAATGGAGAGGACGAACTCATGCAAACAAATTATTTATCTTTAAGTATAAATCAGTGATTTAAATCCTAAGAACGGTTGGGAAAGGCTAATCCTTTATTTACACAAACTATACCTTGGGGAAGCCTAGGGACGCAACGTTCAAATTACATTAAATGTTTTGCATTTGAAATTAATAATAAGTAATGATACCTAAACAAAACCTAACACGACGTGGGACGGACGAGTAGCCCCAATTTCTAGGGAAATTTGGGCAGCATAACGGGTATTCTCGAGGAATTTCCAAGAAAAATCCGGCATGACCTCTCGTCGGTGCATGGTGACAATGCGGCATGATCTCTCGTTTAGGACACGCCACGGGAGTGACATGTCCTCACGCAAAACCATGTTGCATTGGCAACATGCCCACAAGGTGCGGGGTTTTGAGGAAGGTAAAAAGACTTATTTGGAAATTTCAAAAACAACTCATTTCGGTGTAGTTTAAAACGTTGTATCAAAAACCAACCGTGGGTAAGGTTTAAGTGTGGTGCCACCTAAACGCACTAGGGGGATGGGTTTGACATTAGGCGCTCAAACATAGGCGAATATTATCACCGTCCGCGATGCCGTCAATCGCACCCGAGGGTTCTAAAGCTATGTGACGTAGTGTGCGGATGACTATATTCTTTTATTTACAAAAAACAAAATTTTCTATTTATTTTATTATTTAAGAAAAGGAAAACACACACACTCTCTCAGGGAAGAAAAAGGGAACAACAGTCAGCTGAGCAATCTTTCTCTTGATTCAAGGGACTGCCCTCAAACCAAAACCTGAAACCTGTCCAGTGACTATTCTTGTCGCATGACACAGAACAGCATGGGACAAAGCTGTCGCACGACCAAGAGAGTCACTGAACCAAACCCCCTGCAAAACTGAGATTAGCCCCTGCCTCCCATTGGCAAGGGATGAAACAAACCAGTAAAGCAACATATAAAAACCACAAGCAACACACAAATGGCATACAAGTTGTAAGATCTCATAAAATGCATGTATCGCACATGATTATCAAGGATGCACATAAAAATGAATACATTGGATGTCTAAACGAACGAAAGCATGACCTTCTAAGTTTTGAAAAAACAGGTTTTCAAAAAACAAGTCCCCAGCGGAGTCGCCACTGAATGTGCGCTCTCCCGAAAAAATAAAAAGGAGTCGCCACGCCATGCTTTTAGAGGTGCACTTTGAAAAACCTTTTTGAAAAAGAACGGGTTCGGGGGTCAGGTTACGTGTTGGGAAGAATCGAGAGTTCACCCAACACTCCTCGTCCGTAGACGAGTCTTTCTAATTTAGACATCTAAATAATTCAAAAGAACGTGCAAATGGTGATAATAGGTAAATGCGATAAACATGAATTTTATTGAATAGGCAAGATCATTACAACTTGTAGACCAATTGTCCGGGAGGCCACATCCCTTTACAGCAGTAAGAACAGATTACAAAAGAAATCAAGTCTTCTGCAAAGGATCATCTATGTCGCGTGACATAGGACTCCCTTGTCCAAATATGTCGTGTGACATCAATGGTCACCTTGCAGAGGTTCACAACTAACAGATCACAGAATCTCTAGATGAACACAAAATTACAATTGAAACCAGATCTAGACACTAAACAACATGAACATACTACTGAATATTAAAATAACCAACTAAAACAAATTACAACTGAAACATGGTCCCTGCAGATAGTCACGACATGTCGCGTGACACAGGACTCCTCATGTCCAAGTGTGTCGCGTGACATAGGGTAACCATCTGCAGGTACCTCACAAACTGAGATGCAGATCCAACAGATACACAACAATTATATTAGAATCAATAAGAACAACATGAATTAGATATGAATCGATCAAAGGAGTGTGGATATAGGAGATCCACACTCCCTTGACATCCAAATTGCAAATCTAAGTAGATCACATCATAAGCAAGCAATTGGACTCAAGTATAAACGATTTAAACAGAGAGATTGCAGTTGCCACTTGATAATCTGAGGCAGATGGAGCTTGATTATCAAGTGGAGAAGAAGGAAGAACAATTAAACAAATAGATGAGAGAGAGAGAGAGAGGAGGAGAGATTAGTTACACTTGTAGTCCTCAACTCTTACACCAAGTTAGGTGTAGGAGTCTTCGATTCAGCTTTTGGGATGGAGATCTAAGCACGAACTGAGAGTTGAATTGGAAGATTTGAAGTGTATGGAGAGGTAGGAGAGGAATTGGGTTGAAAAGAGGTGAGAGGTGAGGGATTTGGAAGGGAATTGGGTAGTTTTGGTAAGGGAGGAAGAGAGAGAGAGTTTCTGAGGCAATTTGTGCAGAGTTACGTTAGGAGGCTGAAATTCGGATCCAAAACTGAGAGGGGTAGGGTCTTATTTATAGCTGCAGTCCATGGTAGCCTTGTGTCGCATGGCATAACGTAACCACTTTCCATGCTTCGACTTGTCGCGTGACACAAGATGACCATAACCATTTTTGGCGCCAAATCTGGTTCTGAAACCTTCTTGGATAATACCCAAAAAGTCCAAAACAGATTTATTCCTTTTAGGTCCCTTAGCCTGAGCAAAGTATAAAAAAGTACTTCCTTCGCGTGAAACTTATGGAATGTTTCCGAAAGTCTCGGGATGGACTGGGAATTTACCAAAACGCCCCTAAATGCAATTTTATCATATTAAAATGCATCTGGAAAGGTCGCGAATTGGATTGGCGTACTTACAGACACCTTAGGTTTAGTGAGAGATGATCTAATCACCTTCCATGAAGCCATTAATATTTCTAATTCTCATAAGTGGATCAATGCCATTAATGGGGAGTTAAAATCAATGAAAGACAATGACATTTGGGATCCTGTCCCATTACCTGAAGGTGTAAAACCTATTGGTTATAAATTGATATTTAAAACCAAAAGGGATTAGCAAGGTAATATGAAAATATATAAGGCACGTCTTGTTGCTAATGGATTTACTCAAAAGGAAGACATTGATTATAAAGAAACATTTTTTCCGATATTTTCTAAAACCTCTTTTATGATCATTATGGCATTAGTGGCACATTATGATCTTGAGCTTCATCAAATGGATGTTAAGACAGCTTTTCTCAATGGCGACATTGAGGAAACTATCTATATGAAGAAACCAGAAATGGTGACTAATTCGGATCAAACTAGTCAACTGGTTTGTAAACTTAAGAAATCCATTTATGGGCTTAAGCAAGCATCTCATCAATGGTACTTAAAATTTAACCAAGTTATTCTTTCATTTGGCTTTGAAATGAATCTTGGTGAAGATTGTGTGTACCATAAGTTCAGTGGGAGTAGATTTATTATTTTGGTCTTATATGTGGATGATATTTGGATGATATTTTTCTTGCTAGTAAAGATAAGGACCTTCTACAAGAAACTAAGAAATTTCTCAAACAAATTTGAGATGAAAGATCTTGGTAAGGCATCTTTTGTATTAGGAATCCAAATTCATCGTGATCATTCACGAGGTATTTTGGGATTATCACAAAAGAGCTATATAAAGAAGGTATTACAAAGATTTAGAATGGAAAATTGTAAACCACATGACACCCCTGTCTCTAAGGGAGATAAATTCAGTTTAAAGTAATGTCCTAAAATTAATTTTTAATCCAAGTATATGGAAAATATTCCTTATGCACCGACAGTAGGAAGCTTAATGTATGCGCAAGTCTGTACTCGTACAGACCTTGTATTTATTATTGGGATGCTTGGTCAATACCAAAGCAATTCGGAAAGAAGAACATTAAGTCGCATCCAAAAGAATGATGAAGTACCTATAAAACATTAAACTACATGCTTATGTATATAAAATCGGATCATTTTGAGATCATTAAGTATTCCGATTATGTTTTAGTGGATGCAAAGATGTCGAAAGATATCATATGGTTATGTCTCTTGTTGAAGAGAAATAAGTATAAAATGAACAAATAGATATACAACTTATAAGATCAAACTCCATGTTATTGGATCCATTTTGTAAAGCGTAATCTCTTTTGATGTTTCACGAGCATACTGCTCATATGGGTGAAACAATTTTTGATAATGCTTAAATCAGTGGGAGTTTGTGTTGTTTTCTATTTCTTTGTGTTGTTTTATATTGATCTCATTTGGTTAAGTAGGACTAGTTGGAGAATATATATATGCGTTCTTCATATATATTCATTAATATTACATGCTACATATCTATACTTAATCTATGTCATTTAGTTGGATATATATATGTGATTAATGTGGGTTTAGTTGCGAATCAATTACAACGACTGGCCCTTTAGTCCCTATACTTATAAGACTAATGGACGGGATTGTATTGGATGACAATAAACGTGCACATAAGGGTTGTCGTTCATATTATAAATGATTTAAGGAATTTATTTTGTAAAAGATACATATTAATATTAATCCAAGTGGGAGATTGTTAGAACATGGATTAATAATATGTGTTATTTAATTCCATATGTTATAATCATTTAATAATGTTAAAGTATAGACCAAATATGTAGAATTCCATTAGGTGTAAGTACCATTAAATGATGGGCATAATGGTAACTTCACACCATCATCTTTATGAAAGGGTGTAGTCCCTAAATGAAGTGCCCCTTCTCTGTCTATATAAAGGCTATCCATCAGCCATTTAGAGACACTTAACATCATTTTTACAATTCAGTCAAAATATTCTTCATTCATCTAAGAAGAATAAGTGTGGACACTATCATTTAGAAGTACTATCTCCCTACTCTCTTCTTTCATTCAAGAACAAGATCAAGAACACAATCATGGATTCTTCAGGTACACGCTTCCGTCTTCATCTTCCTCTCATTCTTAATCTAGTTGTGAGTCGGTTCATGGTTTGATGGATCATTTTGTTCCAACAAAGCCAAGTGAGTAGTGACCATCAAACCCCAAAGTGTTTGGACTTTCTCTCTATGATCTGCAAACAAAAATTCAGAGGAATAAAGAAAATCAAATTGAAATCAAATGGGTTCTTTACATCTACATAATAAATACAATGAGGCTTCCCTTACAAGATCAGCAAAATGACAGTTAAATTCAAAATGTTAATTTATTTTGGGACAAAAATTCAAAATGATGATTCATTTTGGAACAGGAACGGAATATTCTAGTGAGGGAGTACTATATAGTATACTGTAGTATTAAAATGTATACTTTAAAAGGTATATGAATGATTTACAATGTGTGCAGTACATAGATATATCTGTAGCACTTGCTCCTAATATAAAATAATAATCATGTGGTTAGAGCATAATCATACTTTGAATGGGTGTAATCATAATACAATACCACATGCTACAATATATAATATTAAAACAGCATGCATACAGTCACTGAACCAAAGGCTTGTTCTTGCTTTTCAGGCTATCTTCAACTTTGATAGGACTAACATATCTCATAACTGTGTTTTTCTCAATGGCTGCTAACCCTGTCCAAACTTCTTTCGATTGCTCATGCATTTGATTACTACTTCCAATTCCAATGGTTTAATAAGCTGGGGTTAAAGAATTGTTCTGGTTTTAACCACCATGGGTCCCACAGCTCAATCAACTTACTTAGTTCTCCAGAAGCCATAGTTTTTTTTTTTTTTTTTAAGAAGGGGATCAACACATTTCACCGCTCCCCCCTTGATGCACTTCACAGAGGCGCCTAGCTATGCTAGGGAGGGCAATGTCATTCCCTCTAACCACTGGTGGGGGAATCGAACTCATGACCTCCAGGTTGAAAGCCATGAACTCTAACCATCAGGCTAAGACCCCGCGTGCCATAGTTTTTTTATTTATTGAAAGAATAGAATGCACAAAAGTTGGGAGCTCCTTTCGACACAAAAATTTGTTAAGAAGGCAGGCATATATCTCCCATATCAGGAAAAACAAGAGATGTGACTCAATTTCACTTAACTAAAGCTTTTTTTTGAGATATCTACTATTGTAGGGGAAGTTAATTATATATATATATATATATATATATATATATATATATATATATATATATATATATATATATATATATATGTGTGTGTGTGTGTGTGTGTGTGTGTGTGTGTGTGTGTGTGAAAATTAATATTTAAAAAAAATTAGTATACATGTTGGTTGATATGAATTTGAAAATTTTGTCGGCCCTACTAAAAAGTAGGAAAAAAAAAATTAACTAGGTATTGAACTAGTACTTGCTCAATAGTCAAGTCACTTTTTTGTTCCAAACTTTTTATTGGCAATAAGCGACGAGTCTTTGTTGCAGTACATCATCTTGATATATTGGGTGCACGTACACCCAATATACTAACCTAAAGGTTCGTGTCCAAAAGATTGTAACAATAGAGCTATCAATCATAACTGCAAGGACACCATGAGGTCCATGATTAATTGCTTAGATTTGAGATCAAAGGCCTCTCTCATTTTCTTCTTAGACCATAGTGTCTGTCCAAAGCTCCTTAGATGGGCCTAGACTCAAGAATTAGGCCCCAAATCTATCTTCAAGCCCACAAGAACTGCACAAGCTCACTTCAGAGGCCATCACAGGCAGATACAAACATGTAAAGTTCAGCCAATTTATCAATCAATCGTTACTACTACTGCCCATTTTTCTTCCGTTTCTCCTTTATTTATGTAAGAGAGTTACTATTCAAACCCCAAAAACCTATGAGTATACCCCAAATATAAAAATTTCAAAAATGCCATTGAGGTTAATTACTTCTTTACCCCTATTTTCATCTTCCCCTTTACAATTAAATTTCACCTACCATTTTTCTTCCATTAATTTACCACACTTACCACCCCTCCCATTCAATTAAATTTCACCTACCATTCTTCTTCCATTAAGTTAAAAAAAAAAAAAAAACGAAATTTTTCACAGTCGGCCAGTACCAGCCGATTCTGGGCATAAAGTCGGTCATTACTGACCAATTCTGGGCAAAAGATCGTCCATTATTGACCGACTATTTGGCAGTGAACGGTTCAAGGGTTGGAACAGGGGAAGCGGCTTAGACGATTTTGGGCATGGAGAGGGATCGGGCGGTGAGGAGCGATTAGGGAAAGGAAGAGCTAGGCGATGGAACGGAGCTAGGAGAATGGTTGCTCAGGCCGATTGGGAGAGGATTGGTGTTTGGGTTGTCGCCGATTGGTTTGAGATCGGAGAAGAAGGAAATTGAGGTAGAGGAAGGGAGAACGGTGGTGAAGGTTGAGGTTGGGTGAGGTAGTCGGTGGGTTTTGGCCGGAGAGGGAGGAGCTGGGGCGGGTGCGTATAGAGAGAGAGAGGAGAGTTTAGAGAGAGAAGGCTGTGAGTGTTGTTCCTATGTGTTTTTGTGAGAGAGGCGTGTGTGTGTGTTGATCCCTTTTCCAAATGAGAAGAATTGGTATTTAAACGTATATTGGAAAAATGGATTAAAATGAGACCCAACGTATCCCTTCTACATAGGAAATTACCGGAGTCGGCCACCACGGCCGACTTTGGACTTAAAAGTTAATCACTATCTACCGATTACGGGAAAATAATCAATCACACCCGGCCGACTTTTTGTAATTTTTCCACCACACCCGGATGACTTTTTAATAAAAGTCATCCACCAGTAACCGACCCCTTGTTTTTTCATAAAATTCACCTAATTTTTTTTGAAATTATACTCCAAAAATCATTTTTATGAGCTAAATAAGTCATATAATTTTTTAAAAAATTATACTCCAAAAATCATTTGCTCTTTTTAATCTTGTCTTGAATATATATATTTTTTTAAAAAAATATGTATATAAATTTTAGAGTATAATTTCAATAAAAATTATAATTTCTTTTAGGTATATGACTTATTTAGCTCGTACAAATGATTTTTGAAATATAAGCCAAAAAAATTAGGTGAATTTTATGAAAAACAAGGGATCGGCCAGTGGTGGACGACTTTTTTCCCAGAATCGGCCGGTGGTGGCCGACTTTTTTCGTCGGAGTCGGCGGGTAATGGCCGACCCCTATTTTTTCATAAAATCCCCCAAAATTTTGTTCTCATTTGAATGAAAGTGAGTGTCCCTATTTTTTCATAGAGAGAGGAAGAGAGTAAATGGGTGTGGGTTGTGTGTGTGTGTGGGTCTTCAAGGATATAAAGGGAAAGTAAGGGGGGGTGTGCAATTTATTTAGGGTGAACTTAGGAATGGGGTTTACTCATAGCATTTGGGGGTTTATATAGTAACTCTCTTTATGTAATCGGTTGAATTTGGAACCGTTCCGACCAGTTGGTAACAGTTCCAATTTAACCAAGTCTCTTTGTTTTTTTAACTGATGGGCGAGAGATGACGTCCATGTTCGGTGGATATTGAGATATCTATAGTATAAATTAGACCCCCCATGAACAGTTGAATGAACAGTTTCAATCGTCGAATTTTTCATTTTGCCCTCATACTTTTGTCCCTTTCCCATTTTGCCCTTTAAAAAAAAAAAAAAACACAACCCGTGTCCTTGGACACGGGCATGTACACTAGTAATAGTATAAATGGCAAATGCGGATGAACAGTTGAATGAACAGTTCCATCTGTCGAATTTTTCATTTTGTCCTCACTAAGTTGTTCCTTTCCCATTTTGCCCTTAAAAAAATTTGTTTTTTTAATAGTATAAATGGCAAAGGGGGATGAATAATTGAATGAACAGTCTCATCTGCCGAATTTCCCATTTTGCCCTCACTAAGTTGTCCCTTTTCCATTTTGCCCTTAAAAAAAAAAATTAATTAAAAAAAAAACACGTGTCCTTGAACACGGGCTTTTACTAGTTGAGATATATATCCGAGATAATATACCGAGAGACCAAAATGGAACACCGAAATCAAGAATATCTTTTGTAATATTGTCTTTCTTAATTAATAGATGTAGTTTAGGAGAATTACAATTTATATTAAGGATATGTTTGACAACTTCAATTTCAAGACTTGGATTTAAAATTAAAAGAACAAAATAAATTTCCTGAAATTAATTTAATCTTTTCAATTTCAATTCAATTGATTAGAATTGAGTTATCAAATAAGAGAAATATTCCTCAAGTATTAGAATGTTATAAATATGGGACTTATGCCTTTGTAATCTTTAGAGATTCATTAACAAAGAAATATTATAATTCTCCTCATACTATAGTTTTACATAGTATCAGAGATGTCGATTTGAAGGTATGATTAACCAAATTGATTCCACGACAAATTCTCAAAATTTATAGTTCCATTGTTGCTTTATCCCCATTGATTAAACCACCGTCAATATCTCTTGAAAAAAACGATTGTTGCTCATACATGGTGAATTAATTGCAACCGTCATGGAGTATTATGTTTTGAGGGGGAAATGACATGGTGGGAGACGGCATGGATGCTTCTTCATGGCACGAGATGTGCACGACAAACGTGTTGATGAAGGGCCAGAGACCTGAATAACGGCCAAACAATGCTTCTTCGCGGCACGGAACGTGCATGACAAACGCGTTGATTCAAGAGCCATAAACTTGAAACCAGTGTTGTCAGAATATGCAGCATATCGGTGATGAAAGACATAGCAGGAGGAGCCCATGAAATCTTCTTCACGAGATGTGCACGACAAACATGTTGAGGTAAGAGACCTACTCATGTCAACAAGAAACCGGCATTATACGAACTACAACGTGTCGGAGACAAAGAATTTGGCGATGCCAAGAGCAGCATGTCGAAAAGAAAAAGAATTGGTGTTGTGAAGGAAAATAATTTAGGGTTTTTCCAAACTTGTTATTGATCAACTTCTGAATATATAGGTTACAATGAAAAAAGGAAAAAAGATCTGCTCAAAATAAAATTCTAAACATAAATCAGAAAGAAAAGGAAACTGGATGCCAGATTTTACGGGACTGGGCGGTCGCCCACTATGCCCGACTGCCCGGGCGGTCGCCCACTTGTACAAATACTAAATAAATGCTAAATATTACATTTAACTTACCTTGATCAATCGCCGGTTCCCGGTTTCGGAACCGCCGGTTCCCGGTTCCGCCGGTTCCTCGGTTTCCAATATGGTGGATTCGTATTCGAACCGTTTCAATCCGGTTCCCGGTTACGTTCGGTTCCCGATTTTGACGGTTCCCGATTCTCGCCGGTTCCCGGTTCCGGTTCTACCCGCCGGTTTCGTCGGTTCCCGATTCTATTTGGACATGTCTATGCCCGGGCGATCGCCCACTTGTACAGCCGATTCGTCTCCTTTGAGATTTGGGGCTGGGCGGTCACCCACTATGTCCGGGTGGTCGCCCATTTGTACAGCGTCATCTTCACAACCTCCCTCAAGTTGAGCATGGGGATTAAGAATGCCCAACTTGCTGATGAGCAAATCAAATTGTTGCTTGCCAAATGCTTTAGTAAAAATATCCGCCAACTGTTTTTGGTAGGAACATAGGAGAGAGAGATAAGGCCATCAGAAATAGCATCACAAACAAAGTGGCAATCGATTTCAATGTGCTTCGTTCGTTCATGAAATACAGGATTCTTAGCAATATGTAGAGCCGGCTGGCTATTGCAAAAGATATTAATCGCCTTGGGATGATGAACACCCAAGCTTAACAGTAATCCTTTCGACCATTTCAACTCACAAGTAAGGGCTGTCATAGAACGGTATTCGGCCTTAGCAGAGGAACGAGACACAGTAGATTGTTTCTTCGTCTTCCAAGATATTGGGGAATGACCAAGAAATACAAGCCACCCGGAAAGAGAGCGTCGAGTAACTGGACAAGCTGCCCAGTCCGAGTCACACTATCCTTGCAGCGTGAGCTCACTATCGGCTCGAAGAAGAATTCCCTGACCAGGTGAACTTTAGAGATAACGCACAACCCGTAATGCTGCATCCCAATGATCCTTGCGAGGTTTCTTCATAAATTGAGATAGAATATGAACAGAATAAGCCAAATATGGTCGGGTGACTACTAAGTAAATGAGATAGCCAACCAATCATCGATAATGTTCTGGGTCATCTAAAAAATCACCTGTAGCAAGATCGAGTTTATGATTTGGTTCAATAGGAAAGCCGGATGGCTTTGCACCCAATAACCCAACCTCTGATAAAATGTCCAAGGTATACTTTCGTTGGCACAAATAATATTATAAGGACTTTTCTATTGTGTGCCCATGGACACATGATAAGGATTAAAGATTCTCTTGTAATGTGTGTCAAATTAAATACTTGACAAACATTACAAGAAAATCTTTGAATAAATCTTTTAAAGATTCTCTTGTAATGTGTGTCAAATTAATAATTGACACACATTACAAGAGAATCTTTAAAAGATTCTCTTGTAATATGTGTCAAGTGTTAATTTGACACACATTACAAGAGAATCTTTAATTCTTATTATGTGTCCATGAACACACAATAAAAAAGTCCATATTATAATTATCTCCATACTATAATTCTACAATGGACCTCACAATTTTCAAATTAATCGTGACTGCGAGTTGTGAAAATGAGAAAAGTGGATGGATCGAAACCGTTTGTTTTAGCGCTATGAAACCACATCTATTTAAAAAAGTGTGATGTAAGATCGCACTCATTTAAAAAAAAATAGCAGCGGATTCAATACGAACAACGGAAAAATTAGCCTCGAATGTTGGGATTTTCTTTTAATCCAATTCAATTCAATGAGTATACCAAAAACAAAGGCGAAAGCGTACCTTAATTCGTTATAATGAAAAAACTAAACAACTTTAATCCATTGCAAGGATGAATTGAACTAAAGCATTGAATAAGTCTTGGATTGATCTTTTAATTGTTCCGTATACTCTATTTTGTTAGTCTTTCATTGAAGGGATGTAAACATTTTAGAGTAGGCAACATTCAATTGCGGACCCCCGACCTCATATCTATAGTATAAGGAAGGACGGTTTTGGCACTGTTTAATGAACAGTTCCAAGTGTCCATTTCACCTTTTTGCCCCCACTTTTTTATTCCTTTCCTATTTTGCCCTCTCTTTAAAAAAAAAATTAAAATTTTTTTTTTTAAAAAAAAATTCCCGTGTCCTCGGACACGGGCATTTTTTTTTTAAAAAATTCCCCACGTCCTCGAACACGGGCTTTTACTAGTATGGTTATAAGACATCCGTTAGTAAAAGTCACATCCGTTAATTTATAAATAGACCCTCAACTATTTATAAATACAATTCGATCTCTACATAATAAAGATGACTTAAGCCCCCTAACTTTCTTAGATCACTTTAACTATACCCAACTTCATTTATAATAGCATGTCGTTTACGATTAACTCGTACTGTATACTTGTCTGCATATTCAAATACTTTATTATTATATATATATAACGTATATTCCACCAAAATATCATACAACTAGGGATGGCAATTTAACCGAACCCGATCCGTTTCGAAGGTGATCCGATCCGAAAAATTCGGATTTGGCAGAAATTTTCCTGACCCGATCGGATTTCGGATCGGGTTCGGTATTTGATCTGATCCAATCTGAACCCGATCCGATCCGACCCGAAATTGTTTCGCCCCGAAATCCGATCCGATCCGTTTTTATTAGGGTTTTAATTTTCTATAATAACCCCTCATGTTTGTTACATATACACTTTTAATCTTTGGTATATAAAGAAAAATGTCAAAATTCTAGGTTTTCTTTCTTATTTCCGATTCCAATTCCAAGCGGCGTCTTCTCTTCTCTCTCTCTATCCTTCCGTCGTTTCTCTCTCTCTCCACCGTTGAAACTTGAACGCTACCGACTCTCTCTATCCGCCGCCGCTCCTCCGATCGACGAACTCTCAAGTTTCTCTCTCTCTGTCCACCGTTGAACGCACCGAGCTCTATCCGCCGCCGCTCCTTCGATCGGCGAACTCTCAAGCTCCTCCGATCGACGAACTCTCAAGGTACTTTCTCTTGATTTTTTCCATTTAAAACTTTTAATTTCATTTTATAATCCTCAATTTCATTCTTAAACCATTCTAAAACTTTTAATTTCGTTCAAGGAGTTGATTTGATTCTGCTTGTGATATTAGGTACTGTACGGATGAATTTACCTTTTTAATTCAGTTTACCTGTTAATTTCATAGTTGAACAATGATTATTGTATTTTTTTCACCCTTGAAATCGAGATGTATACTTAGGTTTGTTGATTTCTGAATTTCCCGAAATTTGAGTAAGTTTCAAAAGAGAATTTTTCGAGTTTTGCCAATGAAATTTTGTAAATATAGAGTGGTCACATGTTACGCTTTAAGGTTATAAGATTTACCTTTTGGTAGTTTCGTTTAAGGGCATTAGAGGGTACTATCCTCTATCTATTTTCACTTTGACGAGCAATAGAAACTATGCCCTCTACCAAACTCTTAAAGCATAGAACAATGAATATTTCCCTCTCGGTATCATGTTATTACTTGTTTGTTTAAACTGGACCTACTTACTTGTCTATGCTCTTAATTGGTGAATAGATAGAGTATGGTGATTTTCTTTGCATTATTCTGGTTCAATTGGAATTTGAATTAGATGCATCTTTGATGAAAGCTGTTGTTGTCCAAATCTCATCCCAAATCCGATAGCTCATTTGAATTGTGGTCAACCCGATATAGCTCATTTGACTCGCCTAGAGACTCTTAGAACCTAAGAATAATGTTAATAGTGAATTTAAGCCCTGTTGAGCCAAAGAATATGATTATGTTTGGGTAGCAAATGCTTTAACTCTCCTTGATGGTGACATTAACCTTCCAGATATAAGAAGTGCAGTCTCGATAAGCTTTCTATTTTTTCTACCTGGCAGTTATTACTTTCTCTGGCTCATTTGTGTTAGGCACGCATTGATAGATCTTTATTCATGGGCCATGTTATGCCTATGACTGATAAAGTGTGAGAGGTTACTGATAGAATAGAATAGCATTTCCATGATCCTTTTTTATTTTTTTTTTATGGAATATTGTCCTCTATAAAATGTACCTCTTCTTTGCTTGAGTATTAATTTTATGCACCTTTACTTGTGTAATAAAACTTACTTTCCCAACTATTTGTATTTATGTAGGTTTGTGATTTTTTTTGCTTGAAGTCAAGTGTTGGATTGAAGTTTGAAGAATGAAGTATTTGGAAACTCAAGTTTATGGATTTGAACATTTATTTATTGGAAATGTAATATGTGATGTTGAATTAGTGTTTGACTACTCTGTTTTTTTTTTTTTATGGGATTGTAGTTTGGATTGTTATGGCCTATTGGATTGGATTGAAGACTTGTAGTAAAGACTTGTAATATTTGAAAAGGTAAAAATGTCATGTAATCAAGGTACTGTTTTCATTATTGGATTGTATTTTATGGCTTTTTTTTTCACATGTACTGTTTCGGATCGGATCGGATCGGATTAGTAACAAAAAAATGTTCCAGCTTCGGATCGGATCGGGGCTCGGATCGGGGCTCGGATCAAGTAAGTTCGGATCGGATCGGATTCGGATATGACTTTTTAGTATTCGGATCGGATTCGGATCAGGCCTGATCCGAGCCGATCCGATCCGATTGCCATCCCTACATACAACAAATCTATACGAGTGTTACGCTACCCTCCATATGACTAATAGAACGCCTTATATCTTTTACATCCTATCTCTGTAAATTACTAAAATTGCCAGATGACTAATGGAAGAGTAGATTTTGAGGGAAACAAGTTTCTCCTTAACATTATAAAAAGTCTTATTTTTAAACAAGACTTTTTATAATGTTAGGGAGAAACTAGTTTCCTCATAACATTGAAATGACTTTTTATAACATTTGAAAGAAACTAATTTCCTTATAACATTGAAAGGAGAAATTAATTTCCTCAAATATAATAAAAAATTTTGCTTAGCATTATGTTATATAATAAATAAATTATTAATATTTTTTTAAATATATTTACAAAACTGTTTCATGTACCGTGATTCTTTTTTTTTTTTTTTTATGAAAGGATTGCAGAAGGAAGCTTCAAACAATAATTGAAAAGGTTTGAATCTATACAATTTTGTTCATCTAATTAAAATTATTCAATTGAAATTGATTTAATTGAATTGTTCAAGTTTCAACATAACTTGAATAAACACCAGATTGCACTAATAAAACACCAAGTTCATGGAATAAAACATCAAGTCTTACTACTAAATACCAAGTAACTAAACTAAAATATCAGATTGCACTAATAAAACACCAAGTTCGTAGAATAAAACCTCAAGTTTCACTACTAAAATACCAAGTCACTAAACTAAAATATTATGTTTCGTAACCCTAGCTTTCATGGCATTTTTATTCGCTGTATGTTTCACTCTCATTTTGCTTAAAATCGAACGGTAAGTGTATAGTTATTATGAATATGACAATAGGGTTACATGAATAAATAATTATCAAAAAAAATTCATTTTGAAAGTGTGTATTTTTAAATGAAACACTCAAAATAAAATGTTGCGTCTTTTTTAATGGGACGGAGAGAGTATTGAGTAAGGGTAGTGGCCGGTATGGGGTAATTTTGTTATTTTTCTTGGAGAGCAAGTACTTTGATTAGACAATGTATGTGATAAGATGATGGGCGGGTGAAGGAAGGAATGAGCTTTTAGGAATTACAGTACAAATAAATGTTTCTACAATAACAAAGATTTTCAACTGTGTCATGTACCATTTTTTTAATAAAAAACAAGACTTTCCCCCAAAATTTTCTGCTAATGGAATGCATTAGATCTTTACATACGAGCCACCTATACGCTCACACGTTATTCGCTCCCTTTATAGGTCCTATAAAGATGTTTCATTTATTATTTTTGTTTGTCCGGCCAATCGATATTTTGAAACCACGTACTTTGTTCAAGCTTCGGTTATAATAATCATTGTTTATTTTTAACAGTTTTAACCATTATATTTTATATGCACACTCATTTCCCCAAAAGCCTAAAATACAAGAGTTAAAACTATTAAAACTGCTTTAACTTTCACTACTTTCGAGGAAAATGAGTTCGTATGTAAAGTACAAGGGTTAAAATATTAAAAAATAACAACAATTGTCAAAACAAAACTTTAAGCAAAGTGTCAGTATTTTTTCAAGATTGTTAGATTATAATCATTGAACTTGAAAAAATTATCAAGAAAGAGAAATGAGAGAATGAGTCAACAAAAGATGAAAAGGGATAATGGAATAATAAATAAGCCTTATTTAATTAATAATAATAATAATAATAATAATAATAATAATAATAATAATAATAATAATAATAATAATAATAATAATAATAATAATAATAATAATAATAATAATAATAAAGTTGTTAAAATTTTTGAATGCTCAAATGAAGCATATGTTAACATGAACTAGTATCCAAGAGCATATTCTTCCAATTCAATAAAATAAAATAAAAAACAAAATAAAATAAAATAAAAACATATGGAATATAACTAAAAATCAATTGAGAAAATAAACCAAGTTTCATTGATCAAGAACTATGTTGTACATAATAACATCATGCCTCTGAAACTAGGAAAAAAATCCCCTAAAATGACCTTCTACTTCCTACACCTACTGCTTCCCTCTGTATAATCACAATCACAGCATTCCTTTACTTTCCTCACTCCATTCAAACTTTCTTCCGATCTAACTTCAATGTAGATTGCTATATACATACAAGTAAGCCTTTAACTACACCTCCTAATTATAAGCTTTCCTCTTGCTTATGTTGTGGTGATGATGCTAAACGGTCTACTAATCTTTCTAATGCCTCTTTCATCCACACATGTTGACAAACTTCTCTAGCTTCACGCACACTCACCCATTCTCGTTGCCGGATCTCTTTCTCCGGCCAAAAGTCGAGTTGCTCATTCACAAGCATAGGGAACATGTATCCCTCATAATACGAGTCCTTTCCTTTGCTCTTGAAGATCCATTTACCCAATTTACCCTGGCAAAAATTAATAGATTCCACATAAAGTTAGCACTTAACTTCAATTGATTAAACAAGAAACTCTTTGAAACTGAATGAGTAATGGGATCTGAGGCCTGTGCAATCAGACTGCTCAAAACCCCATATTCATGAATATGGATCTAGAGGGATAAATTATGGACAAGAACTTACCCCGACGGTTCCAAGAACTCCGGCTTCCTCAATTGTTTCTCTTTGGGCAGCTTCTTCAATGGATTCATCGGATTCCCAACCTCCCTTGGGAAACAACATTCCTTTGCCTTTCCTTTGCGAACTAATAACGAGAACTTCCAATGCTTCTTCTAGATTATTAGGTGATATTTTCTTGTTGGTGGTAGCTTTAATTCTGTAAGGTATACATCTGCAGTATTCAAATTTGAACATCAATAACAAATTCAATTTGTATCTAAGCAAATCAACAAACAAAAACAGTAAATGTGACATCTGCATTTCCTAAAATTACCAATTCTTAAAATTTGAATTTATTTCAACAAGTTCCCATTTTTGACATAAAAGAATCTCACATAATTCGAACAAACCCCAACCCAAAAAAGGAGAAACAGGCGTTGACCCAATAAAACTAGATCAACCCAATTTCCAACCAGAGAAAATGAATCAAGTCAAATGGGGTGCCTCCAGGAATTATTCAAGATTTAATATTTAAATATATGTAAATTAAAAACACAATCAACAAAAGATCCTAAAAACAAAAATCCAGGGAAATTGAAAAGAAACAGAAATTTATTGACTCACCCAATTCAATTCTGTTTATTAACAACACAAATCTAACTTTTTTTTTCCTCTTCAAACTCTAATTTTCACATATTGATTTAATCAAAAAAAAATTGAAAAAGAAACCCTAGAAAACAATATCAGGAACATACCCAACAACTTGGCGACGGCCTTTAGGATTATACCGCTGCAAATGCCTCCCACTTCTCGCCACCAAAGCAACCATGTTCTTCAATTCCATAATTGATTCCTTCCTTTGATTTCCCAAACAAACAATTATAATCTATAAACGAAAACCCTAGATTCGGAATTGCAATGAAAATTCCACAATCAACCAAACAAACAGAAAAGGGCAGATTTAGAATTGTGATCTCAATCGTTTACTTTTTTACTATCTTTGTAATGCGAGTTCTTGAGAACCGTTGGGAGTGGAATAGAGGAATGCCTGGTTATATATAGAGGGTAAGACATTGGATTACCGCGGAACAAGGAAGGAGAGAGGGAGGTGAGGAGAGAGAAAATGTTGCACACACGAATAATAATAATGTATAAAAAAGTTAGTGAATACTCCCTCCGTCCCACCTCACTTGACACCCTTGAGGTTGAGGTGGGCACGAAAACTAAGAAAAAAAAATAAAATAAAAAATTGTGTGGTAGAAAATGAAGAGAGAGAATGAATGGGATAAATAGTAGTATTGGTTGAATAAATTGAGTGGTGGAAAATGAAGAGAGAGAATGAGTGGTGGGGTAGAGTGAATATAAAATTATAAAAAATAGGCTATTTTGGAAAGTGTTAAGTAAGCTGAGACGGCCCAAAATGAAAATAAGTGTCAAGTGAAGTGGGACAGAGGGAGTAGAAAATAAGTAAATAAATATTTGTCGTAAGTATAACAATAAGCGTTATTATTTAAAAAATATTATAATTTTTCCACTTTAAAATTTCGTAATTTTAAATATAATATTTAAAATAACAATTTTTATAATTTCAAGTGCGATGAAAGAAATATTTTTAATATTGTTTTAATTATGAAACCTGCATTATTAAAGCGTTTTTGAAAAAAACAAAATATAGCGCGGATGCGGATTGCTTTATGGGGGTAGTGTGCGTGTCGCTGACCCGGCACATGTTCAGCTATTTTAGCGGGACCATCGTGTCGTTTTCTTTTAAACTGAAGAGGCACTAGTTTTAGGCTTTTAGCTACTGACTGTATTATCTCCCCCACTCGCACTTCTACCGGTGCGTGCTTTTTCGTAACTTTGGTTATATTTTTGATTTTTTTTTGATATGACTTAATTATTATTTTTTATTATCTATTAAAAATTATCAATTACTTAGAATTGAGTTATTGCTACATTTTAGGGGTGTAAGTATTTTAGTTCAAATCGCAGTTTGAGACAGAACCCAACCAGAATAGAGTGCATCTGCTGAGAAACGTGTTTCTCCATAACTATGGAGAAACGTGTTTTTCATAAATGTGTTTTACATTTGATAACCGTAAAAAAAAAACCCAAGGCCAAGACCAAAAGCTTCGGATATCCGTAAGCTTGCATTTGATAGCCGAAGCTTTAGCTTAGCTTGATATCCGAAGCTTTGTATTTGATAGAAAGGATGTGAAATGTATATCCGTAAACTGTTAGGTGCATATCCAAAAGCAGGTGCATATCCAAAATGTGTTAGGGCATATCCGTAAATTGCTATTGAAGGTTTTCGATATCGAGAACCTTCAATGTATATCCGTAAACATTTTGAAGGTTTCTGGATATTCATTTGAAGGTTTCTGGATATCACTTTCATAGGTTTCTGGCTATCTAGCTCATTGTCGCGCGACATATCGGGACCCGTTTCTCCATAACTTATGGAGAAACGCGTTTCTCCCTAGATTTTGTGACCAGAATATAGGATTTGGTTTGATTAGATTTTCAAGTATTAATGGTTTGGTGTCTCAAATATTGGCAAACCACGTGATTCAGTTTGTTTTATGCTCTCACTCTTCCCTACCAAACCAAATTGAACCGAATGAGAGACTAAACCGCCAAATCGAAACGAACAGCGAGACCCAATCACCAAACCAACCACCAACCAAACCACATTAAATAAACTAATCATAACTATCATTTTGTATCTTACTAATATTTTTCGTATATTTATTAATATTTACATTTAGATCAATACAAAAAACCTTCATTAAATATACTAATCCTAACACCCGTTTTTGTATAATATTTAATATTAATTTCATCATTTTTGTAACGATTCGAGCCCGAATCCCGATCCGCTGGCCCACTAAGTACCTACTCAATTGAGTTAACGACATCCCATCACAGGCATACAAAAGTATAATGGATGATTTGATGCCTATTAGTAGTGTATTGGTATTCTATATATCTCACTAAATTTTCACATATTTCCGAAGTATGATGGGGAATATTACAATCTCCCTCACTCAAACCCTTGTCATCCCATGTCAAGTTCAATCAAATATCCAAATCATACCCCCGGGCTAGCTCGCAAGTTTTAAGGCGGGGGTTCTGCTCTGATACTATTTGTAATGATCTGAGCCCGAAGCCCGACCCAATACGTTGGCACCACACACTGACCCACTAATCACCTTCTCAATTGGGTTAACCACAACCCATCACATGTCTCCGAAATTCCAATGGATAATTTGATGATTATTATTAGTATATATCTCACCAAATTCCCACATATTTTTGATATGGGATGGGGATATCACAATTTGTTATCTTTATTGCGACAAATAAATAAACAATTTATTTCCACGATCGACATTGTAAATTGTTTTTCTTCCTTCGACCTCTCTTTTCCTCTAGTCTCTCTTTTCCTCCGTTTTTCCTTTTGAACACCCGCATCTTTTGCTTTTCCTATGTGATCACGAAAAATTTAAACAAATCTGATGATAAGTTGTCTGAATCATGATTTGAACTGTAGTTTAAACCATGGTTTGAATCACGGTCTGCACCGCAGTTTGAACCGTGGTTTGAGCCAAATAATTGAACTGCGGTTTGAACCAAACTGAATCAAATCATAGTGGTTTAGTTTGATTTGGTTCAGTTTGAATTTTTTCACGGTTCAGTTCAATTTGAATTTTTCTAAATGTATAACTAGTAATTTGATACATAAATTCCCCAAATCGAAGTAAACCGAACAATTTACACCCCTACTTACTACTAAGTTTTGAATACAAGTATTCTTTCATTTAAAAAATATAAACACTTACTTTACTTTAAGCTATCCAAAGTATTTTTTTCAAAATTATGTTTATTTTTTAATAAAATAAAATAAATGAATATCTAAGTTAAAAAAAAATAATCAAAATGAATGTTTGATTTTTGAATAAATTACTAAATCATCCATTATCAAACAATTTGTTTTAAGTTTCACTTACACTCATGATAAAATATAGTGAGAGCTAGGTTTTTTTATTTATTTATGCTGATAAAAATATCAAAATTCTAGTTTTTGATATCTGAAAAACAATAAAGCCTTAATTTCAAGGGATTTTTATCAATAAGACCTTGAAATAGGGTAGAATTTACCAATAAAAATAGTACATTTTAAATTCTACCTTAGGATCCTAATGTTGAAATCAAAACTACCTTAGAGTCCTTATACTATTTATAACAATTTAAATTGGCCAAACAGCCTCGTTCTCTTTCTCTCTCTCTGTGCGCTCTCTCTCTTCTCCACCTCGTCTTCCCTTCAATTTCTCCATCCCCGCATTTCCCCGAATTTTTCAATAGCGTCGTTCGTTTATGGATTCCAATGGAGGTTCCCGAAAATTGGTGGACTTGGCTCAATAGCTTCGTTCCTACAAATCTCAATTGGGTTTCAATGCAGAATCCGCAACTTTGAAAACCCAAATTCCTCACCAATCAAAAAAACCTAGAAGGAAAGCTGTTGTTCGGATCTGTCTTTCGAAGGCGGTGAGGAAACGGAGTGCGAGTAATTCTCACGCAAAAGATCTTACATGTCCTCTCATTACGGTTAAGAATTGAAATGTTGTCAAGTGCTTCATTATTGTTTGATGAAATGCACAGGTGAAGTGAAATGGGTGTTTCTTTTGATGTGTTGCAGGAGAAGTTGCATTGCTCAACGGGAAAATGGATGAAGGAGATCTTGATGACATTAAGGCAAATGAGGAGGCGGAGGAGAGAGTTTGGCCATAGTAGTGTCACACTATTATCTGAGCCAAGGCATTCAATATATTAAAAAGAATACATAGATTCTTTAGAAATCATCACATGGTTGTTGCTCCTTCCTCTCGCCTTATTGCTTTTACACGAGTGGCAGTTCTTTGCTTTAGGACGGCTATTCTTTTCTCGTGGTCAAAATGGCTCCACCTTTATCAACAATGCTCCTCCTCAAATTAAGACTATGGATTTTTGGATTAAAAAAAGAAATTTGTTAGGTTATTCCTTTGTAATCGATACATTTTGTACTATTTCACATTTTTATATAGTGAAATAGAGCAACCAGTGAGGTCAATTTCTCGATTATGAATGTTGAGGTCAATTTACTGTTGTGCAACTGTGAGGTCAATTCTCGAGTTATAGTTATGAGTGTTATTTTTGTGTCATTCCTTTAGGACCATTTGTAGAACAAGTTTCACGGTTGTTGGGTTTAATGTAAATAACTTAGTGTCATGATTTTCACGGTTATTGTGCATGCTGTGAATTCCATGTCACGATTATTTTTATTTCATTCCTTTAGGAAAAATGTAGAACAAGTTTCACGGTGGTTGGGTTTGATGTAAATAATGTGTAATGATTTTCACAGTTATTGTGCATAACTGTGAATTCCATTTCACAGTTATTTTTATGTCATTCCTTTAGGACAACTGTAGAACAAGTTTCACGGTTGTTTGGTTTGATATAAATAACTGTGTACTGATTTTCACTGTTATTGTACATAACTGTGTAATGGTTTGCACATTTCCAAGCTGAGAATTATGTTTGTGCACAACTGTGAGGTCAATTTCTCAGTTATAGTTATGAGTTTTATTTTTGTGTCATTCCTTTAGGACAACTGTAGAACAAGTTTCACGGTTGTTGGATTTAATGTGAAATCTATTTCACATTTGTTGAAATAAATTTTTATTTTATTTATAAAATTTGAAATATATGATGAGTAAACTTGTTTGATTCGTCTTGGCGATGCGATTAAAACAGCGATTTCGGATAATTTTTTCGACTTTTAGATTTTGAGATATTGCATTTTAAAAATTTAAGAGAAAAAAAAGAAAGAGAGAGAAAAGGAGAGAGAAAGAAAGTAGAAGAAGAAAAACGTAAAGAGAGAGAGAGAGAGAGAGAGAGAGAGAGAGAGAGAAAGTGCTGTGCGTGGCGTGCTGTGCGTGGCGCGTGTGAATGTGCCGAGGGGTATTTTGGTCCAGCGAAATTTCAGGGACTTATTGGTATGTTTTGAAAATGTGTGGTTTTATTGATCTTTTTCATTTATCTAAGGGACTTATTGGTCAAAGCCTCTAATTTCAAAATGATTTGAAGTCGCTAACACGAAAGCATATGTAATCGACAAATGAAAAATAAAAGTTGTAAAAAATAATTTAAATAGTAATTTAAAAAAATAAAAATGTGGGAAGAATATTAGAAAAATAAGAATAAAATGTATACAAAGATAGAAAAAAAAATAAAACAAAAAATAATTGCAAAAAAGATGTGAAAGTTAAGAAGAAATACGTGGAAAGAAATTTTTGAATAGAAAAAAAATGAAGCCCACCATCTAAATGAATATTTGTCCTCCATTCCATTCCACTCCACTTTCATCAAGGTCATTTATTTATAAAATTCAAGCAAGCTTATATCACTTTCAATCACCCTAATCAATGTTTTCTAAGGTCTTTCCCTATAGATCACCATCTTATCACTTCTCCGCTCTTTAGATCTTCTTACCGTGCATAACTTGGTATCCATTTCATATTACCAAACCATCTTAGTCAATATTTCTTTATTTTTTCTTCATGGGTGCAACTTATACTTTCGCCATAATCACCTCCTCCCTCAACCAATCATTTCTTTTATTCCCACACATTTATCATTACATACACACCTACACCACATTCATTTTATGAACGTGACTAATCACTGCCCAACACTTTGTATCATATAATAACGCAACCTAATTGTTTTGTGGTAAAATTTCTTTTAATTTACGTGGCATGTTGTAGACATTCTATTCTGAACTGCTCACTTATGATCTCACACTATCGTCTCGCCTTATGATTTTAAGATGAAGTTTCATAGTTTTCAAAATGTTTCGGACTTAAAAATAATAGAACAACTTAATAGGTCAAAACATGATTTATGTTAAGCTTTTCCCATACGAGACTATGTGTCTCGTACGGTACTAGCTCTCCATTAGTTGAATCTGATTTCCTTTCTTTTTCGTTTTGATTTCTTTCTTGATCCTTACTCCTTCAATCCTGAATTTGACCAGATTTGAGTCATTCTAGAGACTTCTACATTGATTTGTTATCAAAACGACCTCTTAAAAATCAAGACTTTGATTCATTCCATGCGTATGCGTATGAATCATTTTCTTGACCAGAAAGTCATTGTGCGAGTATAAATATAAGGCACCTCCCTTTGTTTATTCTCTAGACATTCTCCATGTTTTTGATATATAATCTCCTCTCTAAAAGGCCTGACTTGGTGCTAGGAAATTTTTGGCTTTGATAACAAACCTTTGTCGAGGTTATCCTTGAAAACTCTATGAATCTTTTTATTTTATGGTCGAATAGTTCAACACTTTTCGGCTCTCTTCTCTCTTAGTCTAAGTGCAAGTCTTTCTATTATGAGTGGTTGGGTCCACGATCGACTTTTGTCTATTCCTTGTAATCTGGAAGCAGCTATTAGTGAAATGCCACTTCTATTACGAAATTATTTATTTAGAATTTTATGAATCCTATGATGGAAGTTTAAGATAAATTTCCTAAGCTTCTTCTTTATTATTTTCATTTTCTTCTTTCTCTACCTAAATTCGACTTGTCTTTAGAATAGTGTGATCAAAATCAAAATGATTAGCCTAGATATCTCTACAATCCATGAAGATGATTTTAAAGCACACAATACGACATTCCATCTAATTAAATAAACTAACTTGTTTTATTTATTGCATATTTATTTGAATTTATTGATAACACATAAGCATAACCTGTCATAAGATTGAATAAAATTGATGCTTATTGACCTTCCAAATTCATAACATAATCCCGAACCCTCTAAATAGAGGTGACCATCCGGTTCGGACCGCTGGTTTCGGTTCTCAACCGGCGGTTCACGGTTCCACTCCCCCTTGAATCGAAATCGGCCCGGTTTATTCACGGTTTCAGTTCCCGATTCGAACCGGCCGTACGGTTCCGATTCCGGTTTTGAACCGTCAATTTCAAAAAAAAAATTATTTTTTTGGGCGGCCGCCCAAGAGGGCCGAATGATGTGGGCGGTCGCCCAAGTGTACAGTTTTTCAAAAAAAAATAAATTTGTTGGTTTGGGCGGCCGCCCAAGAGGGCCGAATGATATAGGCGGTCGCCCAAGTGTACAGATTTTTCAAAAAAAAAAAAAAGAAATTTTTAACAGTTTCTGTTAAGTTTTAAAAAAAATTAATTTTTTTTTTAATTTTTTTTTTTTGAATAAATAAGGCTATTTTAGACTTTTGTTTACTACATACATTTTTTGCAAAAAGTTATATAAAAAAAGTTATGAATTTTGAAAGAAATAAAACTTAATTTTTTTTTAAATAAACGAAAGTATATAAAAGAAAAAGGGACGGTACCCTTAAATTTTATTAATTAAAATAAAATTACAAATGAGGGGGACAACCAACCTTACCCTTTTATAAATAAGGGGGTACATTTAGGAGCCTTTACCTCAACCTAACTATTACAATTAAATAAAAATAAACCTAATCTAAAGTCTAATCTATAAAATTACAATTAACCTAATCTAAAGTCTAAAGAGCGGCGTAGTTCATTCGGCTTCGCTTCCCGATGTATCTTCATCAAAGGCCTCCTCCTCCTCAGAACTACTTCTTTTATCTTGAAGTCGTAGTTCGGCTCTACGCCAATCGCCGAGCACCATTTGATATTCTAAATTATATGGAGACAACCTTGACCTTCGATCGGACAGGACATTTCCTCCTACACTAAATACTTCTTCTACGGCGACGACTGAGGCGGGAGCGGCTAGGATCTCCTTTGCTATCAATGATAGAATAGGATAGTTGCTTGCCCTTCGTGCCCACCACTTTACAATATCAAATTCTTCTATAGGCTCAAAAGAAGTGTTTAAATAATTTTTAAGTTCAACATAGGTGGAGCCACCTCGTTGACATTTTTGAGTTCTAGAACTAATTAAATTATCTATAAAGTTAAAGGGATCACTATTTTCGTGAGAACTACCATCTACATTTTCACTACTAGGATAAACAATATTACCAAAAAGATCATAATATTCTCTATAAAGTGTATATACAATATTTTTAGTCTCAGTTACAACGTCTTTTGCCTTTGGGATAGATCTATCTAAAAACAAATCAAAGCCGGTGAAAAATAGATTCTTATAATAATAATCAAGTATTTGTTCTAAACCTTCTTCTCTTATCATAGGATCTAATAGTTTAGCTACTAAAAACAATGGAGGAATGTTCAAAAAATATTTAAGCCATTTTGTTCTCATCTTGCTAATACATTCACCTAAAATTGGACAATCTTTAAAATGCATAAATATATAACTAATTTTAGGGGCGTGTTCTATAACTAACGGTGAAGTGGGATAGTAAGAACCGGATAATTGTACGATAGCATCTTTAAAAACTTTCAAAATTTTCTTTATATTATTACAAACATCCCACTGATGAGGCAATATTATAGTTGAATACTCTATTTGTTGAATAAACTGACACAATAGTTCACGAAAATCATAAGAGTCGGATAACATTTTATAAGTGGAATTCCATCGATTTGGAACATCTAGGGAAAATCTTTTAGGTAGGATATTATTTATTTACAAAATCTAATCCACAATTTTATTACACTATGATTTCTCATTATATAAGCAAGAACTTCCTTAATTGGGGCTACATGTTCCTTTAAAGTTGATAAACCATCTTGCACACACAAATTTAAAATATGACATATGCACCTAACATGAAAAAATTTACCCCCAATGAATGGTTGACAAATTTCAATAAGTGATGGTAGACTAGCAGTATTATTAGTAGCATTATCAAATCAATTGAAAAAATTTTGTGAACTAATCCATATTCTTGTAAAACTCTAGCAATTTTGTTACAAATATTTTGAGCGTTATGAACAGTATCAAAAGATTTATATGCAATTAATCGTTTTTGTAATTTCCAACTACTATCAACCCAATGACATGTAATTCCTATATAGCTATGAGTTTGCCAATGGTCACTTCATATATCGGCACATATTGACAATTTTTGGGGTAAATCTTTAAACGTATTAATTAAAGTTAATTTTCCTTGTAGATATTGGGCTTTAGTATCACGAGTACTTGTATTTTTATTAATTTCTTTAGCCGCGGGATTTAAACAAAGTTGTGCCATATGAGACCATAATCTATCATTAGCAAAATTAAAGGGTAATCCTTTAGCAGAAGTATATTTTGCAATTTCTCTTCTATACGTTGCATTATCAAATTTAAATAATTGCGAAGACGTACCTTGTGAGGATCCCGTAAATCCATGTAGTTGTGTTTGATCTTGGGCATCTCCAACTTGGTCGGGGTGCTTTGACGTCAAGTGTCACGACCCTAGGTCCAGGCACTAATTTGACCACGTGTTAAACGTGGGGGTTGGGGTGCATTGCATCTCCTCTTGTGTATATGTGATATATGAAATGATTACGTGTTTATTTGGCTAGATTGCTAAATTACATGATTTTAGATGTTATTATATTGATTTTGAAAATAATGTCTAAATAAAAGAAATGGGAAAGTTGTGTAGTAAAATGATAACATTTGAAATGTGAAATGAAAATGTTATAAAAAGTTTGAGGAGCTTACGTGTAATTATAAGTTTAAGGTGGTGGTGTGTAGGAGATTAGAACTTGGAGGAGCTAAAGTGTAAAATTGGTTATATAAATATCCTTCTAGTTTATCCAAGAAGATTATTATCACCTCCTCAGTTCTCTCTTCTTTTCCTACATTCTAAGAAGCTTAAACCCTAGCTGAGCTTCATAAAATCCCAGAAATTCAGCCGTGAAGTTGTTGTTGATTCCGTCTTCAAATTAATGCTAAGGGAGGTGAATAGAGCAAGAAGAGCCGATCCTATCTTCTTTTTATTTTGGTTAAAATTGGTAAGTTGTTATGGTTCTTTCAAATAATTGTTCATAACATGTATTATGATGTTATTATGATGTTTTGAATCCGTTTTGTACAAGTTGGAATCATGTTCTTGGTGTTTGAAATGAAAAGAAAATAAGTGGTTGAAGAACATGTTAAAGGTGATTATAATGGGTTGAATTGGATTGGAAATTGGTTATAGATGTGTTATGTGTTATGGAGAGAGTATATTGGGGTCTAAATCATGTACCTACTGTTGTTAAATCGCGTTGCAGGAGCTGTACTGAAACTGGTGTGGTTCTTGTTGTTACTGATGCTGTTGCTGATGTTGCAGCAAGAACCAGTTCCTGGGACCTCTCTAGGTCGTGCGACACTATAGGTCTGCTGGGATGAGTCGTGCCTTTCAAGGGACGACGGATTCTGGTGGGGGAAAAAGGGCACGAGTCGTGCCCTAGGGCACGAGTCGTGCCCTAGGGCACGAGTCGTGCCCTACCCTGCAGCCTTTGAACCTTTTTCTAGGCCTTGAACACCTAGTCTAATGGGTATGAATGAAGTCATTCTTTAACTAAGATTCAAGTACAACTTTAGTACAACAATGTGGAACTTGAAATGGCCCGATTGGATAATTGGAAGGTCTTTAATTATTGACCTGAAAATGCTTGAGAGGCAATTAGGAAACTTGAACCAAAGTTAGTAAAACTTGGTAATTGAACTTGAAACCTTTATAGAAAGTGTATAATGTTATATTATGAATGCGTAGGGTGAATTATATGTTATTATACCTCTAAGTGGTTACATGTGTATAGTTATTGGGTTAATTAGTGCATAAAATGTATAATGCACTACTTCATTGGTTGTGGCAAGAGTGTTAATATCCTGTTACTGAATTATACATTGTGTTTTGAATGTGTAGGCCTCGTATGTGATATATGGTGCTCTACGTGGTTATATTTACCTGGTGGTTGGTTCAAATTATGTGTAGAAGGTGTAATACACTAAGTGCTTGGTTGGAACCTTTATAGAAGTGTTCTACAGTATGACATGAAGGCGTAGGACTACTTATATTAAGTTGTACCCCTACGTGGTTACCTATATGTGGTTATAGGTTAGATAGTGCATGAAATATATCTTGCACTGCATTATGGGATTGATTACGAATGTGTAGAACTTATGTGATATACGTTGTGCCATAAGTGTTTACATATTCATAATTAGTTGTGCACATAGTATTTAATTCGTGATGCACTGCTTCATTTGGTTGAGCATGAGTATTACTACTATGTCATTGGATTGTGTTGTTATTCAATAGTGTTGAAATACATGTGCACTATTGTGATTGATTTAACATTGGTTGCAGTTCCATGTTATATATATATGTGTGTTGATGTCCCATTTGGTGGACTTACTTTCAAGTATCTGTCATGTGCTTGAATATAGTTGTATCAGCTGAGATTCGGGGGTATAGGGAATACCATCACTTATGAGAAGATATTTCATAAGGTGTTTGGATGTCCTTATACTTGTTACCCTTCCCTCCCTTCTGTGGCCACGGATTGAGGGGTTCAGCGTCTGTGGATATGTGCAGTCATGCCACAAGATAGCGAGGCAGCTTATATGAATCTCTATAAGGGGTCGTATAAGATGTGGATAAGCACTAGCAGTTCACAGAAATGAGTGGAGTATAAGTATAACTCCCACCGTAGTACTACATATGACCCAGATTGGGAAGGGTAAAGAGAAGGTAACGGAATGTGTTTACCGCTTTACCAATGTGATTATGAGCAACCTGTGTGTGTTGCATATTATATGAGCAACCTGTTTATGTGGTGCTTATTGTAGGACTTGCGGGTCAGGAGGAAAAGGTAATGTAAAGTGTTTACTGTTTTCCAATGTGATTGTGAGCAACCTGTTATGTGTTGCATATGGTATGGCATATTGTTGCATACATAATAGCTTGCTGAGATTTTATCTCACCCCTTCTCCCTTCTTGTTTTAGATCATGAGACAAAGTGGACCATCTAGGTGAGGCCGTGGAAAGGAGTTTGGATCGTATTTTGGGTTGTCAGAGTATGTATATATTTATTTGGGAGTTGGGAATAGTTGTGATTATGTTGTTGTAATTAATCTTGGGAGTAGTTGTTTAAAGTTGGCTTGTGTAAGCCGTTGCAGTTGTAGTACTTGTAAATGATACAGGTTATAGCTGGTAGAAGCAGGTTTATATTTCACCTCTAAGTAAAGAGGTTATTTTGAAAATGGATAGTTATACTTTTCAAGTTTGTTTAAAGAAAAGTTTTTTTGAAAAAAAGGTATTTTGGGACCCTCCATCCTGGGACACGGGTTTTAGGTTTCGGGAGTTGGGAGGCGCCCACATCAAGTGTCTTTTAAATGTCCCATAACTACCTCCATGGGTAAAGGCAAATTTTTGAGTGCAATGGTTGCAAGAAACCTTGTATTGGTTGGTACCTTCAATTGGCTCTTTTGAAAAGTGCACGATCATGATGTCGGACCTCCCTGTGGTTCGACCTCCTCGACCTCGACCTCGGATTTGAGTTTGACCACCCCTCGCGCTTCACTTTGGGTTTGAGTGGTTTGAGTGTTACTCCCTTCGGTATGACCATGACCACCCATTGGAAATGTTGCATCAACTTCGTCATCGCTCAAATTCAGTGTTTCATGTGGTTGTATATTAAGATTATCCCAAATGGAATCATCGGGGGGGGGGGGAAATTGGATGCGTAGTTGCCTTATTCTTTCCCTTATCGCCACCGCCGCCACGAGATGAAGACATTTTTTTGGTGAAAAGATGAAATTATGTGAAAAAAAATTGAATTATGGAGACTTTGAGTTTGAGACTTTAAAAGTTTGAGATAATATAGAGATTAATTGAGAGAGAGATTTGAGAGATTGAGAGAGAGAGATTGAGAGAATGAGTAGAGAATGGTGTGAAAAAAATGAAGGGAGGGGGAGGATATTTATAGGTTGAAAAATGGAAAGAAAAAGAAAAAAAAAACGTTTTAGGGATTAAAAAAAACCGTTTTAGGGACCAAAACGGTTAAGAATTTTTTTTTTTTTTTTACATTTTGGTCACTAAACAGTCAAAATAACCGTTAGCTAACGGTCATTAAACAGGCACCGTCGAATCAGCCAAATCAACGGCCCAGATCAACTAGCCGTTAGGTTCACGGTTCCGGTTCACGGTTCCGATTCCGGTTCACGGTTCCGGTTCCTGAACCGGTGGTTCACCGGTTTTTGAATATACGAATCGTAACCGGACCGAAAAACCACCGGTTCACCGGTTCAGGCGGTTCACGGTTCAGCCGGTTCGATTTCCCTCCGATTTTGGGCCGGTCCGGTTCCGATTTGAACCGGCGGTTCAGACCCGGTTGGGCAACTCTACCTCTAAATATAGAAATTTTATTTTCTTATGTTTCCATGAAATAACAAACTCACTCGTCCCATCCAACTTAGGAAATTTTGCCATTTTAGGCGTACCATTGACTTAGCACGTCCAAAAATGACAAGTTTATATTATTTTTACTTTTCATACTCACAACAACAATCTCCTTATTATTCATCCAATTAATTATCTCTCATATTTTACTTTTCATACTCACAATAACTATTCCACTCATTTTCTCTGCTTTTGTTATGTTTGTATTTCTTAATCCTGTGTACAAATAGAAAATACTAAGGCCCCGCTTGTTTCACCGTAAAATAACTCGTTTTCATAAATAACTCGTTTTCCGTTGTTTGGTTGAGCCCCCGAAAAATGTTTTCCGGAAAATAACTCGTTTTTCGCTGTTTGGTTGTTTTCCAGAAAATGGAGAAAACGTTTTTCGTAAAACATTTTACGCCCTTCCTAAGTAAAACGACTTACTGACCTTGTCCTAAGTAAAACATATTTCAAAAAATGGTGCCCTTCATGTACAACTCATATTTCACAAGGTACAACATTCTACTTCCTTATTTTAATAATAATAAAATAATAAAATAATAATAATAATAATAAAATAAAAAATAAATAAATAAATAAATAAATATAATAATAATAATAATAAAAATAAATAAATAAATAATAATAATAATAATAATAATAATAATAATAAATAATAGAAAATAAAAATAAAATAATAAAAAATAATAATAATAAAAAAATAATAATAATAAAAAAATTAAAAATAAATTAAAAAATAAAACATTTTACGCCCTTCCGGAAAATATTTTCCTTACCAAACAGCCGAAAATATTTTATACCCTTCCTCCGTAAAATATTTTACGCCCTACCTCCGTAAAATATTTTACGCCCTACCTCCGTAAAATATTTTACAGGAAAACATTTTCCGGAAAACGTTTTCCGAAAAATGTTTTACGTCGAAACAAACGGAGCCTAAGGCGGATATGCTGGAGGGAGTAGTTGGCGATTCTCAAAAATAAAAAAGAGATAAGGTAAGCTAAACGCTTATCACCATTCTCATACATGCCAGAATCATATAAAAATTCTATGACACTTTTTCGCTTGAATAGAATTTTTTGTATACTACTCCCTCCGTCCCAGCGAAAGAGCCATTTATTTCCTTTTTGGACGTCCCATTTAAAAAGCCACTTTCCCAAAAAGGAAACCTTAAATCACTATTCTCTCCACTCATTCTCTCTCCTACTTTACTTTTACACTCACAACATTCTCTTTCTTACATCACCTCCCACTCATTCTCTCTCCTATTTAATTTTTCATACTCACAACATTTAAACTTTTTCTCTTTCCTACATCACATTTCTTATTTTGCGTGCCGGACAAATTTTGTGGCTCTTTCGCCGGGACGGAGGGAGTATAAGTAACATTTACATTCAATTCTTCATTTTTTTACTTTTTATCTTTTATTAAAAGGACGAAATATTACTGTATTTTAGAAGGGAGGGATTGCAAATTACTTGTGGTCACATATGCATTTGAAAGTTGAAACCCACCTTTGGATATCTGTGTCCTGCTGTATTAAAGACGCGCTGGTTAGGTGTGGTGGAAATTGAGTCGACATGTTGTGTACAGATGGCAGACGTTAAATGGTTAAGGGTCAGCAGCAGAACAGTTGGGGTGATGGGGAAGTAAGTGTGTTTTACAAATATCCAGGTCATGTCCTACCTTACTATTTTTCTGTCCGTTACTTTTTCTTTTTTTGGATCAGGATCCTTTTAGGATCACACATTTCACTTGTACTCCCTGTTTTCCATTTTCTTTTTCATATTTAATTCAATTGAACATTATTGAATATAAGTTGTCAAAAGGAGTGATACAGTAGTGAAGTTAAGTGTATGTCATTGGCATACAGGAATTACATGCCTTAGTTACTATTTGCTATTATTATGTTTAGATCGACGTAGTGAAAATGACGAAGAGGCACGACGAGTAAAGGTAGAGAAAATTCACTCCCTTTGTCGTATTTGATACTTGAATGAATTGTATTTTGGGCCCAATCCATTGGGCATTGCCCGATTATGATCCACGTTCGTACCTCGCTTTATACCGTTCAGTGGCCCCCGACTTCCTAGCTCGTCTATGTCGAGGAGAAAGTGGTGCTCGACCTCGAATTAAACGGATACGAACGGATTTTTTTACGAATCACGAGGCATCCCATTATCCGCCGGTTATTTAGACAATGATGGGCGCGATTTACGAGTTCTGGACATTCGCCTTGGGAACACTCTAGATCATTAAATGTGGAGATGATGACGACGCCTTAACCCGAATTTTGACCCATACCCGTTTCAGATCTGGGTATAAAAGAAAAATCCCCTCTCCTTTTTGCTCTTTTATCACTGTTTGTATTTGAGAGAGAAATAGCGAGCTTCAAACCGCAAGTCTGTGTTCTTGATTTCGTTGTTCATTTCTGTCCTTTGTGCTTGATTTGTTCGTGCTTCCATCCATCATCCTTCGATTCAGGTACAAGTTCTAACTAATTTCTTTATTTATTGCACATTGGTTTGATTTTCTGGGTTTCGTAGACATTGTTCTTGGTGGGTTTAGAAAACCGCCATTGTTGCATCTTGAAGCTTTTCTTGAACCAACCTTATACCTTCCTCGTTCTTAGAGATGGCAAGAACATGGAGGAGCAATCCCAATGCCCTATAATGTTATCATACTCAAAACCTTAGGATTTATCAGAGAATCGATGTGCCGTGGATGATGTTAAGTCTAGGTGAGATTGGGGAGATATTAACGATGTACCAATCTCCTAAAACCGACGTGCGTTATCCAAGTCGGTTTATGATATACCACCTTAGCGTAGATTCCCACAATATCGTGCTGTTCAACGGTTGGTTAGAAATCATTGACCATATCAACCTTTTTTTCTTGAAATCCAATCACCTGGAGCGCCCTCCGTTGTTGGGTAAGAATCCCTCCTTGACTTTAATCAATAGGACGGGGAGGGATTTCCTTCCTCGTCCTCATCTTCTATTTTTTACTTAGCCTAAACTGACCTTTTCTTCTTTGTTTATGCAGCTATGACGGGAAGGGGAAATACAACTGCTCGTCCTTCGACTGGTCCGTCTACCTCGGGTAGAATTGTGAACGCGTTTGCCGAGGGGGCCCAAACTGGTAATCGAGGATGGGGACGTGGAAGGTCCAACCGTGGTAGGTCTGTCACCCCTAGGCTTAGATTTGCTAAGGTCGGGGAGCCCATGATTGAAGAAATCCATTCTAAGTATGGTGTGTCAAGGGAGGAATACCTCCTTATATACCTCCCCGGTGAACCTGCCCAAACTAAGGGAGCCTTAAATGATTTTCTATACAGTTTGAATTATGTCCACTTATTTTACAAACAATTCTAGCTCGGCCTTCGTCTCCCCCTTGATCCCTTTATTTGTGAATTTCTAGACGATATGCAGGCCGTCCCGGCTATGCTAGGTGCCAACGCCGTGAGGTTCCTCATCGGCTTCATCGTCTTGTGCCATAGTCTAGGTTTTGAACCTTGTCAATCTGCGTTCCACCATTTTTTCACCTTCAGCTACAAAGAGGACAATAGGACCCCAGTAGTGAGTAGTGATCCCAACCAACCCAAGCTGATCTATCCCATGTTGAGCAAGGTCTCTGGGTGGAATAATCATGTAATTAGAGTGGAGAGCCAACAAGGCTGGAAATTCGCTGCTCCCTCAGAGCTCCCTCGTATACCCGAGCAAGTATGGAGGCCGGAATGGAGCAACCGTCTGATAGAGGTTGAAGCAATTTGCCCAAGTGGGCACTCTGTGTTGGTTAACTTTGGAGACCGAACAGAGATATTATGTTCAGGCTGGTATTATGCCAGTCCCCTTGTACGGCCTGATCCCATGGTCCCAGTGTCTAGGGGAAATAAGTACCCCGACTAGAGGGTACACCCCGGCCTAGTTTTTCATGCTGAGTGTGATATTTGTAAGCTTTACATTGATAAATGTCTTGCCGAGGAAGGCGTTCCCGGATGTAATCTTTCTTCCTTCCTGTCTTCCCCTACTTGTGTTATATTTAAATTTTTCCTCCTCATTTTTGCTAATGATTTGCCTTTCTCGACTTTACAGTTTTCACCGATGAAAAAAAGAAAAAGATGGAGGAGGAAATACTTGACCCTCAATCGTTGGTGAAGCTGAAAAGGAGGACATCTCGGTCCTTAGCAAAAAATAAGAGGCGGGATGACGCCATCGCCCGTCAGGCCGTTCTAGCCACCAAGGAGGCTAGATGCTTGCCTCTGAAACCCGTGGGGGGAGCTGGAGCATCTGCCGAATAAGGCAATGACGGGCAAGAGGCCTGAGCTGAGGGGGAAGTCTCCCAAGAAACAATAACTCCTCAGGCCGAGGAGGCTTTGAAGAAGGCCGGCCTAGTTGAGCCCGAGGAGGAGAATGCTGGGGAAGGACCCCAGCTCAAAAGCGGCCAAGGACAGAGGCCGAGGTGGGGGGCTCCTCCAAGAGGGCTACTACTGATCCTACCTCAACTGCACTCTTTGCTCGGCATATAAAGACATATGCTGAAGCCGAGCAATTTGTGCAGGAGGCATGGGAAACCCCAGTCTTTAAGGGCATAGATGACATAGCCCGCAAAGGCCCCCAGCAAAGAGTAGGCCTGACAGTTATATACAGATCCATGGATGATGAGCTCCTGGATCAACTTCTGGACTCCAGTCCCAGCATGGAGGCTCTGGGCAGTAGGAAGGGCCTTCTATTGAGTGAGGTAAGCTTCCTCGGTTTTTCATTTTTTTCTTCCTTGTCATGTTTTTATATTTGTAGTTTTTATGATCATTTTTCTTTGTTTTTATGTAGCTTGCCACGGTCTCGGCGTATGAGGCCATTAAATCTAAGGCGGCTGAAGTCTAAGGGCAAAAACTTGAGAAACAAGCCGAGAATGATAGAGCCGACCTGAAGAGGGTCGTGGAGCTCTTGAAGAACCTTCGTGCTGATGTTGATGCCTTCAAAATGGCTAAGACTAAAGCCGAGAAAGGAGAGAAACCGACCAAAGAGGCCCTGATCAAGGGCGAGGAAGCTGCTCGATTAAGAGAGGTTGAGCTTGAGAGGCTATGGGCTGAAGCCCAAAAGCAAGTCGAGGAGACTGCTGCCCGGCTATCTGAGTTGGAGGCAAGTGTTCCTTCCAGGGAAGCTGAGGCCATAGCCCGTTACAAGGCTAGCTTGGCCTTTCGACAGGCCGTGTCCGATAAGACTACCACCATGTACTCCGACTGGTACTTGCACTTGGCCCGAAGGGCCATGGTGGATCCTTCTCTAAACATTAACATGGAGGGGCTTGCCCGACTCATATGCCAAGATTATTATGATGAGGTTGCCCGGTCCATGCACCATCTTGTCCCCTTCTCGGGTAATGCCCTTAGGTTATTGCCTCACTTGATGCACAGGCTGGCCGTCCTACTTGGTTTCCTCCTCCTCTTGATCCACAGAATATTTATACACTTATTGAGAGAATTGAGGATGAGGGCCTGAGGTCGGAGAACGAGGAGGCAGAAGATGCCGAGGTGGCTCCTGTCGAGGAAGCTCAAACTGATGAAGCCCAGACTGACCAGGTCATCATTCCCCCCTCTGCTGCTGAACAAGATGATCTTTTTAGGGGGGATGGTCAATCTTGAAGACTTATTGTTTTGCTTTTGTTGTAATTTTAGAATAGGCCTACTGTACTTCAACTTTATATCAATATAATGTCTTTTCTTCATTCTTTGTCGTCTTTACTTTGTTGCATCCATTTTGAACTGCTTTTGTCTTGAATGTTGATTGTTTGAATGTATGTTGAATGATTTAAATGTGGAACACTTTTTTTTAAACCGAGGAAGCTCATTTGATTTAAACACTTGGATAATTTGCAAGTTTATTCATTAAGCCGAGGAATGTTGCTCAGCGTAACACTTGAGTTATTTTTGAGGGTTTGTCTCTTTATGCCGAGGAGAGTCCTTCGGTTATAAGTCAAAAATTTTGATGTTTTACCTCTATATGCCGAATAAGGTCGTTCGGTCATAGGTATTTGTGATGTCACCCGATATTTTTTTGAAAATCATTCGGAGTCGCCACGCCGTTTTTAGTTTTAAGGGGCCAAAACTTTGAAAAATGCTCAAAATTAGAGAAAATGAGTTCGGAGGTCACGTTACACTCCGGGATGGACGTTTGACGTGCACCCGGAATGCCTCATATGACGAGTCTTCCAAACTTGAAACCTTTTATTGTGTGTGTGTGTGTTTAAAAAAAAGACTTAGAAAAAGAGTTTTATGGAAATAACAAAAATTGTAGGGACTGAACTGAAAAATAGTTTGAAAACAGTGATTAAACTGAAAATAACAGAAAACCTGAAATTGTTTGCAGGAGACAAAGTCATCCGCGTGGATGAGACTGTAGTGCAGTCTTATCCGCGCGGCTAGCCCTGCAGTGTCAATATTTTTTACAGTTTCCAGTTTAGTCACTGTAATTTTCAGAAAGTTAACTGGATTTACAGGACTTACCTGGAAATGTAACTGTAAACAGAAAATGAAAGGATTGCTTGGATTTTTGGCATCCATGTTTTGTCCTCTCTTTCCCTAGACTTTGGTTAGTAGTCATAAGTGATGAATCCACTTAACCAAGCCATCCCGGGGGTACATTAGGACTTTGAAAATATTTCATTTGCTAGGGACAAGGGGAATTTTGACATGAAAAGTAAGTTGACAAGAGAGTTAGGTCAAGATGTATCAACTTTAGAGGAAGATCTCTAAGGTGGTCATGAGAAGACCATCCTTGAGACCTATACTCAAGTGTATCTTATACATCTTGTGTGACCTATTTTGTGAGTCTAGATGATTTTCATCCAAGGAAAGTGTTCCAAGGTGAGCATCTTAGACATGGGGAGGGGGATTTGCAAGAGAGTAAATAATGTGGACCTTTTTAAGTGGTCATCTATGGAGATGGACTCTAAGATGACCATGGTTTAGGTCAAAGAAGCAAGTACCAAGTAATGTAAAAAAAGGGAAGTAGGGGATGACATAAAAGTAAAGAAAATGTGGATCCCTTTAGAAGATCATCCATGGAAAGGAACTCCATGGAGATCCTCTTGTATCCTTGGGACAAAAGGGAAGGGGGAGTTGAACAACAAATAATAAGTAGAACTACATCATTTACACATGAAGTGTGTGCATAAATGAGAGAGATATGAGTAAAGGGAGTGAGGGTTTACCAATCTTTCTTGGGTTTGTGTTTAGGATTTGAAGGATTTCAAGGCTTGGAAATGGTTTTGGAGTGGATTTGAGGTTGGATTTTGTGTGGAATTTGAGTTGTGAAGATGTAAATGGCTGTTTGAAGGTGAATTTTGACAGAGTAACAGTAGGTTTTCGAATTTTTTGGCTTGTTAAAACTGAGAGAGGAGGGTTATATTTTTAGGTTGGCTGGATGACAATCTTATCCGCGTGGATAAGATTGTAGGCACAATCTCATCCGCGCGGATGGGATCAGCAGCGTGCCTGGTCCTGTGCAGAAAGCAGTTTTGGCTTTTTGTTAAATGGTCAATATTCTTTTTTATGGGAAATGACAAATTTCCAGCGAGGTATTTGTCCATTTTTTTATTCTTAAGAGGTCCTTTCTCATTCAAATTGTCAAAATAATGTCCAAAATGCCCCTAAATGATCATAAATCATTAATTTGGGCTGACAGAACATTAACGACCCAAATTGGGGCACTTACAGTATTAGGCAATTTTTTATGTTTTATGTCTCTATGCCGAGGAGGATTGTTCGGTTATAGCTATTAGGTAACTTTTAGGTTTTATCTCCCTATTCCGAGGAAGGTCATTCGATCATAGGTCTTAGATAAAGTTTTGAATGTTTGTCTTTTCATGACGAGGAGGGTCGTTCGGCCATGAGTGTTAGACAATTTTTGATGTTTTACCTTTCTATGCGAGTAAGGTCGTTCGGTCATAGATCTTGGGCAATTTGGTGGGAATTTATCCGTTGAATGCCGATGAGGGAGCTCCTCATCTTTAAGAGTCATCTTGCTAGTCATTTGCCTTAACGAAAACTGAATTTCTATTAAATTAAAATGATTACATCAAGTTGAAATCCTATTTTACTTGAAATTAACTGGAAAGACTAACAACGACTAGTCTATTACATAAAAAAACAGACTATAAACTATTGGAAATATTTTCGTAGATGATCAGAATGCCATAGATGTTTCAGCTCTTGTCCATCTGGGCTCTTCATTCTTTAGGTCCCTGCTCTAATAACTTGAGTGATGATGTAGGGCCTTCCCAGTTTGGGGAGAGCTTGTTCTATCTATTTCTGCCAGTAGCTTCTATTTTTCTAAGTACCGAGTCTCTGACTTGTAATACTCTCTTGTTGACCCTTTTGTCATGATTGGATTTAATCATTTGCTTGTAGTTCACCATCCTCATTTGAGCAGCTAGTATTCTTTCATCTACTAGTTATAGGTCTAGCAGCCTATTGACCTTGTTGACTTGTTCATCATAGCTAGAATTTCTTGTCGTAGGGATAGGCATCTCAGCTGGTGCCATGGCCTCAGAACCGAAGGTTAGTGCGAATGGGGTTTCCCCGGTTGGCCCCCGGGTGGTTATGCGAACTGCCCACAAGGCTAAGAGAAGTTCGTCCAACCATCTACCATCACTCCCTCCTAGGTTCTTGGTTAGGGATGTAAGCACCAACTTGTTGGTCATTTCCGCTTGTTCGTTGTTTTGAGGTCTACTCACAGGTGACTTGATGTGTCTGACTCCTAGTCTGTTCAGCTCTGCTATAAATGCCTTAAAGAATTGGAGACCATAATCTGAAATGATAGTGTGTGGAACCCCAAAGCGACACCAAATGAAGTCGTGGACGAAGTTGATTTCATTATCCTCTATTATTTTGGCTAAGGCCTTTGCTTCAATCCATTTGGAGAAGTAATCTACTGCCACGATCACGTACTTGCAATTACCTTGGATGGGGGGGAAGGGTCCGATGATGTCGATTCCCCACATGTCAAATGGCCAATTAGGAATTATGAGTGCCTGTTCCACTGCTGGCAGTCTAGGAATATCGGCGTATCTCTGGCACTTGTCACACTTTCTTACGTAGTCTTGCGCGTCATCTCTCAGGTTTGACCAGTAGTAACCTAGCGTGATAATTTTGTCAGCTAAGGTTCTGGCCCTCGGGTGACCACCGCAGATGCCTTCGTGGACTTCTGCCAAGAGATTTTCTGTTTCCTTGGTATAGACGCACCTTAGCAGGGGCTTTGTGAATGATCTTCTGTAGAGAATTCCGTTCATCACTGTGAACCTTACTGACTTTTTCTTGATAAGTCTAGCACGCGCTTCATCCTCTGGGAGTTGGTTCTTTTCAATGAAGTCCAGGTAGTTATCAATCCAACACATCTCCTCTCTATCTAGGAGCATTACTCGTAGTCTTTTGTAGGCAAGTTCTTCGGCAAAGACTATGAGTGGGTTAGAGTCAGGATCTACCACGTCAATAGTTGCCAGTTTAGATAGAACATCTGCTAATTGATTATCCTCCCGTCCTATCTGATTTATTTCAAAAAATTCTAACTTTTTTGTCATGTCTAGGACGAGGTCTTTATACTTTGTAAGTATGGGGTGTTGAGTGTTGTATTCCCCTTTTATTTGTTTGACTATGAGCTGGGAGTCACTGAAGGCGGCAATTTTGGTTGCTCCATAGAAGGATGCCAACTCTAAGCCAAATATCATGGTATCGTACTCAGCTTGATTGTTGGAAGCAGGGAACTTGAATATGATTATGTCTTGGATGGTGTGCTCTCCATCGGGACTTGCTAGTACAATTTCAGCTCCGCTTCTTTCCTTAGTGGTTGAATCATCTGTGTATATGACTCAGCAGTTGGATGGGAGCTCGATTCTTGGTTCTTCACCCGCAGGTTTTTTGCGTTTGTGGGAGGTGGGGTCATGCTCACCTATAAAGGCGGTTTCAACCATTAATCAACCAAAGATGTGCTAGGAGTGTCTTCCTAGGTTGGTATCTGATGCCAAACCAGTGAGCTCGATATACCAATTAAGGAGACGTCCTAAGCAGTCCAACTTATTCAAGATTTTCTTTAGGGGCGCATTGGTATACACAGTTATGTGATATGCAGAAAAGTATGCTCGTAGTTTTCTTGCCGCTATGACTAGGGCGTAGGCTATCTTATCTACGTTGAAGTATATGCTCTCCACATCTCACAATGCCTTAGAGACATAATAGATTGGTTTTTGAGTGGTTCCTTCATTCTGGACTAGTACCGCAGTTATAGCGTGGTTCGTGGCTGCTAGGAAGACGTACAGCATCTCTCCAATAACTGAGCTGCTCAACAAAGGAGGGGATCCCAAGTACTCCATCAACTGTTTGAATGATTCAGAGCATTTAGATGTACAGTAGAAGCTCTTGGTCCCCTTCAATACTTTGAAGAAGGGCAGCGATTTTTCCGCAGACTTTGCAATAAATCTCCCAAGGGCAGTTATTCTTCCGTTAATCCTTTGAACCTCCTTGATGCTGATAGGTTCTTTCATGTCAATCAAGGCTTTAATTTTCTCCAGATTTGCCTCGATTCCTCTTTGTGATACCATAAATCCAAGGAAATTTCCGGCCGTCACCCCGAGCACACATTTACTTGGATTCAGTTTCATACTGTTAGCTCGTAAATTGTCAAAAGTTTCTTCCAAGTCTGGGGTATGAGTACCACCTCTAGTATTAATAACCATGTCATCTATGTAGTCTTCCATGTTACGGCCTATCTTATCTACAAAGACTTTGTTGACCATGCGCAGGTAGTTTGCACCCGCATTTTTAAGCCCGAAGGGCATCATAGTGTAACAATAAATTCCTGCAGCTGCCTGGAAGGCTATTTTCTCAATATCTTCATTGGCCATTTTTATCTGGTGCTAGCCGAAGTAGGCATGTAGGAAGCTGAGGGTTCTATATCCAGCAATGGAGTCTACCAGCTTGTCAATTCTGGGGAGAGGGTAGCTGTCTTTTGGGCAAGCTTTGTTGAGATCTGTAAAGTTTACACACATTCGCCATTTCCCGTTATATTTCTTGACCATCGCAACATTGGTCAACGAAACGGGGTAGATTGCTTCCATGATGATTCCATCGCTTAGTAATTTATGCACTTCTTCCTTGATTGCATCTTCCTTATCATTTGCAAAAATTCTCCGTGTCTGCTTTATAGGTCTAGTAGATGGGTCAACTTCCAATTAATGGACAAAAACCTCTTCTTTTATTCCTCGCATATACTCGACCTTCCATGCAAATATATCAAGATTGTTTTTCCGGAGGGTGATGATTTCCTCCCTTTCTTCCAGGGAGAGCTGGCCCCCGATTTTTATTTTCTACTCTATATAGTCGGGATTAAGTACAATTTTCTCTAATTCATCTACGGGCTCCATTTCTGGACCGTCTCGAAATTGCAAAGTTTCAATAATTATCTCTCTGAGCCTTCTACCTTCCTCACCATTTATGTCTAGGTATTCCATCTTAACTAGTTCGTCTACGTCCGGTGGCTCTCCTTATCTCAAGTTAGGGTTGGCCCCCAAGTTCTGACCGCTGACGAGATGAGGGGCTATATGCGGGACGGATAGAACTGCGTCATTGTTTTCGTGGATATCTAGTGTCATGTGTTCCTCATCCTCTGTTTCAAAAATTAGATTCAGCCAAAATTTGGTGCTGGTAGTATTTACAGACTTAGAGATTTTCAGATTTTCCTCTGGCGTGTTACCTCCACCTTTTTGAATGTTTTTCTGCTCCTAATTACATGCTCCAAAAAGTCCCTGGGGGTCGCCCTCACGCATCCGATTCCAGCCCGTGTGGGAAATTTAACTCGCTAGTGGGGGAGGGAGGCGACCAACCCAAGTTTGCCTTGACTCGGAATGCCTATGATGGCATGGTAGTCACTTGACAGGTTCATGACCACGAATGTTACTTTGTCCTCGGCTCGGAAGGGATGTTCCTCTACTTCCAGCAATAAGTCAATTGTCCCATGGCGCTGACTTTGTGGTTGGTGAAGCATTCTAATCTTTCAGAGTATGGCTCTAGCATGATGTCTTTTAGGTTCATTTTCTGGAAGTTGGAATAATATAGAATGTCCATGGAGTCCCCCGAGTCAATGAGGAGTCTTTCAGATTCACAGTTATCAATTCTTCCTTTGATCACCAAAGTTTGTTCACGAGTCGCGCGACTTCCAGCTAGCTCATTAGGGGAGAAGCTGATTACCTCCTCTTCCTTATGGATCCAGGCGGGGATGTAGTATACCTTACTTATCTTGTGTATCTGGTCTTTTAATTTTTTTGTTGGAAACGGTCTCCTCCCTTATAACATGGAGCTTAGCTCTAGGAGGCATGTCTTCCCTTTCATCATCTTTGTCATCGTCATCCTTTCTTTTTCGCTTGTTATCTATTCTCATAACGTAGCGATCAAGTTTTCCCTCGTCTACTGATAGCTTCAAACCTTAACGATCTTTTTTAATTCCGCAAGCGCACGGGCTATTGAAGTATAGCGAGTGCAAGTACGGGTCGATCCCACAAGGACAGGGTTTACTTTGTATGATACTCGTCTTTATATATATATAGATAAAATGATTAGGGGAGATATGAATTGGTGTGAGAAAATACTAAAAATATACAGAAACTACTCTAACAAATAATAAAAGTATTCTCGGGAATTAAACAAAATATAATCATCAATTAATCATGCTTTTAAATAAAGGCTTTCATCAAAATAACAAGGATGATACATTCAACCTATACTACTTCTCACGATCAAGCAAGTAGTATTTGTACTCTTTACTAATACGGTCTATCTCTTAAGGTTCCGTTAATGGTAATCCTGACTGTCACGAACAGGCAACCCGGCTTATCTCTCGAGGTTCCATATAGAAAGAATCCATTAGTGCTCGCAAAGTCCACATACTTTCCATTCAAAGAACACCCCTAGGCCATTAAACTACTCTCGTGATTAATGAAACCTAGTTACTTCATATTGTTCGGCTAACCGAGATTCACAGCTACGTCCTTCTCTCGATTAACTAGGGTTCTACAAATACGAATGTCTTTATATTTGCAGGTGTTTAAGAATAATATGAAGAAATTGTTTTAAGATGAAAATGCCAAGATTCAAGGATGATACGCTAAGTTATGCTCAATACTCATGGATGAAGGCCTAGCACATGTATTTTAAGACTCACCGGCCTATCTCTCGAGGGTCCGTATAAATCAAAATCCATTAAGTCTAAATTATTCTCACGTATTCTCCACCAAAGGATCATCCCTAGATCATTAAACTACACTTTGTGATTAATGACCTAGTTCAACACTTAGGGTTCCGCTCATCAAGATCTTTTACTTGATCAACTAAAGTTATAAAACTAAGGACGTCTCCCTATTTGTAGGTATAAAGATTAATAAGAAGAGAATTGAAATGACATGTAAAAAAAGCATGAATATATATTATTGAGTTTCCAACTCCAAGAAATGGAGGATTACTCAAACCATTGAAATAATAATAAAAGGCTAAGAGATAAGAATAGAAATAAAAGTAAGAGAAGAGATACTTGTCTTTGTAAAGAAGAGACAATGGCTGAAAATAATCTTGTATTGCATTCACAATCTTCAAAAGTATACAAGGACTTGTCACGAATCATTGATACACTTTGAATATTGTGTATAAATTGCTAGAGTCTTTTTGCTATCTATTCTAAGTATGATCTGATCCTCCCGGATGATCAAAACTGAGTATAAAGGCTTCTTTATATAGACATCTATGCTAAGGGTTGGGACTCTTCAAAGTGGTGCCTTCAAAAGGTGCCTTTTTGGAACTGGTGGAACGATTGCACGGTCGAGTCAAGAGAACTGCACGGCCGTGCGATCTTAGCGCCAAAAATTGGTTTGAACTGGGCATTGTGCACTGCCGCTCCTCTGGCTGCTGCACGGCAGCTCCGCCTGGTTTGCTCGGCCACTTCTCTTTTCAAGACTCGGCTACTCCACAGATTCGGGGCCAATTTAGCCTGGAAATGGACAAGTGCACGGCCGCTCCTATGTGAAGAGCACGGCCGTGCAGGCTGGATTTTGGCCTTTATGCTTATTTTGATGTTGTCCCTCCATGGCTTTGACACTTGATTATTTCTAAGGCTCCAATTGCTCATAAAATAACTCTAAAACCTATCTAAGAGTAGAAAATATATCAAAAGCATAAAATCGAAGATATATGACAAAAGAAGCTAAAAATAAACTAAACGCAAACTAAATGATACTAAAACTAAGGAAATGATTGATAAATTATGGGATAAATGACTATATAATAGTCACTTATCATCTACCCATCTCTGGATCATTCTCTTGAAAGAGAAGCAATTCTCTATGTCGTGTATGTGGTCCTTGTGGAAGGCACAATACTTGGAGCTGTCACGGGTGTACTTTGTTCTTTCATCGAGCGGTCGGGGACTTGGTAGATTCACCAACTACATGATCTCCGTTATAGGCTTGGTGAGGGGGGTTAAAACCTCGACTTTTTCAGTAGCCCGAGTTCTAGTCTTCCCCTTATAGCTACTTCCATTCGAAGCCTGGTTAGTGCCAGGTGCATCTGCTTCTGGTTTTTCATACCTCTTTTTACTTTTATCTTCTGCCATAGCTATGACGTAAGCCACGTTGTACAGATCGGACTTTGACTTAGGTTATCTGGCAGAAAGTTCATATATCAATTGTCCGGATCTCAGTCCGAAGTTAAAACAAACTATCACCTCCCGGTCAGTTAGTATGAATTGGTATTTCGAAAGAGTATAAAATAAAATTATTCTAATATCCGTCTGAAAAAATTTAGTATTTATAAAGACCAATATTGGGAAAGGTGGGCATCATTTTTAAAATTTTGACTGAAGTGCATGTCAATATTCTAAAAAATAAAGATAGTATGAATTGGTATTTCGAAAGAGGGAGAGGAAGAAGTGGGTTGGGTTTGATGAGGAAGTGGAGTGTTTGGGGGGAAAAAATTAATATAACACAATTGTTAGTTTTTTTAGGATTTTGATATTTCTTCTCAAAATTAAATAAGTTAAATTGAAAATGAATATCATAATTATGTTCATGATGAGTTAATATAAATAAATATGATATTTATTTATTATTACTATTGTTCGTATACTAATAAATGATATTTATTTTTTGTTTACAAAATTAATTATTTGGATGTTACATTGATATGTATATATATACTCCCTCCGTCCCACAACAAGTGACACACTTTGCCATTTTGGGCGTCCCACTAATAAGTCACACTTCCTAAAATGACAAAGAATCTTTACTATTCTCTCCACTCATTCTCTCTTCTACATTATTTTAATACTCACAACACTATTATAATTTACTATTCTCTCCACTCATTCTCTCTCCTACTCAACTATCTACACTCACAACACATCAATCTTTTCACTTTTTCCTTAATTCCCGTGCGAAACAGTAACTGTGTCACTTGTTGTGGAACAGAGAGAGTATATATATATATATATATATATATATATATATATATATATATATATATATATATATATATATATATACACACACTAAAAATATTCCGTCCATCTTTGATTTTGGAATTTATTCCGTCTATCCCTTCGGGTTGATAGTTGAACGAAGAACTCGTTTGCAAAGATGATCAAAAAGACTGTACTTTTTTGTCATTTACTTTTCAAAGTTAATAAGTCATACTTAGCAATACATCTATGATTCGGCCAACCATATCAAGCTTATGATGAATATGGATGATAATGATCATCAAGATGGATTAATAAAAAATGCAGAATTAGTAGAATATCCAAAGAACTTGGATAAATTGAACAAATGGGTAATCCCATCCGTTCCTTCAAATCAAATTTATAATATTGGATTGTTTGATATGCGATCTAGGTTTGCTATTAAAACTCTAGAGCAAACAATTAGAATGTCCAAAAATACCCAAACAATTAATTTGTTGAGTAAAAAAGATTTGATTTCTTTTAAGAATTATAAATTTATCCATATAGGATTAGTGCAAATTGCATTCAAACCCTTGACTTTATTAGGGGTTAATTCAAGTATTATGGCATATGTTAGAGATGGTAGATGTAGAGATTTCAAGCCTTCTCAAAGGACTATAAAATTGCCTGGGTCAATGTCGGCAAGGTATTCCACCCCTAGTGAATTTTATACTCTCCCTAAGGAGACTTTTAGAGTTTCTACCTCTCAAGAGAGAGAAGAAATAGAATCTTCTGTAGAAGAAATAAGAATAAGTCAAAATAATATTTCAGAAGGAATTTATAATAAAATTGAAAATAAGAGTAGGCAATCTCCTACTCAATCAGAAATGAGTTTTCATATATAATGGATTATTCTCCAGGAAGTCATATAAGAGAAATTCTTAATAGGGAATTTCAAGAAGATGACAATAAAGAGTTTCGTGAATGGTATTTTAATAAATACTCACAGGAAGAATTAATGGAATTTAAAAATAAATATTACGAGTATTTAGAGAAAAATCAAAAGCTTACATACTTTGTAAAATGGTTTTTAAATCATCATATTGATGAAATAGATAATGAAATCTCAGTAATACAAAGGTCTTGGAATACTAAGATAGGGAAAACGGTTAAGGCACCTTTTCCACCTGAACAAGCTTTTTGTTTAAATAAAGATATAGAGGCTGCTGCCTATGGTAGCTTGCAAAGAATTGATTCTGCTCAAATAACAATTAGAGAATTAAATACTCTAATTAAATCTCAAAATTATACCAACACCTTTTTGGTCTGTTTAGGTAATCAATATGTATCTCTAGAAAGAGAGTTGACTTCTTTTAAAGATACAATTAACCAACAAATGGATCAACAAAGGGTAATGATTGATCAACTAAATCAATTAAATAAAGAAGAGCAAAAAGAGTCATGTCCATCTGTTCAAACAGATGTTCCTATGATTCAACCTCCTATTCCGGTTCAAGGATTTAAAATGGAGGATAATACTAATGAGTTTGTTCATATTTTAGAACAAAAATTGAGAAATTTAAATCTCAGTGTTCTTTCTAAAGAAGGAACATCAAAGCAAAATGAGTCTTCTGAAAATGATGAGACTGAGATTGAGAGTCAATCTGAATCCTCAGAAGAGAATGAAGAGATTAATCAGTTAACCGATATGTTTGCTGATTTAAATACTAATAATAATATTAGTGAATTAAATCCAATTTATGCTCCTAAACATCTTGATAAATATTATTATCAAAGACCCCCGCCTCAAGATCTTCTCTTTGAAGAACCTGAGCCATTCCAGAATTCTTATTCTAGAAAAGCCATTTATGAATGGAATATTGATGGCTTAAATGATAAATAAATTTTAGATGTAATACATAGAATAATGATGTATTCTACTGTATGTAAACAGCATGGCAATAGCGATAGTGCCATAACAAATTTTGTTATCGCCGGTTTTGTAGGTCAATTAAGAGGTTGGTGGGATCGTTATCTTACGGAACCACAAAAAATAGAAATAAGAAACCATAAAATAGTGGTTAAAACTGAACCATGTAGTATAATGGTTACTACTGAAGAAGATGCAGTGTATACATTGTGTCTCGCTATCCTACAACATTTTGTAGGAAATACAATTCCAATTGCCGAGAAGTTACATACACTTCTCCAAAATCTAAGATGTCCATCTTTAACCCATTTTAGATGGTATAAAGATACATTTTTATCTAGGGTTTATCAATTAACAAACCCTAATTCAACCCATTGGAAATCTAAATTTATAGATGGCCTTCCTCATCTTTTTGCTAAAAAAGTTAGGCAATCTTTAAGGATGAAAAATGATGGAATAAATATTAATTATTCTGAATTAACTTATGGGCAACTAATTTGTAGTTGCATAATTGAAGGACTAGCTTTGTGTAATGACATTAAGTTAAAAAATCAATTAAAAAAGCAAAAGCTATCAGAAAAGCACCAATTGGGTGAATTCTGTGAACAATTTGCTTTTGACTTAGGAAAATCATTAATTCCTGAAAAGAAATTTAAAATAAATAAAAAACATAAAATTGTTTATAAGAAAAATAAATCTTTTAAAAATAAAGAAAATTATTACGAAAATCTGTATAAAAAGAATTATAAAAGACGTCATTATAAGGCTATGCCTAAACAAAAAGGAAAAGCTTTTATGCCTAAAAATGGAAAAAGAAAAGCAAAAAAGCTTGAAATAAGTTGCCATAAATGTGGGAAGATTGACCATTATGCTAATCAATGTTGGACTAAAAAAGCCCTTAATGAAATAGAAGATGAACAATTACGTTCACAATTAAAAAAGATAATGCTTGTTAATTCTGACGAAGAAGTAGAATTTTCTAATAATGAAAATTTTGAGCTAGTTGAAGAAACTTCTTCGGGGGAGGAAGAGTTAGAAAACCTTAATAATAATTGTCAAGGCATCGAATTAAGTAACAAATTAAGCTATTGGAAATCCATAGTGAATATGCATGGATTAAATGTATTAAATGCTGATCAAGAAAAAGCATTAAAAATGATAGACTCAATTAAGGATCCCAATTTAAAAGAAAAAATCCTTAAAACCTTAATTAAAGAGGAATCACCTTTTATAGTAGAAACACCTTAACAATTAAGTGAGATTTTACATAGATTTCAACAATCTAATGTTAAAGAAACACCTGTTTCTATTAATGATTTAAAAAGAGAAATAAACTTGTTAAAATCTGAAATTTCTCAGATTAAAAATAATAATGAAGCTTTATTTACAAGAATGACCTTGTTAGAAACAAAATCTCTTAAATTAAAGGAAATACAAGAGATTGCTTCTTCCAATAATAATGAAAAAGATCTTGCTTCTATCAGTAATACTGATTTAAAAGGATATTTAAATCTTTTAGAACAAGTTATATCACAAAAATGGTTTGTGAAAATAACTCTTATAATCAATAGAGATTTTATATTAGAAATTGAGTAGGTCTGCTGAGAAACGCGTTTCTCCATAACTATGGAGAAACGCATTTTTAATAGCCAGAAGCTATACGTTTGATAACCAGAAGAAAATTTCTGGATATCAGTCTCAAAGGGTTCTGGATATCCAGAAGCTTTGGAACGGATATCCAGAAGCCTTTGGGCGGATATCCAGAAAAAATAGATTTGAAGCCAAATCCAAGGCCAAGACCAGAAATTGCTTATTGAAGGTTTCGGATATCCGAAACCTTCAAATGTATATCCGAAATCATCAAATGAATATCCAAACATTTTGAAAGTTTACGGATATTCATTTTGAAGGTTTACGGATATCCGTAAACCTTCAAATGTATATCCGTAAACCATCAAATGAATATCCGTAAACATTTTGAAAGTTTCGGATATCATTTTGAAGGTTTCGGATATCACTTTCATAAGCTTCGGATATCCTTTCAAAGGGTTTCGATATCCGTAACCTTTGAGACCGATATCCGTAAGTAACCATGGGACAAGGTCATGGCCAATACAAAAAGTTTCTGGATATCCTTTCAAAAGGTTCTGGATACCCGTAACCCGTTTCTCCATAACTTATGGAGAAACGCGTTTCTCCCTAGATTTTACGGAAAATGAGATAGCACTAATTGATAGTGGTGCTGATTTGAATTGTTTACAAGAAGGAATAATTCCTACTAAATATTTTTCAAAAACAACTCAATCTCTTATCCAAGCAGGAGGAGATAATACAAATTATCGAATGCTTATATTTGTAATCAAAATATTTGTTTACCCAATTATTTTATTATGGTAAAAGGTCTTACCCATAGAATAATATTGGGAACCCCTTTCCTTCATAAAATAATGCCAATAATTAATATTGACCAAAAAGGAATATCTACCATAATAGATGGTAAAGAAATTATGTTTGAATTTATTATCGATCCTCAGACCTGTATGCTTAATGAAGTTAGGGATATTCTTTCAAATAAAGAAAAACAATTATGTTTTCTTGAGGAAGAAATTGGAATTTTGAATATTAATGAACAACTCAAAAAAAAAAAATATTCAAACTCAAATTAAATTAATTGAGCAACAATTTACTAATGAAATTTGTAATAGTTTACCCAATGCTTTTTAGGATAGAAAGAAACACTTTGTTTCTTTCCCTTATGTAGATAATTTTGATGAAAAACAAATACCTACTAAGGCTAGACCGGCTCAAATGAACCGAGAATATTTAGAATTATGTAAAAATGAAATTAATTCTCTTCTAGAGAAAAATTTAATTAGAAAATTCAAATCTCCTTGGAGCTGCATTGCTTTCTATGTGAATAACGCAGCTGAAAAGGAACGAGGTGTTCCTAGATTAGTAATAAATTATAAACCACTAAATAAAGTGTTAAAATGGATTAGATACCCGATTCCTAATAAAAATGATTTATTAGATAGGCTAAATGAAGCTTTAATCTTTTCAAAATTCGATAAGAAATTCGGATATTGGCAGATTCAAATTAGTGAATCTGATAGGTATAAAACTGTCTTTACAGTCCCATTTGGACATTATGAATGGAATGTAATGCCTTTTGAATTAAAAAATGCTCCTTCTGAATTTCAGAACATTATGAATGATATTTTCAATCCATACACAGAATTTATAATTGTGTATATTGATGATGTTTTAGTATTTTCTAAAATAATAGAACAACATTTTAAACATTTAAAAATATTTAAAAATTTGATAATTCATAATGGTTTGGTGGTATCTGCACCAAAAATGAAATTATTTCAAACTCAAGTTAGATTTTTGGGTCATAATATTGACCAAGGAAAAATTATTCCTATAGAGAGAAGTATTGAATTTGCTTCTAAAGTTCCTGATGTCATAAATGATACAAAATAATTACAAAGGTTTTTGGGTAGTCTAAATTATATTTCAGACTATTATGCTAATTTGGCTAGGGATACAGCTATACTGTATTCTAGATTAAAAAAGAATCCTAAATCCTGGACTGAGGAACATACTCAAGCCGTAAGAATCATTAAATCAAAGGTAAAATGTCTACCTTGTTTATCTTTGGCAAATTCAAACTATTTTAAAATAGTAGAAACAGATACTTCCGATATAGGGTACGGAGGTATTCTAAAACAAGTAAATCCTGATAATTCAAAAGAAAATTTAGTGAGATTTACTTCGGGAAAATGTAATCCCACTCAGTTGAAATATTCAACTATTAAGAAAGAAATGCTTTCTGTAATAAAATGTATTTTTTAAAATTTCAGGATGATTTATTAAATCAAAAATTTTTACTAAGAATTGATTGCAGTTCAGTAAAATCTATTATTGAAAAAGATGTTAAAAATCTTGTAGCAAAGCAAATATTTGCAGGATGGCAAGCTCAGCTATCTGCCTTTGAATTTGATATTCAATATATAAAAGGAGAAAATAATTCTCTTGCTGATTACTTAACTCGAGAATTTTTACAGGGAAAATGACAACCCCTAATAGGGGAAGAGGTCGCGGTAATGGCCGTGGTCGAGGTCGAATACCTTATCAAGAAGGAGATTGGACAATTTGCCAATCTAGCAATATACCCATCAGGCCAATTTACCCTTTTAGGCCAAGAAATATGCAACAATCTCCTGCATCCGGCAAAAAGGAAGAATTAACTTCCACCTCATCATCAAATCCGATGATATCTTATAGAGATATGACAATTGCAGAGAATACTCAGGAGCAAGAATATTATGAAAATTCTATCACAGAATTTGTGATGTATGTTGAGGATGAAGACCTCAAAATAACCAGAAATGATGCCTGGTCAATTAAGACCAGATACCTCAAATCTAGAGGTTATCCAGGCCTCCATGGGCAGGCAAGACCTAATCTGAAAATCTTGCTCATAGTTACTGAATCAGTAACAATTACTCACTACTACAATAGTAGTAGTGAAGAAAAATTTATAAATTACAGCAAATGCCACATTAATAAAAAATTTCTCCCTAGAGAGTGGAGATTAAATCCCAATGGGGATAAAGCTGTGAAAATTACTGAAGGGCAATATGCCTATTTCAATTATTGGGATTATATCCAAGCATTTTCAAATGTTTTTTATTACCAAAACCCCAAGAACAAATATTCTTGGTTTTTCTTAATAAATCCATAAATTCTGGAAAAGCCCGTTCCAAATGGGTTTTATAACTGGTGGTCAAAATTTGGTCCTTCTTTGAAAATTTTACCAAAAGAAGTTGGGAATTTATATAATCCTTGGTGTGATAATAGTCCACTAGTTGCACAATTGCAAACAGAGAAATTAATTTATGGACAATGTCCTTTCTTATTCTTTGCAAAATTTCAAATTCCATGGATTTAGAGATGGACAATATCCATCGCTCATGATGATCTTGATATATCAATTTTACAAAAAAAATTCTTTTTTAAATGGTGGGGTAGAATGAATGAGGAAGATTTAAAAAAATTTGACAGTTAGAATTCAAACTGTTATTAAGGATGACCATAATCAAGGGTCTAAAGAGCAATGCTTCCAGCCTGGCTCAATGAGCAGTCTGAAAAATTATTTTCAGAAAAAATATCCCAAGGAATCAGAGGAGAAAATTATGGTGAAGGTTCTGGACCACATGAAGAACTTCTCTCGACATTTCCAAATCAATCAGCAAAGGATGATGATTCTATGAAAACAGTGTCATCACATGGGTCACTTGACTCTATTAATACTTTCAATTGTCTGGCAGGAGAAACTCAGCCCGAGCCAACTCAGGAGGATATTTGGGACTCCTTAATAGAGGCAATATCTCAGCAAGCTAAGGCTGCAGCGAAAGGGAAATCCCCAGCCAAAGATTAAAGGTTAAACGGCAAGTAATCCAATTAAATCTGCTTTTGATGAAATCAAGAAGAAGGAAAGACAGCTCCGAAAGGAAATTAAGGAGCTTGATGAAGAAATAAAAAATGAATTAAGGAGAAATCCAAATAGGTGGACCAACTTAGCTACAGCCCTAGATAATAAGAGGTGGGCTAAAAAACAAAAAATAAAGTTACTTAAATTACGAATAAGATTAATTCATCTTCATAATATCACGGGATGAAAGTCAAGCAGCCGCACTAAATCATGTCGGCAGATGAAGACAATGGACTTTAAGCAATAATGATTGCTTTGGACAGCAAGAATCTTGCGTTATTAAAGTAAAGTAAAGTAGTTTGTTTTCTTGTAAGAAAGTCATTATTGATAGTGTCGATGGGGCCCAATGTGTACCCGGCTTCAATAATGGTTACTACTTTTGTAAAAGTTGTTTGTTTTATTACTTTTGTAAAAGTTGTTTGTCTCCAGTATTGTCCGAAATGGACAGGTGTCTGTATTTGTATCCTCTCTCCATCTATATAAGGAGAGCTTTCCTTCATTTGTAATTACGCTTTGAAATTAATAGAAAGAATTTTCTTTCATATACTCTCTCTCTAATTACACACACACTTCTCCTCCATCTCATATATATATATATATATATATATATATATATATATATATATATAGTTGAAATTAAATATCTCTACATATATAGAGTTTCAATCATTCGAAATAAAAAAATATTTATTTATTTATTTATTTAAATCACTGTATGTATAATTGAGTAAGTGGGGAAGAGATATGAAATATTTTAGGGGTGAAATGAGATTACTCTGTACATATATTAAGAAGATGAAGTCTATTAGGTGATGTTTTTTTTTTCTTTAATTGATTGTAATAATCTTTGTTGTAAGTTAAAAGATAGAACTACTATTGATGTTTGAGTTGAGCTTTCGACGTTTGTGTAGTGTCGTCTATTATGTTATTGTGAATGCAGTTGATTTGTCGTTTGTATAAAAAAATTGTTAACTGTAAGTACGCCAATTCAATTCGCGACCTTTTCAGATGCATTTTAGAATGATAAAATTGCATTTAGGGGCGTTTTGGTAAATTTTCGGTCCGTTCCGAGACTTCCGAAAACATTTTATATGTTTCTCGCGAAGGAAGTGTATTTTAGTATTTTTCCCGGACAAAAAGGACCTAAAGAGAATAAATCTGTTTTGGACTTTTTAGGAATTATCCAAGAAGGTTCCAGAATCAGATTTGGCGCCAAAAACGGTTACGGTCACCTTGTGTCACGCGACAAGTCGAGGCATGGAAAGTGGTTACATTATGCCGTGCGACACATTGAGGCCACTAACTGTAGCTATAAATAAGACCCTACCCCTCTCAGTTTTGGATCCGAATTGGAACCTCCCAAAGTCACTCTGCCAAAATTCATCCAGAAACTCTCTCTCTCCTGCTCCCTCACCAAAACCACCCAATTCCCTACCAATTCCCTCACCTCTCATCTCTCTTCAATCGATTACCTCTCCTTCTCCACCACACACTTCAGATCTTCCAATCCAGCTCTCAGTTCGTGCTTAGATCTCCAGTCAGAAGTTGAATTGAAGACTCCTACACCTAACTTGGTGTAAGAGTTGAGGACTACAAGGGTAACTCTCTCTCCTCCTTTCTCTCTCTCATTTACTTTTCTATTTTGTTCTTCCTTCTTCTCCACTTGATAATCAGGCTCTATCTGCCTCAGATTATCAAGTGGCAACTGCAATCTCTCTGTTTAAATCGTTTATACTTGGATCCAATTGCTTGCTTATGATGTGATTTACTTAGATTGGCAATTTGGATGTCAAGGGAGTGTGGATCTCCCATATCCACACTCCTTTGATCAATTCGTATCTAATTCATGTTGTTCTTATTAGTTTTGGTAGAATTGTTGTGAATCTGTTGGATCTGCATCTTAGTTTGTGAGGTACCTGCAGATGGTAACCTTATGTCACGCGACACATGTGGACATTAGGAGTCCTGTGTCACGCGACATGTCGTGACCATCTGCAGGGACCATATTTCATTTGTAATTTGTTTTAGTTGTTTATTTTAGCATTCAATAAAGTCACTACAAGAAAAGGGGCTATTTACGGCGCTCATTTACGGCGGTGGACACGCGTCCGCCGTATATATCATATATATACGGCGGTTATGTATACCGCCGTAAATAAGTAATATATACGGCGGTCTAGACCGCCGTAAATAAGTAAATACGTATATTTGACATGAAGGTGTACGAGATCGAAGTTATATACGGCGGTGTATAAGTAGCCGCCGTATATAGTTAACTATTATCGGCGGTTTTGTACGCGTCCGCCGTAAATAGTTAACTATATACGGCGGTTTGTACGCGTCCGCCGTAAATGTCATTAAATACCGGGAAACCAAATTTCCCTATTCAGTTTCGCGGTACTCTCCCTCTCTTTCTCTCCTCCGATCGAAGCGCCCATACAGCCTAGGGCACCGACGATCTCCATAGCTAGGGCACGAAAGAAGATCTCTTTCTCTCCTCCAAATCAGCAGGTTGGTATTTACTTTTAATTTTTTGGTTTTTATTGTTCTTGGTCTTACTCGGTCTCTCTTTCTCTCCTCTAGTAGCGTATCTCGGTCTCTCTCTCCTCAGTGATTTCTTCAATCAACAACAATCGTGTATACATTTCTTTCCCCTTTTCTAATTTACTTTTAATTTTTGGGTTTTTTTGTTCTTGGTGTTGTGAGTTATTGTTATTGTTGATGTTCTTTGTTGTTGTTGTTGTTGTCTGTTGTAATGTAATGGTTTAGATAGTTTCTGGGCATTATGTTACAGTTGAGAGGAAAATTAGTTGTTTTTCTTCGTTTGATACGGAGTAGTATTTGTTAGGCTTTTGATTAATTAGTATCTTTCCTGTTTGGATGCTTATATAAGGTCTAAAGTATGGTGCTTTAATGGAAATTTGCTTTGGAAGCACATTATGCTTTATTTTGATGACTTGTGAAAACATTTTGCTCGGTTTTACCTAAATTTGTGGGTGTTGGTTGACTATGTTATATTGTGATAGTATTAACTTGAAAGGCTTCTTCTGTTTGAAGATATGCTCTGGAGACCTTAAATAATAATAATCAAAATCACCCTTTGATGACTTGTGAAAACATTTTGTCGGTTTTACTCTTTGATATATGTTGGTCTTTTAGCGTGTTTTTTCTTTGTGCTTAAGCTGATAATGCTATGTAAATTCAATCAATTATTGTTTTCCCTCAATGCTTGACTTTTTCTTATGCGTTTCAAGTTTTATCCTAGTTATTTGCATATATTTTCTTTGCATCTCAAAACTTTCCTACCTCGCATTTCTACTTATATGTTGATACTTCCTTTTCCTAGTGACATGATCATGAATCTTGATACCAATGATTCCTTCTTGCTTTACTAAGATACTAAGTTGCCTCCAACAAATAGACAATACCTAGTCGTGGACTTCTTGTTTGAAGGCAAACCTTGTAAATTCCCTTAACTCTAGTGTGCAGTAATCTCAATCTATTAGTCCATATATTGGTGTTGCGCACTTCAAAAAATAATGTTGCGCACTTCAACCTAGTTCCTAAAAATAGTTTCAAATCTTTTGTTGCATGTGCATATTCTTTTGCACATCAACCTAGTTCCTTAAATTAGCTTCTCAATTAGGGGGGGGGGCTTGTGAGAGAGAACAAATGATGTTGTCATAGGGTTATACTATATCATGGGCCCAAGTTCGACTAATAGGCTAGGCTCCAACAATGTATATTATCTATATCGAGCCAAAAGTTGTACATATTTAGACTATGTTTGTTTATGAGTTTATTTTTATTCTAAACTTTGTGTCTCTCGGTCTTATATATAGGTTGTATTTTAACGTTAAAAATATCAAGTCAAGTCATATATGGACAAAAGTTGGATTGATTTGGATAATCGAATTTCAAATGAGTATTTGTCTGGGGTTGACAACTTTCTCGATTTTGCATTCTCAAAAAAGTCTGTTGGTGTTAAAGAAATATATTGTCCTTGTAAAAAATGCGCAAATCGTTACCAAGAAGACCGTGCAACCGTGAGATCACATTGTATTGCAGTGGGATTTCAAAAAGATTACAAGAATTGGATTAGGCACGGGGAAGATTGTATGAGGCGAATGGTACATGAAGGGATGGGTATGCCGGATAGTAACCAGCCAGGAATTGAAGATGGCATTGAAATTGAATTGGGCGTGCAAGATTGTATGAGGCGAATGGTACATGAAGGGATGGGTATGCCGGATAGTAACCAGCTAGGAATTGTAGACATTGTATATTTTGGATACATTCAACAACTAACAACTTTTTTGTATAATGGTTATTATGTATGGATACATTCAACATTAATTGTGTTAATATGTAGATTGTAAATATTGATTGCATTTGTGTATTTTTTGTTATATTGTGTGTGTACAGGTTTAATTTGGTTTTTGTGAACGTATTTTTGGGGAAAATGAATTATACAAAGCAGGGGAAAAAAAAAAAAAAATAGGATTATTTACGGCGGTGACCAAATCCGCCGTATAAACCCAGGGACGACTCGTGCCCAAAGGGGGGACGAGGGAACCAGAAGGGGGTGTAAATGGGACGACTCGTGCCATGTTGGACGAGTCGTCCCTATTTAGTTATTTACGGCGGATATAGTGACCGCCGTATAAAAGTCCCATGGACGACTCGTTTGGACGAGGGAACCTGGTGGGGGTGCAACTGGGACGACTCGTCACGGAGCGGACGACTCGTCTCTTATTTACGGCGGTTACATATTCCGCCGTATAAAGATCACTCAAATACGCCATTTTATACGTATGTATTCCATTTATATACGGCGGTGGTATATCCGCCGTATATAGTATATACGAAGGAAATTCCCCCGCCGTATATAATATATACGGCGATAATTTATACGGGGATCTATTTACGGCGGCTAGTCCGCCGTAAATACTATATACGGCGGGGCGCGTATTATTTACGGCGGATTTTAACCGCCGTAAATAAGCCTGTTTCTTGTAGTGAGTGTTCATGCAGTTTAATGCTTAGATCTGGTCTTAATAGTAATTTTGTGTCCATCTAGAAGTTCTGTGATCTGATTAGTTGTGAGCCTCTGCAAGGTGACCATTGATGTCACGCGACATGTTTGGACAAGGGAGTCCTATGTCACGCGACATAAATGATCCTTTACAGAGGGCCTGTTTGTTTTGTAATTTGTTCTTATATTGTAAAGGGATGTGGCCTCCCGGACAATTGGTCTACAAGTTGTAATGATCTTTCTTATTCAATAAAATCCATGTTTATCGCATTTGCCAATTATCATAGTTTGCACATTGTCTTGAATTACTTGGATGTCTAAATTAGAAAGACTCGTCTACGGACGAGGCGTGTTGGGTGAACTCTCAGTTCTTCTCAACACGTAACCTGACCCCCGAACCCATTTTCTCTGTCAAAAAGGTTTTTCAAAGTGCACCTCTAAAAGCATGGCGTGGCGACTCCTTTTTCCATAATTTCTCATTTTCGGGCGAGCGCGCATTCATTAACAAAAAGTGAATATAATTTTTCAGTAATATATGTGAGATGAGAGACACATTTACAAATTTTAGGGAGATAGATGAATTTGTGATAGGTGGATGGGGGTGGTGGTATGGAAGGGGGAGAGATGTGAAGTTAACAATTTAATATTTTCACCTTCTTTTTATTAACATCTCTTCATATATAGAGGTGCAATCATTTAAAAGAAAACTTTATTTATTTAATTATTTAAGTAATTATTAGATTTATCCATAATTTATTTTTCAACATAGGGATAAAGTTGTACTATTTTGAATATGTTACAAAGAAATTAAAACTTTTAATTTACAAAATAAAAATTGATGTTTACTGGGGATGGAAAAATTTGGGTTTTCGGTTGTCTTAAAAAATTGGGTTCCCTTTTCCGTTTATTATTTCTAAACTAATATGGATTGGTTTAATATATACTCCCTCCGTCCCACAAATGTATGCACTTTTTGTGCCGGTGCGAGAATTAAGGTAAAAGGTGATAAAGGTGAAGTGTTGTGAGTATAAAAGTAAAATAGGAGAGAGAATGAGTGGAGAGAATAGTAAATTAGAAAAGTGTTGTGAGTAGAGAGAAGTGGGTCCCATTTCCATTTTAGGAAAGTGCAGATTATTGTGGGACGTCCAAAAGGGGTCTTTTTGCATATTATCGTGGGACGGAGCGAGTATGTATTTAATGTCATTAAGTATTTTTGATTCAAGTGCGGATGAATATGTATGTCATAGGATGCATATAATGTTTGACATGATGTAATAACGAAATATCAGATAAATCGTTTTATGCAAATGATTCATCATTTGTTAAATGGAGTTAGTTGTAGGAAGTGTGTATGCTACGTAGTACGTTGGTGACATTCAGTTGTATAATCTCATCTTACAGTGTTAAAAATGTTATTTGGTTAAGGAAAATTGTTACCATAATCGTATTCTTTGTTGTTCTCCGTGTTATTTCTCCTCTATTTACGTTAAATATCACTATCTCATATTATATTACTTAACTTTAATCGGTATTTAATTAGATATATTGTTGTACTAATTTTGGTTAGAAAATTGTTTACATAATCGTATTTGCTGTTGTTATCTTTGCTATTTACTTTCCTATATTTACGTTAAATATCACTATTTCATATTATATTTTTTAATTTTAATTGATATTTGATTATATATATTGTTGTACTAATTTTGGTTTAAGGTAAATTATGTTATTTTTGTGCATCACATGGGTGTACTGCTAGTATAATTGAAACGCTAAAACATATATTGGTGATTACTTTGATAAACTAAAATGAAATTGAACGGAATAATTAAATCAATAGAATGAATCGATGTCTGTTATATCCAATCCATGAATCGAAAGAATTTAGCTAATAAGACTCATAAAAGAGAAAACAGAAAATAAAATTCAAAACATAAAAACTTGTAACTTGAACCTTGAATACTTGCTACAAACTTGAAAAGATAATAAAAACATACAATAAAAGATAACCCTAAAAGTGGCTGAAATTGGATATTTATACTTGATAGGAGAGAATTTGAAAATTAGGAAACGATTATGAAATCGTCTGCCCCCAATAAATGGGAGTGTGCGCCTCCAAAGGGAAGTAACTTTTTTGGTTTCTGTACTTCGGGTGCGTCTGCTCCCTTGCATTGGGTGAGTGCGCTACTCGTGCTTTGCTGGCTTGTACCTTTTCGGAGGCCATAATTTCTTCATCAAAACTTCGATTTTGGTGTGCCATGAAAGAAGTCTTAAGAGAAGGAAAAATCAGACTTAATTTAGATTGGAACTCAACGTGAGTATTCCTTTGATTTCATCTCATTTATATACAAAAATGAATTACATAAGAGTCCTAAGATACAAAGAGATTGAATCTATTGTTGGTATAGATAATTACTACTAAATACAATTAATTATCCTACTAACTATTTACAAGATGAGTCTAGAAAACTATGGCTATCATTCTGTTAGAATGGCTGGATAAGAGGATTATCAGCTGGAGGAGATAATCTTGCTTTCACCCCCCCGCAAGCTAAGCGGCACGTGGGTGAGCTGCAGCTTGGAAGAGAGTAAGTCAAGGCGCGGTCGAGATAAACCTTTTGTAAAAATGTCTGCCAGTTGATCTTGAGTAGACACATATGTGAGCTTAAGAAATCCTCGGTGCTGAAGTTCACGAACAAAATGGTGGTCTATCTCAATGTGTCTCGTACGTGCATGGAATACCGGGTTACGAGCCATATGAAGTGCAGAGACATTGTCACAAAATAGTCTAGGGGGAGTGAGATACAACCCAAGTTCACGAAATAAATAAGAAAACCAACGGAGCTCGGCAGCCGTAGTAGCTAACGCTCGATATTCGGCTTCACTACTCGAACGCGCAACTGTTGTTTGTTTCTTAGCGGTCCAAGCTACCAAGTTTGGGCCAATAAAAATGCACTCCCCTGTTGTGGAGCGGCGATCGTCTGGTGAACCGGCCCAATCAGCATCAGAGAAGGCGCTAATTGAAGTGTCAGCGGACCTAGTGAAACGTAGCCCAAGCGATATTGTACCTTTGATGAAGCGTAAAATACGCTTTACTGCAAGTAGGTGGGTTGTGCGAGGACTATGCATGAATTGACATACCTGGTTGACAGCAAATGCAATGTCCGGTCGAGTCAAAGTGAGATATTGTAATCCGCCAACCATGCTTCGGTAAGTAGTAACATCGGGGAGAGGGTCACCATCTAATGCCGAGAGATGGGTGCTTGGAATCAACGGAGTGGAAACCGGTTTACTCCCTTCCATATGAAATTTTCGCAGAAGATCTGATGCATACTTGGACTGATTAAGTACGAGAGAATCGGATGAGCGACATGTCTCAATGCCAAGGAAGAAACCTAATGGCCCAAGTATACGACTATCAAACTTGGTGCATATTTGATCAATAACACTAGAGACTTCAGTTGAAGAAGACCCAGTGATAATAAAATCATCAACGTACACCAATATAGCCATAATAGAACTGTTAGAATGTCGAATAAACAAGGAACTATCCGCCTTGCTGTTAAAAAACCCAAGAGAAAGGAGAAATTCATGAAGACGTTGAAACCAAGCGCGAGGAGATTGCTTCAATCCGTAGATAGCTCGATGTAAACGACAAACATGATTCGGAAAGTTAGGGTGTGCAAAACCGGGGGGTTGAGCCATATACACTTCTTCTTGAAGTAATCCATTTAAGAAAGCGTTTTTGACATCAAGTTGCTGTAATGGCCAAGATCTGGAATGTGCTATGGTTAAGAGAGTGCGAATAGTAGGTGGTTTGACTACGGGACTAAACGTCTCGTCGAAATCAATGCCCTCTTGTTGCGTATACCCTTGTGCAACTAGACGAGCTTTGTGACGTTCGACTGACCCATCCGCTTTTCGTTTCACTTTGAAAATCCATTTACTTCCAACCACATTCATAGACGGTAGGCGAGGGACCAATGACCACGTGCCATTTTTTTGCATGGCAGCATGTTCATCAAGCATTGCAGAATTCCAGTGTGGAATGGGGGCTGCCTGTTTGAGGTTTTTCGGCTCAAATTCTGGAGATTCGGACGAAGAGGCCTCGAGTGCTTGTGGGAGAGGATGTTTACTCGTAGTACCCTCTATAGAAACAAACTCTGCAAATTTTCGTGGCTTAAAAATCCCTGCTTTCGAACGGGTGAGCATTTGATGACCCGAAATATGTGTTGTAGGAGGAGGAGGCATCCCATGATCATCGGATGAAGAAGCTGAAACTGGGTCAGGAAATGTAGACCTGACTTGAGGAGAAGGACTTTGAGGTTGATGAGTAGGTGGACTCAAGATTGGGCCTGTTGAGCTGGGACAGGATGGTTCAGTAGCTATGGGCCGAGTGGGGGTTAGGGAGGCTGGAGGGGCTGCTATTGGTTGGACTTGAGCAGACCGGCCCAAGTTGTTTGGATGGATTGGCTTGGCTGCCAATGGGGCAGCTGATTGTCCAAAAAAAGGGTCATTGGACTGTGCTAAATCCGTAAAGGCTGACTTTGATTGAGTCGGAGTATTTTTCTGCCCTTGTGTGCCTGTAGAATGTAAAGTTGACATGGGAAAAATACTTTCGTCAAATAGAACATGTCTAGAGATATATAGACGACCTGTGGATTGATCCAAACAACGATACCCCTTACGAAAGTTGTCATAGCCTAAGAATACACATGGAGTTGACTTGGGCATGAGTTTGTGACGATTATATGGGACAAGATGAGGGAAGCATAAACAACCAAATGTTTTTAAAAACTCATAATTGGGAGTGCGTTTGAGAAGTTTTTGGAACGGAGAAATATAACCTAATTGACGCATGGGGAGGCGGTTAATTAAGTACACCGAGGTGTTAAACGCTTCGAGCCAATAAATTTGGGGAACACCTGACTGACCCAAAAGACACAATCCCATTTCAACAATATGACGGTGTTTTCGTTCAACGATGCCATTTTGTTGTGGGGTATGGGGACAAGTGGACTGATGTTTTATGCCATGAGATTTGAGATATGTAGAGAAAGCTCGGTTTATAAATTCACCGCCACCATCCGTTTGTATTGTTTTGATTGTATGAATTTCCGCAATTTTCTTACTTAACTGATTTTCAACTTGTTCTTTAAACATTGAAAAAACATTTAAGACATCCGATTTATGAATTAACGGATAAAACCATACGAAGCGGGAAAAATCATCAACAATACTTAAATAGTAACGAAAACCACTAACAGAAGTAACGGGGGAAGGACCCCATACATCCAAATGTAAAATTGCTAATGGCTCAACTGAATTAAAACTACGAGTAAAAAAAAGGAAGATTGCACGATTTCCCTAATGGACAAACGTGACACAATTTATTTGTGGGAGATCCTACCAATGGGAGATTAATTCGACGAACAAGAGTCTTGAAAACTTGAGATGAAGGGTGACCAAGGCGAGCATGCCATGTTGAGGGAGTTGCACGCTCTCCAATAAGTGCTAATGGATTGACCCGCGAAGAGGAATTAAACTGAAGAGTGTAAAGGCCATCCGAACTACTGCCAGAAAGAATGGTCCGCCTCGTGATATTGTCCTTCACACGAAAACCAAAACCATTAAATTCAAAAAAGCAGTTGTTATCAATAGCAAAACGACGTATAGAAAGAAGGGGTCTATGCATTTTAGGAACATATAAGACATTACGGAGGTAGAAAGTACGATTATGATGAGAAAACGAAGAATGTCCAATACAAGAAATAGGGATTCGAGAACCATTTGCAACAGTTACCGAATCGATACCTGAGTATGGAGTGACATGAGACAAGCCCTCAGGAGATGGAGTCATGTGGTTAGTTGCCCCAGAGTCTAAGACGTAGGAAGGAGTCATGGTATTTGCACCAGGAAAAGTAGGGTATTCCGGGTTATACTGAGGGTGATCCATATTAGACGGGTAATGTGGATTATGGCTGTAAAGAGCATAATTCCCACGATCCGGGCAGTCTTTGGCAGTATGGTCCGGCTTAGAACACAGTTGACAAGTTGTCTGTGTAACATGAGTGAAGGGGTTTGGAGGGGTATAAATGAAATTAGAACGAGAAGAGGTATTTGGGTATTTTCCATGGAGCGGGTTGACTCGAAAGCCAGAATTTGGAGTGGGTAAGATACCATTACCTCGTCCTCTACCCTTCTGTTCATTTCCTCGACCATGAGAGGAAGATTGACCCCCTTTACCCTTTTGATTACCTCGGCCCTTACTAGGGGATGGAACACCGCCGGTTAAATTGAAGGACGTCTGACGGGTCTGAGTAGTATTCCCAGCAAGAAGGGCAGTAGTGGGGTTCAAAACTGATGAGGAGAACCGTGACAAGAGGTCCTCCTCCTGTAAGAGAAGGTCCTTAAGGTCATCAAGTGATGTCGCCGGACGATTGTTCTGGGCGGTGATGAATTCCTTATAGGAATGCCCAAGACCAGCCACTATACGCTGCTGAAGGTCTTCGTCTGACACAATATTCCCTGCCTTTGCTAGTGCGTCTGAGATTGAAATAGCATGGAGAAAGTAGTCATCGATCGAGGTTTCTGGTTTCTTTGATAGCGCATTCAGATCGCTCTTCAATTTTTGTATGTGTACCCTTGATTTGCCACCAAAGCGCTTCTCCAGTAAGGTCCAAGCCGCCGGTGCTGTCTCACAAGGGTTTACACGGGGCTGGATTTTAGCTGACACGGTTGCTTTAATCCACCCGAGAACAAGACTAGAAGCTTGAATAAAGAAATCAAGCTTAGGGTTCTTACTGCCATCCAGCAGTTGTGAAGGGGTAGGTACCGTATCGTTGACAGCGGAAGTGATTTGGTATGTGGTGAGGACGGTATAGAAGAGGGACCTCTAATTGAGATAATTGTCATTGGTGAGATGACAATGTCCCAAATAGGATTGGATATTCAGATTGAGAGGAAGAGGGTTTGCTGGAAGGACTGACGAAGAGGTGCCGGAGTTGGCGGAATCTACTGTTTGATCAACCATGGCTCCTTTAGAAAGGCTCTGATACCATGAAAGAAGTCTTAAGAGAAGGAAAAATCAGACTTAATTTAGATTGGAACTCAACGTGAGTATTCCTTTGATTTCATCTCATTTATATACAAAAATGAATTACATAAGAGTCCTAAGATACAAAGAGATTGAATCTATTGTTGGTATAGATAATTACTACTAAATACAATTAATTATCCTACTAACTATTTACAAGATGAGTCTAGAAAACTATGGCTATCATTCTGTTAGAATGGCTGGATAAGAGGATTATCGGCTGGAGGAGATAATCTTGCTTTCATGCCACATATCGTTGAAAATTTCTCGACAAATATTATCCATTGGTCTTGGTTTCTCAGATTCACATCCTTATTGTCATTCTGTTGTTTTAATTCTTTCCTCCTTTGTCGCTTTGCTTTTGATCGTTTCTCTTTGTACTATTTAAAAACATAATCCATGCAATTCTCATTATATTCCTTTTACTCATAAACACTCAAAAAATCATTAAAACACCCGAGGTTGAGCATTAAATACGTTTAAAGACATATTTGAATGGGTAAAAACTCATCCATCAATAAACAATGTCTTTAAAGGACGTTCAATGGAGATTTAGTTCAGGATTGGGTATTAATATTCGAGATGCATTAGACTTTTTTATTGCGGCGAACAGTTTGTTGAGTTTGTTGATGATTGTACATATTTATAGAAATAGTCATACTGCTGCGGTCATCTTCTAGAACTACGTTATTAATTAATGCAAGGATTTATTTGCTTAAAAATCATATTCATATTTTTCATAAGTCATGCTATTATACTTTTTGGTAATACTAAAGTCACAAAATAATGTTACAAAATTTGGATCACAAATAATTTAATTCTCGATTAACATTGGTATCATCAGTAGATAAAGTAATGTTCCCTCCATCTTATTTTGTTTGGTTACATTTGACTTTTAAAAATTAATACTAGTGATTTTTTATCAAACATTAATTTGAAACTAATCATCTTAATGAAATCCAAAAAGTTAATAATAATCATTTAGAGATTTATCATGCAATAACAATTTTTGAAATTTCATTAGATGATTAGATTAATGAAATAATGTTTGGTTAAAATTTACTGGTATTGACTATCAAAAGTCAAATGTAGCCAAACAATATCAGAAGAAGAAGAAGGGAGTATTATTTTTTGACGATTTCACAGTCAGCAGATAATGAAAGAGATCGAATCATAAGCTTCTCGGATTGTGAGGTTTGGCTGACAAATGGAGCCACTTTTTTGGAAACATATAAAGTTATATTAGAACAAGTAAATTAGAAGAAAAAAAAAACATGGAAATGGAAAATAATATGGCTGGTACTCTTTCAATCTTAAAAGACTGAAATTTGAAAAAGTAATCGAAAAGGACTCTTAGGCTCGTATTGTTTCACCGTAAAACATTTTCCGGAAAATATTTTCCGAAAAATAACCTGTTTTACGGTGTTTGGTTAGCCCCCGGAAAATGTTTTCCGGAAAATAACCCGTTTTCCGCTGTTTGGTTGCCTAAGTAAAACGTTTTTCGGAAAACATTTTACGCCCTTTCTAAGTAAAACGACCTACTAACCTTGTCCTAAGTAAAACATTTTTCGAAATATGGTGGCATTAATGTACAACTCATATTACGACCGGTACAACTCATATTAACTGCCCCCCACCCACCACCCCCCAAATTTTTTTTTCTGTAACCGCCTACCTACCCCCCACCCAATCCCCCCCCCCACAAAATTTTTTTTTTTTTTTTTTTTTGTAATCGCCCCACCCACCCCCCCAAAAAAAATATTTTTTTGTAATCGCCTTCCCACCCACTCGCCTACCCCACCCCCACTCACTTCACCCCTCACCCCAATTTTTTTTTAAATCGCCCCACCACCCCTACCCTACCCCCCACCCCCAATTTTTTTTTTAATCGCTGACGCCCCCCAATTTTTTTTTTTTTTTTGTAATCGCCCACCCTTCCCACCCAATCTCCCAATTTTTTTTTTTTGGGTGATTACAAAAAAAAAATTAAAGGGAGAAGTGGGTGGGGGATGGGGTGGGTGGGGCGAAAAAAAAAAAATTTGGGGGGTGAAGGGAGGAGGGTGAAAGGGTAAAGGGTGAGTGGGCGATTAAAAAAATTTGGGGGGGTGGGAAGTGAGGTAGGCAGGGGGTGGGTGGGGAGATTACAAAAAAAAAAATTTGGGGTGGGGTGGGGGGTGGGGTAGGCAGGGGGTGGGTGGGGCGATTACAAAAAAAAATAAAATTTTGAGGTGGGGTGGGGGGGTGGGGTAGGCAGGGGGTGGGTGGGGCGATTAAAAAAAAATGGGGTGGGGGGTAGGTAGGCAGTGGGTAGGCGGTTACAGAAAAAAAAAAAAAAATTGGGGGGTGGGGGGTGGGGGGGTAGGCCACCTTGTGAAATATGAATCGTTTTACCAAACACCCGAAAACATTTTACACCCTTCCTCCGTAAAATATTTTACGCTCTACCTCCGTAAAACATTTTGTTGGAATATTTGCATATGTGGTATTTAAGTTCATAGTCATATTGCCTTGGAGGATAATTGGCTTGTATTGAACTTGGCAAGGAGGAATTTCACGTCGGAGTTCTCGCCTTCGAGCGGCCGCGCTAAGCCATGAGGGCGGCCGCGCTTCTCTACCGTAGCTCCACCCAATCTGTCTGACCTTGAGCGCGGTCGCGCATGCCCCTAGGGCGGCCGCGCTTGTGACGGGATGGTGAAATCCTGGGCCGAATTAAATCAGGTTTTTAGGTCTAAATTAAGCCTTAAACCTAATTTTTACCACATGTATAAATACTCTCTTCCTCCCAGCCGTTTTTGACACATGAATATTAGAGAGAAACACAATTCTCTTGCTTTTATTCATTGATCAATCACTCCCGTTCATAGAGATTCGTTCGTGAGATTCAAGGCGACTGAGATAGGACCGCCGGTGATTACCTACCTGTGTGCTATTTTGTGGTAAGTAGTCCGTGATCGTTTTATCCTCGAAGAAATTTGCACATGCACGAGTTGCACCAATTGGGGGCAATATTTTCTCTTAGGACAGTCTTCCTAAGGCGACTCGATCAAATCACGATAAGTTTTCTAACTGTTTGTTCTTCTTGTTTCTGTCTGTTTTCCTGATCCTGTTCCTTGGCTTTCGATTTTGCTATTGGCTTAATTGGTACGTTTTGACTTGATCAATAAAATCCCCTACTATTGATTAAATCGTTGTTTAATCTGTGGTGCTTATTAATTTAATTTCCAACAGTCTAAGAGAAAATAGTTTTATTTGATCATGTCTGGTGGTTCCTCTAGCTCTCCACTTTAAGTCCACTAGTTGACACCTCCGATCTTGGGAGAAGTTTGGTGGTAAGAACTTCAAGCGTTGGTACGAACGCATGAAGATCGCTCTCAATTAAGGGTATGCAGTATGCGACATCTAAATGTCCCGCTACGAATGGTGATTATCCAGTTAATGTGGCTTTGTTAAAGCTGTGGAAGGAGCGGGACGATGTTGTTCGAGGATGCATTACTCGGCTTTGTCGAATGCACTCTTTGATGTTTATTGCTCTGCTCCTCTCGGCTGCTTTGCGTCACTGTGGGACTCGCTTTCCAAGAAGTACGGCACCGATGAATCCGGTGTGGAAAAGTACCAAGTGGGAAAGTTCTGAATTATCACATGAGTGAGGGCAAGTCGGTTACCGATCAAGTGCACGAACTCCAAATCATTTTGCAATCACTCAATGATGCGACATGGGACTTCCCGATAAGTTCGTTGTCATGGCTATCATTGAGAAGTTTCCTCGATCTTGGGGGAATTTGGTATGACCCTCAAGCATCGTCTTGGAAGCTTGTCACTCAATGAGTTGATGAATGCAATGCGATTCGGGAGGTGCATAACGGTAACCAACCGAGTGTACTGTGGAGGCTTTCTGCTAATATGATAACTTAGGTAAAAGCAAGTTTAAAGGAAAAGGTGTGAAAACTTCTAAGGATAAAGAAAACCATGATAAGCTTAAAGTTAAGAAAAATAACTTTAGGAAGCCAAAAGCAAAACAGGCTATTTGGAATTGTGAAGAAGGTGGACACTTTTCTAGGGACTCCGCCCGTCCCAAGAAAGGAAAAGGACCACAAGCCTCTGGCGATGACCATCTGCTGTCAACATGGTGTTGGGTTCGAAGGATTATGATGATCCCGACTCGACGCACCCGGAGTTGACGTTCGACCCGCAATGTTACAAAGTATGTAACTTCTTATCACGAAATCTTTACTGTCTATGAACCCAACGAGTGGCTAGTTGACACTGGGGTAAATGTGCACGTTTGTGCTGATAAATTGCTATTTGTGTCTTACCAGCCTGATCGTGGTAGATCAGTGACGATGGGGAACTCTAGTGCTGCAAAGGTGCTTGGGACTGGACGCGTGGACCTGAGGTTTCCCAATGGGCGCATTCTTACCTTGCATCGAGTGTATCACGTTCCTGATATTCATCGCAACATTATTAGTGGTTCTAGTCTAGTTAGGGAAGGATTTGAGATTTCATTTAAGTGTAATAAGGTTATAATTTTGGATTCTGGTAGTTTTGTGGGGAAATGTTATTCCTCGGATGATTTATTTAAAATTAGAGTTGAAACTGATGTTTGTTCGCACAACAATAATTTTAGTTCTATTGATTAGCCTGTTTCGTATTCCATTGAATCTTCAAATGTTTGGCATGGTCGTTTAGGACATATTAACTATGATTCTGTGAAAAGAATGATGAACTTAGATATTATTCCTAAACATGCTATTGATAAGAATTCTAAGTGTCACGTATGTGTTGAAGCTAAATCTACAAAAGGTCCGTTTAAAACGGTTGTGAGAAATTCTGAAATTCTAGATTTAGTTCATACTGATATTTGTGAATTTAATGGTGTGTTGACCAAAGACAAAAAGAAATACTTTCTCACCTTTATTGATGATGCTAGTAGATACTGTTATGTGTTCTTGCTTAATTCTAAGGATGACGCATTAGATAAATTCATTATATTTAAGAACGAAGCGTAAACCTGGCGGCAAGAAACTTAAACCGTTAAGGTACGATAGAGGAGGTGAATATGAGTCTAACCCCTTCATGTATTATTGCCAAGAAAACGGAATAGTTCATGAAGAGACTCCTCCCTACACCCCTCAATCAAATGGTGTTGCGAACGTAAGAATAGAACCCTTGCGATATGATTAACGGTTTACTCATAAGTTACGGAATTTGCCCAAATATATGTGGGGAGAGGCTTTGAATACGGCTTGCCATATTCTGAATAGAGTTCCTCCTAAACATAGAAAGGAAAGTCCGTTTGAACTTTGGAGAGGTCGACAGGCTAGATTGAAATACTTAAAAGTGTGGGGGTGCCTTGCAAAGGTACTTGTACCTGCACATAAAAGGAAAAAGCTTGGACCTAAAACTGTTGATGCTATCTTTATAGGTTATTCTGAAACAAGTTATGCATTGAGATTTCTCATTATAAAATGCGAAATTTACGGCATAGATGTGAACTCTATAGTAGAGTTACGTGATGCAACATTTTTGAGGATGTGTTTCCTATGAAGGATGGACTTCCTAAAGAATCTAACCCAACCACTAATTCCATTCCTGCTCAAGTAGAGGAGCTGACAAATGTGGGGATTGATTCCAGTGCAACTCATTCTGACGATGAGATTGAACCAAGAAGGAGTAAAAGGGCAAGGACCACCAAGGACTTTGGAAATGATTTTATCACTTACAATGTCGAGGGTGATCCTCTAACCTTCAAAGCCGCTATGGCTACTTCGATGCCAAGCGGTGGAAGGATCTTTGTTAAGAGTGAGATGGATTCTATTGTCTCTAATGGGACATGGGAATTGGTCGATCTCCCTCCTGGTTGTAGCACGATAGGATGTAAGTGGGTCTTTAAAAGGAAACTGAAACCGGATGGAACCGTTGACAAGTTTAAGGCTAGGTTAGTGGCTAAGGGATTCAAGCAAATGGAAGGAATAGACTATTTCGATACCTATTCGCCAGTTGCTAGAATGACTACAATCCGAATTCTTATCGCATTGGCCTCTGTATATGATCTTCCTATCCATCAGATGGATGTTAAGACCGCTTTCTTGCATGGCGATCTTGAGGAAGAAATTTATATGGATCAACACGAAGGTTTTGAGGCCCCCGGCAATGAGAGAAAGGTTTGTAAACTTGTTAAGTCCTTGTATGGACTTAAACAAGCCCCTAAGCAATGGCATGAGAAATTTGATAAAATTATCTCATCGTTTGGCTTTGTTAATAATGAGTTTGATAAGTGTGTTTATAGCAAGAGTATTGGTGATAGTAGTATTGTCTTATGTACGTATGTCGATGATATTACATTTGTTTGGAACGGATATGAGGATAATTGATACTACTAAGGCATTCTTGAAAGGTAAGTTTGAGATGAAAGATATGGGAGTAGCAAGTGTGATTCTTGGCCTTAAGTTGACTCGTTCAACTAGTGGCATAACCATATCGCAATCTCATTATACTGAAAGTGTAATTGAGAAATTTGGTTATAAGAATTGCAAAGTGGCTAAGACTCCATATGACCCTTCATCTGCTCTTACTAAGAATGAAAGTGGAGTACCGATGGCTCAGTTGAGATATTCTCAAATTATTGGTAGTTTGATGTATCTTGCCAATTGTACTAGACCAGATATATCATATTCGGTTACTAGGTTGGCTAGATATACTCAATGTCCAAATAAAGCACATTGGAAAGCTCTTGATAGAGTTCTCAAGTATTTGAAGGGAACGATTTCCCTTGGAGTGCATTACGGTAGATATCCTTCTGTGCTTGAAGGGTATAGTGATGCAAGCTGGATTGCCTTTAACTCCGGGAGTTACGGCTGTACGGGGTATGTTTTCACCTTAGGCGGAGCTGCAGTCGCTTGGAGGTCTACCAAACAAACTCTGTTGTCTAGGTCTACATTTGAGGCCGAATTAGTTGCTCTTGACACTACTGGATTGGAAGCTGAATGGCTTCGAGGACTTATGTCTGAATTGCCCATGGTCAGTAAGCCTATGCCTGTTATCTCTGTACATTGTGACAACACTGCCACAATTGAGAAAGCGAAAAGTGTCAAGTACAATTGTAAAACTAGGAGACACATCCAAATTAGATTAAAATCTATAAGGGATCTTGTGTCTCGGAAGGTGATAGGCGTTGATTATGTTGGTACCAAGGATAACAGGTGATCCTTTAACCAAAGGGCTAGAATTTGCTCTTGTTCAAAAATCTAGGTTGGGGATGGGGCCCGAACCCCGTCTCGACTCAAACGCGGTAGCAACCCAATCTACACAGTGGAGATCCCACAAAGGAGATTCAATGTGGTAATAACAAGGCGTGGGGTGAGTCGGAGCACCAAATAATAGATTGACATGTTACATGTCCGAGTCTATCCCTGAATAGCCTAGAGGTGCTCGTTCTTTGCTAATATAGTAAAAGTTTGGAACTTTGAATGGGATCAAGTCTTTTAGACAAGATGTTAGCGATACATCTTACGAGATGCCCGACTAAGTGAGTGTTGTTGTTGGCCGCAACTAGAGGAATTTGGGTTATTCCTTGAAAGCATTCATGATAGAGGATCGGGACGTATGGCTTATAAGCGTCGAAGTGTTCGATAGAGGGCCTATCATAGCTTTTGTTGTGTTTGTTACAAAGAAAGGCCTCTACATCCAAAGGCATCGATTCAAGACACCCGTTCATCCGGTCTGTGGAGGTTTGCGTTGGATAACATAGGTAGTGGTTCAAGCGGAAGGTACCATTATTGAAAGCATGGCAATGGACAATCTGTACACGTCATATTTCTATGAACTTGTGGGGGATTGTTGGAATATTTGCATATGTGGTGTTTAAGTTCACAGTCATATTGCCTTGGAGGATAATTGGCTTGTATTGAACTTGGCAAGGAGGAATTTCACGTCGGAGTTGCGCCGAGAGCGGCGCGCTAAGCCGCGAGGGCGGCCGCGCTTCTCTCGTAGCTCCACCCAATCTGTCGACCTTGAGCGCGGTCGCGTATGCCTAGGGCGGCCGCGCTGTGACGGGATGGTGAAATCTGGGCCGAATTAAATCGAGGTTTTTAGGTCTAAATTAAGCCTTAAACCTAATTTTTACCACATGTATAAATACTCTCTTCCTCCCAGCCGTTTTTGACACATGAATATTAGAGAGAAACACAATTCTCTTGCTTTTATTCATTGATCAATCACTCCCGTTCATAGAGATTCGTTCGTGAGATTCAAGGCGGCGAGATAGGACCAGGTGATTACCTACTGTGTGCTATTGTGTGGTACGTAATCCGTGATCGTTTTATTCTCGGAGAAATTTGTGCATGCACGAGTTGCACCAATTGGGGGCAATATTTTCTCTTAGGACAGTCTTCCTAAGGCGACTCGATCAAATCACGATAAGTTTTCTAACTGTTTGTTCTTCTTGTTTCTGTCTGTTTTCCTGATCCTGTTCCTTGGCTTTCGGTTTTGCTATTGGCTTAATTGGTACGTTTTGACTTGATCAATAAAATCCCCTACTGTTGATTAAATCGTTGTTTAATCTGTGGTGCTTATTAATTTAATTTTCAACACATTTTACAGGAAAACATTTTACAGGAAAACATTTTTCGGAAAACGTTTTTCGAAAAATATTTTACGCCGAAACAAACGGAGCCTTAGATATAGATATAGAAGTACTAGTAAAAGCTCGTGTTCGAGGATACGTGGTATTTTTTTTTTATTTAAAAAAAAAAGAAAGGGCAAAATGGGAAAGGAACAACTTATTGAGGGCAAAATGAAAAAAAAAAAAATTGACACTATTCATTGTATTGCTCATGGCTGAGATGGACAATTGTCATTTATACTATAGATTTTGTTTCAATCATATGGTCATAATTTTCGTACGACGTACGAGTAGTATGAAAGCTAGTCGAAATCTCAAGCTTTCTAGGCGCCGCCAAATCCTAAGTTTGGCCAAGTCTCTCAAGAACTAGAACATACTACGGACTCCCTCCGTCCAAATTGTCAAAATATTCTTTTGAAAAATATATTGGCTTCATACAATCTAAATTTATATTTTTTATTTTTTATTTTTTAATTTGATACAAGAGCTAAAAATAAATTGTAAATGATACAAGTGTTGTAAATATTAACAATGAATTAGGAGAGAGAAAGTGTAGTATATGAAATAGTATAGAGAGAGTTATTGCGACTATACAATTTTTTCTTTTTCCTCTGTACAATGAATATGACTTTTAGTGGCATTTTAAAAAGTCTCGAAAGCAAAAAAAAAAAAAGTGTCGGAAAAACTATTTCCGTAACATGTTTCGGCACATTTGTAACTGCAGGAAATAGTGGTGTCCGCATCCTAGCCCCACCCTGCCCCACTCCACCCTCGCCCCACTCCACCCTGCCCCACTTATTAAAAAGTGCCAAAAATCATCGGCATTTAATTTAAAAGTGTCAACGAACGAAAGATATTTTTCGAAACATTTTCATATGATTTACCAAACGGCCGAAAACAAATTTGTTTCATTTTTCAGAAAACGTAGTTCATTTTTAGAAAACTATTTTCCGTAAGCTATTTTACATGTAACAAAAGGAGCTTACATCTAAATTCTTCACTTTTCATAATTAAATTATAAATGTTTGTTCTTTGTGCAAAGATTTTCTTTCATATTCAATAAATGTTTGGTTCAAATCAAAGTTTAAAAATTTAACTAGCATGATTAGGTTGACATATTAATGCTACATCAAATTTCACTTGTTTTGACTATCAAAAGTCAGATGTGACTCTTACTACCGGAAAAAAAAAATTATAAGTTTAGTAAAACATTAGAGAAAAAAACATAAAAATTAAACAACTATTAAAAAAAATAAAATTTAAACGTGAATTTCTAACATAAAGTGATAAAACAAATATAATGTGTATAACACAAGAGGGGAACATAGCATCTTCATATAAACAAAGATTATGTCCAAATTAGGTAACAAATATTTAAGTTTTGACTTTGCTAATTATGTAAAAACTAAGTATAGTAAAATTAAGGTATTGACTTTGTAAACATCAACCTTTATGGCAAAGTCAAAAATATTGATAGATACAAAGTCAAAAATATTGATAGATACAAACTAAGTATATTCACCCATTTTAGTTTCCAAGTTGTCCACTTTTACAAGTTTTTGGCTTATATTTTTCTTCTGTTCATATATTTCTTCCTACGCATAAGGAAAAGTAGTTGCATTTACAACCCCTATATTTAACAATGTTGACAGTTTCTTTCTCATTTTTGTAGCAAATAATAATATCCTATACTCCCTCCGTTCCTGAAAAATTGTCTCATTTTCCATTTTGACTTGTCCCAAAAAGTATGTCCCATTTCTAAACTTAGGCATGAATGTTAGTGCAAATCTACTAAGGTACAAGAAGGTGAAATTCTTTCTTAATAATTGCAAAATGTACAACAGAACAATCTTTTAAGGACGGAGGGAGTATGTATTAATTCTATTAAAATTCTAAAAAACTTACTCCCTCCTCCCTAAATGAATGTTTATTTAAAAAAAAACATGCCCCAAAATGAATGTCATCTATATAATATATTAAAACAGAAGAAAATCGAATGCACACAGCCTGCCACGTGGAATTATGACGTGAAATTTCATGTGGCGCCTTCTCATTCGTCAGCCATGCTATTTAATTAGTAATAGTAATTAGTAATTATATTTACTTAAATTCGAAATTTTGAATTCCAAACATGCTTTTTTGATAAGATTTAATTTGAATATTGATTTGTCCAAATTTAATCACATTTAAAATATCGCAGAATCATAAAATTATTTGACAATTTAAAATTGTGATATTAATAGTTAATAGCTAATTTGAAATTTAAATCCAATCAACTTTTCTCTTTGATTTTCAGACAAAAGTCAAATCATAAGTCATTCCTAAAATATTAAATTTTGAATTTCATATTAAACTTAAACAAGTAGGAAACGAGTAAAAAATAAGAATCCACATATCACATTTAAAATAATTTCGAAATCCACAGTTTAAAAAATAAGAATCCAGACACATATTAAAGCAAATTTAATTCACATAGTACGTGATTATTTAATATAAGCCTAATTTGAAACTGAAATTCAAATGTAAACCTAATTTGATAAGATTTAATTTGAATATTGATTTGCCAAATTTAATCACATATTTAAAATATCGAAAAATCATAAAATTATTTGACAATTTAAAATTTGAAATTAGAATTCAATATTTCTAATTCGCGTATGTAATAGATCATGTCCATAAATTAATTTTCCAAGACTCATGCAATTACCTTTAATAAGATTTGATATTAATAAAGCAAATTTAAATCACATATACATAATCTATCTGTCTATATAATATATTAAAACATAAGAAAATCGAATGCACACATCCTGCCACGTGGAATTATGACGTAGAATTCCACGTGGCGCCTTCTCATTCGTCAGCCATGCTATTTAATTAGTAATAATAATTAGTAATTATATTTACTTAAATTCAAAATTTTGAATTCCAAACATGCCTTTTTGATAAGATTTAATTTGAATATTAATTTGTCCAAATTTAATCACATTTAAAATATCGCAAAATCATAAAATTATTTGACAATTTAAAATTGTGATGTTAATAGTTAATAGCTAATTTTAAATTTAAATTCAATCAACTTTTCTCTTTGATTTTCAGACAAAAGTCAAATCATAAGCCATTCCTAAAATATTAACTTTTGAATTTCATATTAAACTTAAACAAGTAGGAAACGGGTAAAGAAAGAATTGTAAAATTATTTAAAATCCAAAGTTAAAATTCTATCACATTTAAAATAATTTCGAAATCCACAGTTCAAAAAATAAGAATCCAGACACATATTAAAGCAAATTTAATTCACATATACGTAATTATTTAATGTAAGCCTAATTTGAAACTGAAATTCAAATGTAAGCCTAATTTGATAAGATTTAATTTGAATATGGATTTGTCAAAATTTAATCCCATATTTAAAATATCGCAAAATCATAAAATTATTTGACAATTTAAAATTTGAAATTAGAATTCAATATTTCTAATTCACGTATGTAATAGATCATGTCCATAAATTAATTCCTCATTGCTTATGCAATTACCTTTGATAAGATTTAATATTAATAAAGCAAATTTAAATCACATATACATAATCTATCTATATAATATATTAAAACAGAAGAAAATAGAATGCACACAGCCTGCCACGTGGAATTATGACGTGAAATTCCACATGGCGCCTTCTCATTCGTCAGACATGCTATTTAATTAGTAATAGTAATTAGTAATTATATTTAACTAAATTCGAAATTTTGAATTCCAAACATGCCTTTTTTATAAGATTTAATTTGAATAATGATTTGTCCAAATTTAATCACATTTAAAATATTGCAGAATCATAAATTTATTTGACAATTTAAAATTGTGATATTAATAGTTAATAGCTAATTTGAAATTTAAATTCAATCAATTTTTCTCTATGATTTCCCAAAAGTCAAATCATAAGTCATTCCTAAAATATTTAATTTTGAATTTCATATTAAACTTAAACAAGTAGGAAACGGGTAAAAAAATAAGAATCCACATATCACATTTAAAATAATTTCGAAATCCAGAGTTTAAAAAATAAGAATCCAGACACATATTAAAGAAAATTTAATTCACATATACGTAATTATTTAATGTAAGCCTAATTTGAAACTGAAATTCAAATGTAAGCCTAATTTTATAAGATTTAATTTGAATATTGATTTGCCAAATTTTGTCACATATTTAAAATATTGCAGAATAATAAAATTATTTGAATATTTAAAATTTGAAATTAGAATTCAATATTTCTAATTCGCGTATGTAATAGATCCTCTCCATAAATTAATTCCCCAAGACTCATGCAATTATCTTTGATAAGATTTGTTATTAATAAAGCAAATTTAAATAACATATACATAATCTATCTGTCTATAAAATATATTAAAACAGAATAAAATCGAATGAACACATCCTGCCACATGAAATTCCACGTGGCGCCTTCTCATTCGTCAGTCATGCTATTTAATTAGTAATTATATTTACTTAAATTCGAAACTTTGAATTTCAAAAATGCCTTTTTGATAATATTTAATTTGAATATTGATTTGTCTAAATTTAATCACATTTAAAATATTGCAGAATCATAAAATTATTTTACAATTTAAAATTGTGATATTAATAGTTAATAGCTAATTTTAAATTTAAATACAATCAACTTTTCTCTTTGATTTCAAGACAAAAGTCAAATCATAAGCCATTTCTAAAATATTAAATTTTGAAATTCATATTAAACTTAAACAAGTAGGAAACAGGAAAAGATAGAATTGTAAAATTATTTGAAATCCAAAGTTAAAATTCTATCACATTTAAAATAATTTCGAAATTGTGAGCACCCCAACCCGGGACCTAACGCGTGTCCCGAGCTTGAGGAGCTCAAACTAAGAAAACTCATCTTATATTTTTAAAACTTTTATTTGCCTTTACAAGAAAACCAATTCTAAATTTTCCATAAACAAAATCAAATAATAATATCTCCACTTGGAGGAATTTAAACAAATACTTTAATAACCATACTTGATTAATTACATTGAAAAAACCCTAGTTAACATTGATTTAACAAAAGAGTTTTCCTTACAACTTATAAAAGAGTAATACTTAATTATGACTCCTGACAACCCACTCATATACCTATCCTGACAAGTCCCAAAAGCAAGAGTCCAAACTCTTTCCGCCTCACCGGGTTCAAATCACCTGTCTCAAGACAATCTAAAACAAAGAAAGGGAAGGGGTGAGAATAAATCTCAATAAGCTATTATGAATGCAGCAAGATGCCAAATAATATGCAACACATAGCATGGTAGCACATAACACATTATGAAAGCGGTAAACACCTTACGTTACCTCATTTTACCTTTCCCGTCTGAACAATAAGTCGTACAACGTGGGAGTGAAACTCCTCTCTTTGGTGAAGCGCCTCCAAGACATCCACCTCTTATAGGACTCATACTCCGTAGATCCATATAAGAAAAGATACCTATATCGAGTATCCAACAATAATATCGCTACTGTAAAGCTTTAGTGCTTAATACGTAAGCATTCCCCTAATCACCAATCGCAACGGCCTCGTAAAGCTTTTGGGTCAATACAGCCGATAGCACACCCACTCTGTGGCCACAGAGGGGAACGGTCACAGGTATAATGAACCTTCAATCACTTATAGAACAAATCAATAATTGATTGAATTCCATTATACCCCCGAAGATCAACACGTTCAAGCACATAATAGATACTTGAAATAAATCCACAAAAAGGGATAATCATATATCAACATGGTAATGTATACTCATGCTAATCAATATCATAGTGCAACAATCATTTAATACACTATGCATCATAATATAACAACATGGTAATATATACTCATGCTAATCAATACCATAGTGCAACAACCACTTAATACACTATGCATAGTATCATCAATAAATATGAATGATAACAAATAAATCCACAAATGGGATAACCATGCAACCACATAGCAAGCATATCCACACATTGGAATAACATAACAACGTGTCAAATAATCCACACTTGGGACACAATATATTGATGTGTCATATAATCCACAACTGGGATACAATACAAGCAACAAGCCAAATAATCCACAACTGGGATACCATACAAGCAACAAGCCAAATAATCCACAACTGGGATACCATACAACCATGTGATACATACACATTTCCAATTAATGCACTAGTGTCTCTACACTATTCAACTAATCCCCAAGGTTATGAATCAAGTAAGGCCACTCTAAACCATAAACCATTCATACGAAGTCATTACTCAACCTTGCATAATATAAATAAAAGTGTAAGAACTACTTTCCACAATTCCATTTTAACCAAATAAGACATCATGGCCTAGCCAAGGTATTCTATTTTTAACTTAGGTTAAAAAGGATTGATTTATATCCGGGTTGGGTTAGGCTCTATCAATTTATAATGGTTATTAATCATGTCACGAGGTTGGTGGTAAAAATCAGCAAGAACAGAAACTGGGGAAAGTCAGTCGACATGGGCGACCGCCCACTCCACTTGGGCGACCGCCCAAGTGGATTTCAAAAGGGAATGGAAGTTACTGAGACGATGGGAGACCGCACACGATGCCATGGGCGACCGCCCAAGAAGGAAAGAGAAGCACATCACTTACTGGCCACATGGGCGGCCGCTCAAGCCCCGTACGGGCGACCGCCCAAGAGCCGATTCACCCTTGCCCGAATTCTAATCCCATTGTACTTATTTTCTTTTCCCTTTCATCCATCTCTTTTATTTTATGAACATCAAAAGGATTTTTCTAACTTCACAACTTCATCCTAAATCCATGGAATCCAAAATAATGTAAGCCTAGATTATCTACTACATGATTTCTAACCCATTTCACTAACACATTTTAAGATTACATTCTTAATCCAATTCAACCCATTTCTTATACTCTTTATCACTTCCATGAACCACAACTTTATCCTTGGTCATTACTTCATTCCTTAACACCAAGAAAATATTCCACTATACCAAACCACCATTAACACTTACAATTACTTTCTAATACTCTTACTTCAATTTAAATCACCATTTACAACCCAAATCAACTCAACTTTGATTTAAACCATTTCAAATCAAATTAACATTAATCAAACTACCAAGAATCATTTTCTTTCAACAAGAGATTTATTAACACATAAAGTGAGTCATTATTAGAAGGAAGTCATAATAACTTACCTTAGAATTTTAGGATGAAATGATAATCTTCTTAGCTTGATAAATTCCTCTAGATGCCCCAAGCACAAAAATACAATTTGATTGAGAAATGGAGGAGGATTGAAGATTCTAGGAACTTTGGGAAGGATGCTTCCCATGGAGAGCTTCTAGGGAGATTTTCTAGGAGAAAGTAAGAAGAAAAGGAGGAGGTGAAAGTGAGGGAGGTGAAGGAAGTATGGGGGGGGGTATGGGAGGTTTGACTTAAGGTGAAAGAAGATGAGTGAAATAGGGGGAGGGCATGGCCCCCCATACCAATCAACTAAGGCTTTCCACATTTTCCACATAAATAAATCTAACTACCCACATTTTATTTATTTTGTCCATTTCTATTATTATACTTCTCCCAAGATGCTTTATTTAATTTCCCAATCATCTCAACCTACTATAAGAAATCAAATATATAAAATGAACACATAATATTAATAATAATATTAAAAGCAATTAATATGATGCTAAAATTGGTGCCTAGGGTTAGGGTCGTTACACTCACTCCCCCTTAAAGAAAATTCGTCCCGAATTTTAAAAAGACTTACCTTATGGATCAATAACAAAGGTTACCTCTCACGCATTTCAAATTACATTTCCAAAGGGTTTCCTTAACGGCATGATTCTTATATACATTTTCACAACCTGAATACCCTAGGATTTCAATTCCCTAAACTATCATTCTAATAACTCTCAACAGTTTCCCCACATAAGTCAAATCCGCCAAATCATCCTTAACTGAAGAACTCCATACGCACGAAGGATTATACAATTAAATTTGTCCATATTAAGCTTTGTACAGTACCCATTCCCATGCTAAACTAAAAGTTGTTATTACATAAGCTTGCTAAGGTTAGCTAACTTCTCAACTTGAAAGGAAGTCCACCACACCACACACAACCTATTTTTCAAGAATCTAGATAGTCTTCTAATCTCTTCCTTTTAAGTAACTAAATTCTCCAACTCTTAGGACCGGTAACAAATTCCACAAGAGGGCTTCAAAAAGGTAAGGTTCTCACATAAAACAATTGCAGCCACTCTCGAGTAGAGAGTAAGAAAATTCCGGTTTATCTAAGCCAACTTCCTCGAAGCATACGCTATTACTTTCCCAATTCTCATAATATCACCATCTAATTCTCCTTTAATACGCACTTAAAATTTCACAAAGTCCTCACATTCATTAAGTAAGGTAAGTAACGGATCTATAGCCAATCTATTTTCCATCTCTATCGATATAATTCATACTTATTACATCCTACACCATTTATACATCCTTTAGAATTAATTAAAGCAACGATCTTTCATTTCTCAAGAATTCCTTAAAATTTCCTTCGGTAGCACTTGCCAACCCAAAAAAAAAATCACGAACACAATCCTAGTAAGATCTAGGGAACATCCAAGCTTAAGACTTTAGAACCCAAAATGTAAAATCCTTACGAGCCAACTCACATTTGCTAAACTCTTCAAACCATGAATTCCCACTAAAGGCAAATAACACAACTCTCAAATGATCCTCTCATAACTTTAAATAACCAAGAAGCTCATTAATCATAACTACCGTAAAGCCGTCAAGATAAAGATTAAAATTCCGATTATCATACTTAGAATCAATACATGAGATACTTTGATGGAAACACATTTACCATCTACTCACAGTTAGCACATAAACTTTTTGAAAAGACTTCTTATGCAAGTCTAACACATACCAAATATCCTTCACACTCTGAACCAAAACTTTCTGTCTTTAATGCTTATATAACAAGAGTACCACATAAAGGTTCATCTGAATCAATTACCAATGTAAACAATTTAGGTACAGAAAAGAAGACTCACTTCTTATGATAGTCTACCAATGCATAACAACTACTTAACCCTCTAGGTCAAGTATCTCAAAATCATAAATTAATAATCCTACCAAATCAACTGGCAATACATGCTCAGCCATAACCACATCACCATCGTGGTAAACCAAAGGAGATTCGAGGTATTCTCTCATACGAGCAGAATCCTCTAACAATAAAATAATTTCTCAAGTAATGTATGCCACATAGAAGCAACATGCTATGCCACACATAATGATATGAAACAAGATCTACAAAATATGACCCCTACTTCTGAGACAGGGAATTTACCTCTAGTGACTCCTGAGGAATCTATCTCTCTTGGACCCGAAACACACACGTGATCACAGACCTTCTCTTTCGGTTCCCCTTCGTTATCTCTTTTGATACCACCTCTTTGTCGTCCACCTTGCTGACTGCTGCTGAAAGCTCGTCCCCGCTGTAACTTTGGGCAATTTCTCCTAAAGTGTCCTATCTCTCCACAATTAATACACTTGCCTTGCTTACTCCAACACCGATCTTCGGTATGTCCAACCTTCTTGCAAAATTTACAAATCATCCCATACTGTTTGGATTTTGGCCTAGATGAAGAAGCTACAACAAACTCTCCTCTCATACTCCCTGAAGTTGAAGTCCTTGATTGTCCTTTAGTGATTTTGGATCCTTGTCTTAGATACTTTGGTTTATTTCTAATCCCACTTACGGATCTTCCACTATTTTCCTCAATGTCTTTCTCGACCTTATATGCTCTATCTATGACTGTCTGATAATCGGTGAAACTATCAATCCATAATTTCTTCCTAAACTCACTCCTCAAACCTGTCACAAACTTCTGAACCCTTTTCACTTCATGCGATACCAAATGAGGGCAACACCTAGCTAATTCCTCAAACCTGACTGAATACTGATCCACCGTCATGTTCCCTTGTTTTAGTCCTAAGAATTCAATCTCCTTCTTATCCCTTGTAACCATTGAAATGAAATAGTCCTCGAACTGTTGAGTGAAATTATCCCAAGTCTGGGGCGTATGATCCCGCTCCCAACTTCCCTTCAAATTCTGCCACCTGCGATCGAAATTTGGACCTTGAGTTTGAAAATGGCATACCTAACTTTCTCTTCGTTGCGACTCTCCATAACCTCAAAGATTTTGTTCATTCTCTCTAACCATTTTTCTGCCTTTAACGGACCCGGATATCCATTAAAACTCGGTGGATTCATCTTCACAAACCTTTCCCATCCATCACTTAGACATCCCTCAGGTTGATTCGGAACTGATCCTCTAGTCTCCATATTCTGTACAAACATCCTAAATAATTTCATCATCTCTTCATCCTGAATTCCACCTATACCCATATCTCCTTCAGTTTCTAGAACCTTTCGCTGATCCTTATTGCTTCCGGCCATTAGAATGAACTCCTGCATTAAACACTCGGCGTCAATTTCCACACATTCCCCCTTAGTTTATACATCTACCCTTGACCTCTAAACTAAGCTCTGATACCAACTGTGAGCACCCCAACCCGGGACCTAACGCGTGTCCCGAGCTTGAGGAGCTCAAACTAAGAAAACCCATCTTATATTTTTAAAACTTTTATTTGCCTTTACAAGAAAACCAATTCTAAATTTTCCATAAACAAAATCAAATAATAATATCTCCACTTGGAGGAATTTAAACAAATACTTTAATAACCATACTTGATTAATTACATTGAAAAAACCCTAGTTAACATTGATTTAACAAAAGAGTTTTCCTTACAACTTATAAAAGAGTAATACTTAATTATGACTCCTGACAACCCACTCATATACCTATCCTGACAAGTCCCAAAAGCAAGAGTCCAAACTCTTTCCCCGGCCTCACTGGTTCAGATCACCTGTCTCAGCACAATCTAAAACAGTAAAAGGGAAGGGGTGAGAATAAATCTCAATAAGCTATTATGAATGCAGCAAGATGCCAAACAATATGCAACACATAGCATGGTAGCACATAACACATTATGAAAGCGGTAAACACCTTACGTTACCTCATTTTACCTTTCCCGTCTGAACAATAAGTCGTACAACGTGGGAGTGAAACTCCTCTCTTTGGTGAATCGCCTCCAAGACATTCACCTCTTATAGGACTCATACTCCAGGAGATCCATATAAGAAAAGATACCTATATCGTAGTATCCAACAATAATATCGCTACTGTAAAGCTTTAGGCTTAATACAGAAGCATTCCCCCTAATCACCAATCGCAACGGTCTGTAAAGCTTTTTGGGTCAATACAGTCGATAGCACACCCACTCTGTGGCCACAGAGGGGAACGGTCACATGTATAATGAACCTTCAATCACTTATAGAAAAAATCAATAATTGATTGAATTCCATTATACCCTCGAAGATCAACACGTTCAAGCACATAATAGATACTTGAAATAAATCCACAAAAAGGGATAATCATATATCAACATGGTAATGTATACTCATGCTAATCAATATCATAGTGCAACAATCATTTAATACACTATGCATCATAATATAACAACATGGTAATATATACTCATGCTAATCAATACCATAGTGCAACAACCACTTAATACGCTATGCATAGTATCATCAATAAATATGAATGATAACAAATAAATCCACAAATGGGATAACCATGCAACCACATAGCAAGCATATCCACACATTGGAATAACATAACAACGTGTCAAATAATCCACACTTGGGACACAATATATTGATGTGTCATATAATCCACAACTGGGATACAATAAGCAACAAGCCAAATAATCCACAACTGGGATACCATACAACCATGTGATACATACACATTTCCAATTAATGCACTAGTGTCTCTACACTATTCAACTAATCCCCAAGGTTATGAATCAAGTAAGGCCACTCTAAACCATAAACCATTCATACGAAGTCATTACTCAACCTTGCATAATATAAATAAAAGTGTAAGAACTACTTCCCACAATTCCATTTTAACCAAATAAGACATCATGGCCTAGCCAAGGTATTCTATTTTTAACTTAGGATAAAAAGGATTGATTTATATCCGGGTTGGGTTAGGCTCTATCAATTTATAATGGTTATTAATCATGTCACGAGGTTGGTGGTAAAAATCAGCAAGAACAGAAACTGGGGAAAGTCAGTCGACATGGGCGACCGCCCACTCCACTTGGGCGACCGCCCAAGTGGATTTCAAAAGGGAATGGAAGTTACTGAGACGATGGGCGACCGCACACGATGCCATGGGCGACCGCCCAAGAAGGAAAGAGAAGCACATCACTTACTGGCCACATGGGCGGCCGCTCAAGCCCCCATGGGCGACCGCCCAAGAGCCGATTCAGCCCTTGCCCAGAATTCTAATCCCATTGTACTTATTTTCTTTTCCCTTTCATCCATCTCTCTTATTTTATGAACATCAAAAGGATTTTTCTAACTTCACAACTTCATCCTAAATCCATGGAACCCAAAATAATGTAAGCCTAGATTATCTACTACATGATTTCTAACCCATTTCACTAACACATTTTAAGATTACATTCTTAATCCAATTCAACCCATTTCTTATACTCTTTATCACTTCCATGAACCACAACTTTATCCTTGGTCATTACTTCATTTCTTAACACCAAGAAAATAGTCCACTATACCAAACCACCATTAACACTTACAATTACTTTCTAATACTCTTACTTCAATTTAAATCACCATTTACAACCCAAATCAATTCAACTTTGATTTAAACCATTTCAAATCAAATTAACATTAATTAAACTACCAAGAATCATTTTCTTTCAACAAGAGATTTATTAACACATAAAGTGAGTCATTATTAGAAGAAAGTCATAATAACTTACCTTAAAATTTTAGGATGAAATGATAATCTTCTTAGCTTGATAAATTCCTCTAGATGTCCCAAGCACAAAAATACAATTTGATTGAGAAATGGAGGAGAATTGAAAATTCTAGGAACTTTGGGAAGGATGCTTCCATGGAGAGCTTCTAGGGAGATTTTCTAGGAGAAAGTAAGAAGAAAAGGAGGAGGTGAAAGTGAGGGAGGTGAAGGAAGTATGGGGGGGGTATGGGAGGTTTGACTTAAGGTGAAAGAAGATGAGTGAAATAGGGGGAGGGCATGGCCCCCCATACCAATCAACTAAGGCTTTCCACATTTTCCACATAAATAAATCTAACTACCCACATTTTATTTATTTTGTCCATTTCTATTATTATACTTCTCCCAAGATGCTTTATTTAATTTCCCAATCATCTCAACCTAATATAAGAAATCAAATATATAAAATGAACACATAATATTAATAATAATATTAAAAGCAATTAATATGATGCTAAAATTGGTGCCTAGGGTTAGGGTCGTTACAGAAATCCACGGTTTAAAAAAATAAGAATCCAGACAAATATTAAAGCAAATTTAATTCACATATACGTAATTATTTAATATAAGCCTAAAACTGAAATTCAAATGTAAGCCTAATTTGATAAGATTTAATTTGAATATTGATTTGCCCAAATTTAATCTCATATTTAAAATAAGAATCATAAAATTATTTAACAATTTAAAACTTGAAATTAGAATTCAATATTTCTAATTCACGTATGTAATAGATCCTGTCCATAAATTAATTCACCATGACTCATACAATTACCTTTGATAAGATTTGATATTAATAAAGCAAATTTAAATCACATATACGTAATCTATCAATATAATATATTAAAACAGAAGAAAATCGAATGCACACAGCCTGCCACGTGATAAGACTTGATATTAATAAAGCAAATTTAAATCACATATACGTAATCTATCAATATAATATATTAAAACGGAAGAAAATCGAATGCACACAGCCTGCCACGTGGAATTTCACGTGGCGACTTCTCATTCGTCAGCCATGCTATTCAATTAGTAATAGTAATCAATAATTAGTAATTATATTTAATTAAATTTGAAATTTTGAATTTCAAACATGCTTTTTTTATAAGATTTAATTTGAATAGTGATTTGTCCAAATTTAATCACATTTAAAATATCGCAGAATTATAAAATTATTTGACGATTTAAAATTGTGATATTAATAGTTAATAGCTAATTTGAAATTTAAATCCAATCAACTTTTCTCTTTGATTTTCAGACAAAAGTCAAATCATAAGTCATTCCTAAAATATTAAATTTTGAATTTCATATTAAACTTAAACAAGTAGGAAACGGGTAAAAAATAAGAATCCACATATCACATTTAAAATAATTTCGAAATTCACAGTTTAAAAAATAAGAATCCAGACACATATTCAAGCAAATTTAATTCACATATACATAATTATTTAATGTAAGCCTAATTTGAAACTGAAATTCAAATGTAAGCCTAATTTGATAAGATTTAATTTGAATATTGATTTGTCCAAATTTAATCACATATTTAAAATATCGCATAACCATAAAATTATTTGATAATTTAAAATTTGAAATTAGAATTCAATATTTCTAATTCACGTATGTAATAGATCCTATCCATAAATTAATTCCCCGTGACTCATGCAATTACCTTTGATAAAATTTGATATTAATAAAGCAAATTTAAATCACATATACGTATAATCTATCTATCTATCTATATAATATATTAAAACAGAAGAAAATCGAATACACACAGCCTGCTGCCACGTGAAATTATGACGTGGAATTCCACGTAGCGTCTTCTCATTCGTCAGCCCTTCTATTTAATTAGCAATAGTAATTAGTAATTAGTAATTATATTTACTTAAATTCGAAATTTTGAATTCCAAACTTGCCTTTTTGATAAGATTTAATTTGAATATTGATTTGTCCAAATTTAATCACATTTAAAATATAGCAGAATCATAAAATTATTTGAAAATTTAAATTGTGACATTAATAGTTAATAGCTAATTTGAAATTTAAATCCAATCGACTTTTCTCTTTGATTTCTAGACAAAAGTCAAATCATAAGTCATTCCTAAAATATTAAATTTTAAATTTTATATTAAACTTAAACAAGTAGGAACGAGTTAAGAAATAATGGTAAAATTATTTGAAATCCAAAGTTAAAATTCTATCACATTTAAAATAATTTCGAAATTCACAGTTTAAAAAAATAAGAATTCAGACACATATTAAAGCAAATTTAATTCACATATACGTAATTATTTAATGTAAGCCTAATTTAAAACTGAAATTCAAATGTAAGCCTAATTTGATAAGATTTAATTTGAATATTGATTTGTCCAAATTTAATCACATATTTAAAATATAGCAGAATCATAAAATTATTTGACAATTTAAAATTTGAAATTAGAATTCAATATTTCTAATTCACGTATGTAATAGATCCTGTCCATAAATTAATTCCCCATGACTTATGCAATTACCTTTGATAAGATTTGATATTAATAAAGCAAGTTTAAATCACATATACATAATTCTTTAATGTAACCCTAATTTGAAACTGAAATTCAAATGTAAGCCTAATTTGATAAGAGTTAATTTGATTATTGATCTTTATTCTAATTTAATCGCATATTTATGATTATTTGAAATTGAAATTCAATCTCATTTCTTAATTGATTGATTAATCGGTTATGGAATCCAATTTGATTTACACAGAATAATTATCTTTTACTAACATCAAATATTTGATTTCTGCAGAATTTGAATCTCACAATACCCGGCTGCATAAATGATTTTTTCACACGCATAAAAAATCCTACCAGTTTAACGCCGCATAATTTACTCGTAAAAATCCTAAAAATCCTAAAATTCTCAAAAATATACACAGTCCTTAAAATAAAAAACTATAAGGACATTAGTAGATAAACACAGATTTAAATCCCAATATCCACATAATTTACTCCTAAAAAAACTCACAATCCTAAAGTTTTCCAAAATATACATAGTCCTTAAAATAAAAAACTATATACTTTGAACAACCTTACCATTCTATTTTCTTCTTTTTCATCACAACAGTACCCGCCACCATCTTTCTTTTTCTCATGCTGACACATTCAACTCATCTTAGGGTAAAGCTCTTATTTTTATATTCCCATATTTTTCTTCTGCAGATTTGTTCTTCTTCATCTTCTTATCTCCTGTTACGCATCCAGGTAATTCAATTCCAGATCTTCTCTAAAGAGTTTACATGCGGTTTTTTTTTGCATTAAAATAGAGTAGATGAATTTTATGTGAGATGATCTTATTAACTTACTAGCTTCCCTTCAATCATAACCATATTTTGAGTTCAAAAGTTAACATTTACCTTTGGTTTTTGGTAGACATATTCTATGTCATCTGTGCGTAGTTCTATCAAGATGTTGGTGTTTAAAACTTCAGTGATTCCAAATGAGAACGAATGACTCCCTGCATTTTGCATGTGATCGTAACTAACTGAAATTATAAAGATGACAAGCATGTAAATTTGAAACTTAAGTTTATTGAAACATAACTGGATGCTCATTAAGGCTCTCAAACCTTCCTTGCACACCATAAAGAGGCACTTGCTTCCTTCTAACACTATTCTGTTCAGCCTACCGGTGTGAGGTAAAAGCAGTTATTACAAGCCTTTATAGACCAATGACAAATTTTAAACCTTCTGAATCCATCGATGAGAGATCAAATATTGTTCGTGATGCATATAATAATAGAATACATGCGTCCATAGTTAGAACGAAGAGTTAGTAATCCTAGATTAAGTTGAATACTTGGATAGCAATCAAGCACTTTATTCCCCATTCAGTTGAGTGCTATAATTTCATTTCATAGTACATAACAAGGAACCATATAATACATCTTGTTGGGCTTAACATCCTCAATTAAACACCTTAATAGCAAAAACGTGCAACAAATTCAACACTTCTGCTATGGTACAAGCAAACAATACAAAATATTTGTCTATTTAATATGCAAAGAAGGCAGTATCTGAACCATACTATGATTCATTGGAGTGAGACTGAATACCAAGAACAAAGAATAAAGAAGAAAAAAAATTTATTACACAACAATTTGCTTCATTTGTCAATATAACAGTTGTAAGCACACATACGCATATCCCACTTGATGTATTTTGATAAATTGAATGTCGTTGGTTGAATATTTACCTCACGTATGGTTTCATGTATTTAAATTAAATAACAGATAATGACAACAAGTTGAATGATTGCTATCAAATCAATTGATAAGTGAGCTAGACTTTCTAGCATCAACGTCCGTATTTTACGCAAATGGGAGCAGAAGGAACGATCCGAAAAAATGTCTATTGAGATGATATTAGTTGATAAGGAGGTAATATTTTTTATCAATTATCTTTCGTATCTTGCCTAATGTTTAATGCGATTAACGTTTAATAATATCAATACTCGTATTATTTTAATAATATTATTGTATATTTTGTTTAGGGATCTAAAATTCAGGCTACTGTCCAAGTAGCTTGCTGCCCAAATTGAAGAATATGTTTGAATAAGGATGAGTTCTAAAGATCTCAAAAATTTGGGTTGAACAAAATATTCAACCTAACCAAAAAGTAAAACTTAATCACCAATGGAATTTGACTTTTAGTTTGGCCACTGACGTATCCAATGCCGATACACCTATCCGCATTTCAGATAATAGTTTCGAGTTCACACCTTTTGAATCTTTTGGGTCATTAAATGTGGAATTTGTTGTGGGTGAGATATGTACCTCGCATATCATTTTTTCTTTTACTCTTAAATGAATTATGATATTTACTAACAAGGAATTTTTATTTGCTAGATGTGATTGGTGAGGTCATTTTACCTCTCGGAGATTTTGACTATGTGCAGAAATTCGGTGCTAAAAAGTTGGATGTTCAGCTGATTGATAATGAGTATGTGATCTAAATATATCATATACTTGATTATTTAAAGGATAAACAATAAATTTTGTGAACAATTTTAATTATATTTATTTTATAATTACGTTCTCTCATTTTGAAAGTGGAATGGAGTTGTCTTGCGTTTTGTGGGAGTCATTTGGAGATGAACTAAAACAGTATATTGACAAACGACGCGAAAATGAGAAAGACCCAGACCAGTTATATTAATTTTACAGTTTATAATGTTGTAAAAATTTCAAGGTAATATATTTACTTAATCTTTGTTTTAAATCTTATAACTTTTATGATTAAGGCTTATTACATATTAGTGATATTTAAAATCCTTATACAGGAAAGACCCGTGTTGGTACCCTGAAGCACGCATCAAAAATTCATATCAATCCATCATTTTCCGAAGTAACGGAGTTTCTTTGCAAGTAAATTAAGATTAAACTCTAACAAGGACCTATGAATTTGTTTTACTAATTCTGATCCTTTGGTTAAATTTCATGGGAATGGTTGAATGGCAAGGAGGAAACAGGCTAAGGTCAGTTTCCCTAGGATACGGTATGCCCCTTATTTGGGCAAGCTTCATTTATCTTGAGTTGAGACCTTGGGATGGTTTGATCCTCTTAGATGTTTGAGAGGATGTATAGAGATTCGTTGAACTTCATAAGGGGGACCGCATATTGCGATATGCTCCATAGGATGGTATACTAATATTTGGTGTCCATTTCATTCGTGGCATGGGGAGCCTTGTTGGGCATCATGGGGAAACCGGATATGGCCGGTTTAATCACTATCAAGAATATGAGGGAGTTTGAGAGGGACTCAAATAGGTGTTTCCTTATCTTGATCCGGCTAATTCAATGGCCATCTCGGTTTCACAAAGTTGTCATCCAATTTGAGTCCTAGTTCTAAGCTTGGGCTAATCAGTAGCTTTCGACTCTATTAGTATTATTATTTATGGTCATACTAAAAGAGGAGTATTCTTCCATGACTTATCACATTGCATCATGCCTCGATAAATATTTGGGGATCCCCTCGATCATTGTTTGCGGTATAATTACACCATCCTTTTATTGTAATCCAGTTTGAGCTTGACCCGGTATCTAAACAAGGTTGATATAGTTTATTTGAGACGTTCCGAGGACAAGGGGGCGGTATGCTCAATCCGTAAGATTGGAGCCAAATTGATTTGATTTTCATTGGACTTCCAATTTTTTGAATTATGTCAACAAGTAATGTCTTGTTGGGAGAAATCCCGAGATGATATTTTGTTAACCAATGGGTAAAAGTGGGGGTGGGTCCCTCTTGTCTTTTCTAATCCATCAGCCCCAAATCAACCTCTTTCTCTCTCTTCTTTTCACTTTCATAAATCAAAAATTGTCTCCCTTCTTCTCTTTCTCTCTCTAGCTGGCCGAGTAGTTACTTGGGTGTTTCTCCGGCGACTTTCTTATTGTCTTTCCCGGCGGAATTTTCCCCAAAGGCCACCAGAATCTCGATCTACTACCATCATGAAGTCTTTTGGTGGGAGTTTCATTACATATGGTCAGTGGCTAAGGAGTTACAAAGGAGCTCTCTCTTTTTCGATGACTTTTTCCACCCCTTGTTTTCCTTGGATGGGTGGTATGAGGAATCGAAGATTGATCGTGTATCCTCATCTCGATAGGAGGGTTCTCTTTCTTGACGCCGCTTATTCCTTCGATCATCATGATGAGAATTGCCCTTGGACTTTTCCTTGTGCGCGGTTTCCTCTATTAGGCTCGTCTTGGGTGGAACATTGGAGACATACCGAATGGGGCGTCGCATCTTCATATAGGCCACGCTTTCACTCATGGTTTTAACGAGAGAGTGAACGCTATTGACAATTTTGTTAACTTCATCGGCGACGAAGAGCATCTTTGGTTTCCCCATCTCTTTCAATCGTTCGTTGTTCAGCAAGATCTTAGCATACATCCGACTTTTTTGTTTTAAAAATGTTATCTCATTTTCGCCTTACTCGAGATTGACATCTCATTGGGCTGCTTTGGATGGTTTTTCGACGGGCTTCTTGGCATTTCTTTCTTCTTGAACCTCCTTTTGTCTAGCAACCGCATTGGGATTGCGTTCTTTATTATTTTCGGACGTGGTATGAATAGTGTGTAGGTCAACTAATTTGGCCCTAAAATGGTAAATCTTGTGACATTCAACTGGTTTAGAAGGTGTTGGGACTCCAACCTCCATGGTTAATTTGAGGTGTTTTGGTTTAGGTAGACCAAGAAACTCCATAGTAATAGAATAAGAACAAGAGTGTATGGTTTAAATAGGAACTAAGAAGAAATGTCCAGATTGTGAGTTGACTAAGAGGGAATGCCCAAAATATGAGTTATTGGGCAAGAAAAGCTCAGGCAAGAAGAGTGATGAAGAAAAACGTTCCCAGCAATGAAACCAGTTGATGCTACCAAGAGAAATAGGTATGCAACGGTGGTCCGGTGCAAGGATGATGGCGCTCGGATATTTGGCTTTGTTCGATCCTTCTAGACCTGATAATAAGATAAAGAACCGTTAGCTCAAGGACGGGGGGGCGATTTCCAGGCGATGAGGCTCCATCGTGAGGATAATAACATAAATCTTGGAGAGAAAGTTATGGAGTATGGAAATGGCTTGAATATAATGACTTACCTTCTCCTCGAGGGAGAAGTCAGATTTATAGTGGTAGTAGAATGGACTAATACCAATATTAAGAAAACGCGTGTTTCTAGCTCATTGGTGAAGGACCATTAGGTTGGGGGAGTGGAGAGAAAATCTCTGTTTGGACAGAGATGATAGGAGCATGATCCCTGCATTGCAGAGGGATTGGACTCGTTGGTAGAAATCTTTGTCGTAGAGACCACTTTGGACGTTTGTCATGTTTACATAGGGAACATCCTAGGATACTTGGAGGCGTTACACTTGGATGGGTTTCAAATATTTGAATACGTATGGGAAGAGCCAATTATGTGAGTCAAATATAGGAGGATCATGAGAATGGTTGAACGGCAAGGAGAAAATCGTCTGGGGCCGATTTCCCTAGGATACGGTATGCCCGTTATTTGGGCAAGCTTCATTTGTCTTGAGTTGAGATCTTGGGTTGATTTGATCCTCTTAGATGTTTGAGAGAATGTAGAGAGATTCGTTGAACTTTATAAGGGGGGACCGCATATGGCGGTATGCTCCATAGGGCAATATGGGAACATACTAATATCTGGTGTCCATTTCATTTGTGGCATGGGAAGACTTGTTGGATATCAGGTCAAGGCCGACTGATGAGATGTGCAAGAGGTTCCTCTGCACCGGGCCCCAAATTTTGGAGGGTCCCAAATTTTGAAGGGCCCCCATTTATCTTGGCCCATTAGGTATATAGCTTCCAAAAAACAAAAATTATGTTGTGCGAAAAGTAATGATCAATATAATAAATTATTTTTGAATTTTATTGCTTAATTTTGTAAAACTTTAATCTTTTTATAAAAGCACTTATATATACATATTATATTTTTTGTATTAATTTTTAAATATTAGGAGCTCAATATTCACATTTCGCATAGGGCCTCAATAATTATTGAAATGGGTCTGCATATTGTGAAAACCGGATATGGTCGATTTGATCACTGAATATGAGGGAGTTTAAGAGGGATCCGTATAGAATGGATTGGGAGGATACCGGCCGCAACCGAAGGATTCGGTATCCCCTTGTCCGGTATGGAGGGCCCGGTTAGGTGCTTCATTGTCTTGATCAGGCTTATTCAATGTCCATCTCGGTTTCGCTAAGTCATCATCCGATTCGAGTCCGAGTTCTAAGTTTGGGCTCATCAGGAAGAAGCTTATTTGTTTTAAGATTTACTCTATATATTTTTTTGTCAATTAATTTATTAAAATAATATAAATAAATTTATAGGACAAAGTAAAGAATATACATATTATATCCAAAAGTGATTTATATATATATATATATATATATATATATATATATATATATATATATATATATATATATATATATATATATATATATATATATATATATATACTCCCTCCGTCCCAGTTCATGCTTCCCGCTTTTTTCAAATCACGCAAATTAAGAAAATGGATGAAAAGAAAAAATGTTGTGAGTGTAATAGTGAATTAGGAGAGAGAATTAGAGGAGGAAATAGTAAATTTGAAAAGTGTTGTGAGTGTAATAGTGAATTAGGAGAGAGAATAGTTGAGAAAATAGTAAAGATTTTTTGCCAAAAAAGAAAAGGTAAAGCTTTTAACGAAACACCCAAAATGACAAAAAGTTAAGCTTGAGCGGGAACATAGGGAGTATATATATGGCTATAGCTATAGCTATGGACCACACATTAAAATTGATATCCTAACGCCCACAATGTTAGAAATTTGAGTCCGTTATGTGGAGTTGGCCTTTTAAGGCTACTCGACGAGTAAGTCTTTGTCAAAGTTGGGTTGAAGATTTTTTTATTTTATTTTTTCAATTTCTACTGCTACAATAATAATAAAATAAAATAGATCTTTGATTATTTTGTATTTTTTGTTGGATCTCACAAGACTCACAACCGATGTTAGTTAATGTCTCTGGGGTAGATATACTTCTTAATTGGTTTCGTGATTCATAAATAGTCGGTGATGTTGGCCTATTAGTATTTTATTTTTCTTATTTTTTTATTCTTTAATTTTAATATTTGTAAATTCAACTTTTTGTCTCTATTGTGGCAAGTCTTAGAATTATAGATGGGTTAGAAGGAGAGAGAGACCGTTACCATGACTTAGATTGGGCAGAAAATATTTTATATTTAAGATTTTACTTTAAACTAATTGGTGATAAGAGAAATGTAGTATCTCAAGTTTATATCGGTTCATGTTTCTCTATTTAGTAGATTTGAGATAATTGTCTAACACGTCCCTCACGTACTATATGAGGAAAAGGTTGAGGGTCGAGCATCGTGGGCTTTGTAGAAGATAGGATATAATGGACCTTGTAGAAGGGATGACAGATTGTCTCTAAAACGATCCCTCCCGTGTAGCCAGTTTTGTCAATGCTTACAATGTGAACCTATTAATCGGTCGCAGAGCAATATCGTGGGTCCTTGGGGCTCCACGTGTAACTGGCCTCCTCTATGGCTCAAGGGTTAGCATGGGATGAACTGTAACGATAATTAACTAGACAAGCATTAGTAGAGAGAGACGCAAGGGTTAGCATGAGTTGTACTATGCCGCTAACAGATATATTAGAGGTTCCACCTTAAAAACCAATTTGTGGGATAAGGGAAGTAGCTATTAAAGTCTATATACCGGTCAATGTTTCTTTATTTAGTAGATGTTGGATTATTGTCTAACACGCCCACTCACATGTGACCCGTGAAGAAGGTTGGGGGGTCGAGCACGTGCAGTCGTGGACCTTGTAGAAGATAGGAGATAATGAAACTTATAGAAGAGATAACAAAAGGTCTATGTAGAAGCAGCGAAACCGATCAGGTCATCATAGATCGGTGATTCTGATACCATATTAAATTATGAGTTTTTGCCTTAAACCCAATTGGTAATAAAAGGAGTTTATTAGAATCTTTATATGTTATAGGAAAGGTTCTTTAATTTTCGATGTGAAATAATGCACAAAATCTGGGAAGAAACGCGTTTCTCCATCGCCTATGGAGAAATGGGGCTTAGTTTGTCGCGCGACATACTTAGCCACAACAACTGGATATCCTTTCCAAAGCTTCTGGATATCCAGAAGCTTGAATATGGATATCCAGAAGCTTGAATATGGATATCCAGAAGCTTTGGAAAGGATATCCAGAAACCAAATATTTTTTATGGATATCCTTTCCAAAGCTTCTGGATATCCATATTCAAGCTTCTGGATATCCAGAAGCTTTGGAAAGGATATCCAGAAAAAATATTTGGTTTCTGGATATCCTTTCCAAAGCTTCTGGATATCCATATTCAAGCTTCTGGATATCCAGAAGCTTTGAAAAGGATATCCAGAAACTGGCTAAGTATGTCGCGCGACAAACATAGCCCCGTTTCTCCACACGCGACGGAGAAACGCGTTTCTCAGCAGACCGACTCGAAATAATGTCTCTAACAGTAATTTATACCTAATTTCTAAATGATAAGATTTTGGAGAATTTCCATTTATTTATATATAAAGGATAATTCTATTTACCATTTGTAACTATTAAAATAAATATAGATAAATAATGATAGTTAATTTTTAAATATATTCATTACATTTTTAGTTGATTTGCACATAACGGTGTGTAATGTGTTCACCACCGTTATAACCTTCACCGCCATCGCTACCACCACCACACCATTGGTAATGTCTCACTGCTACCACCCCATCTTAGAGCCAAAATTTTAGAAAAAATGAACACATTTTTCTAAATATTTTGGAAAACGTGTTTTAACATTGTGCGATGACATTTTTGTAAATAATCGAAACTTGTAAAAAATATGTGATAATATTTTTGTAAATATTCGAAGCTTATTTTAAAACACGGTGGCATTTTTGTTCATAACCGGAACTTATTAAAACATATCGACACTTACTAACACTACTACATACACTTTTACCATCATCGCTAACATTCTTAATTTTTAACACCAGCACCACCGACACTTTTAACACAACCACTACCATTTTTGAAACAAAAATTGACACTTTTTAACACTATTACTGGTATGCTTTAACGTAACAATCAGAATAATAGTTGTCAATGCAGGGTGGAAAAGTCGGATCAAAACCCCGTTTTTCTTACCTAAAATGAAGAAAAAATTAATTTTTCTTGAGACTAACTCTTTTTGAGATTATTATAATTTTCCTACATTATTGTAAGTCTCTAAATTCAACTCTTAGATAGTCGTATGAATTGGGTAGCAACACCCAAATGATAAAGACATCGGTAATCTTAAAAAATGCCATAGTTTTAGTGTAGCATATAAAGATTTGATCCCCTTTATTTGGAGTAAAATGATGTTACAATATTATTTATTTCATGCCACAAAATCTTGTGAAAAATACATGATGATGCAGGAATGCGTTTGGGATCAGCTATCGTTGTCTAGCAAGTGATTGAGCTGACTTGGGATCTGCACAACATAAGAAATAACCGTGAACTGCGCCGGGGCACCTCCGGCAAAGCCCTCCGACGTGAGAATCAGCGAATGGACTGGAAGATGGTGATAATAATATGGTGGGTGTGTGTATATGTAAATATGCAAATAAGCATTACCTTAGTCCTGTAAGTGCTCCAATTTGAGTTGTTAGCATTTTCGTTAGAAAATTAACGAAAGTCTTAACATTCCTAACATTTCTAACAATTCATAACCTTTCTAACAAAGTAAGGGTAGATTAGGGATTGTCATTTAAGGTTAAACCAAGAAAAGAATCTTAAAAAAGAAAAGAAATTGAAAAAACCCGAATTGGCAAGCTGAAAAACAGCAGCCAATTTGAATATTTTAAAAATATTCCTTGTATCCAAAGCCTGCAGCTGCAATTAATGAACAGTGCACGCTTCTACTCTTGTCCGCGCGGATGAAAAGACCATTTTCAGAGGCCTATAAATTGAGCCCTTCAGTCTCAGAAAAAAAAAAGAAGAACACATTTTATAACTGCACCTTGGCGAAAAATAGGGAGAAAACAGTGGGAATTCTCTTGAATTGCCACCATTTTCTCTTGAATCTTTCCCAAATCACACTCTCTCCAAACATTCTCAAATCACTCTCATACATACACAAGCCCAAGCTTAAACCACCCCTTAGGAGGAGGATTAGAGAGAAAACATAGAGGACTTAAGTGTTATCTACTTGTTTTCTCTTTGACCAACTCTAATCACAAATCCTAAACACATTCAAACCCTAAACATATTCAAACCCTAAACACATTTAAGCCTTGAATCCATTAAAAAACAAACACAAACACAAAGAAGATAGGTATAACCTCCTTCTCCTTACCCTAAGATTCTCTCATCCATGCATGCATCTCAAACTTTGAAGATGTAGTTTGTTCACCAACTTGTTCATCTTTGCTAGACCTAAAAATGTAGTCACCTTGGAATAAATTTTCATGGATGACCATTTAAAAGGTCTAAATCATTTCTTACTCACTTAAAAGTGTTTTTCCAAAATATTTCTTACTCAAAAGAGTTTTCAAAAATCATTTTCATACAACAAAAATCTTTGTTTCAAAGCTAAATCTCCCCTTCCCAAGCAAATGAAATGCTTAAGTCCTAATGTACCCTAAGGATGGCTTGATATAGTAGATCACCACTAAAATTTCTAGTGACTACTAATCAAAGCTTAGGGAAATGGGGACAAGCATGGATGTCAAACCCCCTTTAAAATCATGTTTTTCTTCAAGAGGAAGTTGCTGTCCAGTAGCCTTTCTCTAAGACCTCTGTCCATGGTCTAATTTTTTGGACATACAGAAATTTGAAATTTGGTATTGACTACAAAACACTTTTTGTAGCCAACATCCATAGATTTCCATACATATTTTTACTTTATTTTTTTCGTGAGTAAAACTCCCTTTTTCAAATTTTCTTTCAAAGGTCAGTTCATCAGTCTCTGGAAGTCCAGATTTCATATCTGATATTTCCAGAAGGTTTTGGTCCACCAAATCATCTCCAAATTGGAAAGTTCTTTTACAGAAACCTTATTTAAGGTGTTTTGAACAACTTTCATTCTCGGACTTTCCCCAGATTATGAGATTTTTAAGCCCTTAAACCCATTTTAAAATAAAGTGTCCACTGCCTTTTTCATTCTGGCAGAAATGTTTTTCAACTTCAAAAAATCTTTTGAGTCCCAAAACTCAACCCAAAAATCATACCAAAAATCATGGGATTTTTTCAAAGTCTAATAAAGAGTTCCCAATTTTTACTTTTCAGTTTCAACTTATTTTGGCCAAAACACACACACACACACACAAATGGTTTTTAATGTTTGGAAGACTCGTTGTACGAGGCATTCCGGGTGAACACTAACGTTCTTCCCGGCGTGTAACGTGACCTCCGAACCCAAATCTCTAATCCCGGGCATTTTTCAAAATTTTGGCCCTTAAAACAAAAATGGCGTGGCGACTCCGTTTGATTTCAAAAAAATCGGGTACACATCGTTACAGTGGCGACTCCGCTGGGGAATAAACAAGCTTTATCTTAAAAAAAAAGAAGATATTTTGTATATTGGTGAAAACCATTAAACTTCCCGTTATCGCCTCCTAACACGAGTCGGGGATAAATTGTGGTTTAACAATCCAACGTACCAGTGTCATTGTTTTTTAAAAAAAAAGAAAAGCTTTTGAGGGTCAAGCTTCCGTCCCGGCATTTGAAATCATTTGTGGTGTGTGTTGATTTTTCACATTTTCGTGTTGTTTTGGCCGCCTCGAAAAAGTCAAAATTTTGACTATCGGACCCGTTGCCTTGAATTTTGAATTATGTGCCTATGTGTTATTTGCTTTCAAAAAAAAAATTCAAAAAAAAAAATCAAAAAAAAATTCAAAAAAAAAATATTTTCAAAAAAAAAAGAAAATTTTCAAAAAAAAAAAAAATCATGCATCATACTTTTTAAGACACATGAAAAATTTCTATTTTACTCAGAAAAAGAAGATAGACTGCTTGCACACTACGCGCACGTGACCTTACACTGCACACTACGTCCCTAACCCGGAGAAATCCCTGTCGCGGCCCGTTTGGTCTTATTACGCCTCTCGGTGCAAGCACGGGACTACCCAAACATCCCATGGAGCCTCGTGTCGACCATGCACTTGTCCGTGACACACTTTGTCCGAGACCCGGTTGGTTTTTAGTCTGGTCTGTGTCATGCCCTGTCTGTGTATAGACCTTTCCTTTCAAGCCTTAGTCGGCATACCAAGTCAATATCTTTAGGGGACCCTAATCAGTCGAAGTTCTGCCGGTTTTCCGTCACGGACTTTGACCAGATATTGACTGGCGCCTTGACTTTGACTCTGACTGGCACAAATTATACACTGACTCCCGGCATGATACTGAGTCATCAAGGATTAACGATTATTCCATGCCTAATTACGGCCTAATTGACGACAAGTCAAGATCAATTGTGGACATTTATCAGTCTAAATCATGCCGACTTTTTGTCGAGCCCTCAGACATGATCTTGACTTTGACGTCAGCTTTGTCCGTAATTTACATCGAATGCTCGTTAAGACTCGATTACCCGCCAGACTTTTAGGATCGTTTTTCTTTCGGTCGGTGGGACCCGCTTGCCCTATAGGACCCTCGCTCGGGGCTGTCCACCCTGGGAGGTCGAAATACAGGTGGAATACGAGGGGCTTATAGACGTAGTGACGGGGCCCACTAATCCAGGATCCAGAGTAGTTTGCGAAAAAGAAGATCAATCTTTTCCAACCGATTAGGTTAATAAAACATATTTTAAGTAAACAAGAACAAATAACTGCATGTTGCATGAGCCCAAAGCCCAAACACTTACCCTCTTTCAATCCCCAAATCTCTGAACCCTCGTGCCTTTTCCCCCCGCAGCTCCTCACAAAGGTTGGTTCCGGACACCGGGTCACCGTTTGATCAGTTGGGAAGAGTCAAGCGCATCATCGCTTCGCCGTTTGTTCCGACTCCGGGTTTGAGAATGTCCGCATCGGCCGGTAATGATATGGACAATATCGCCCCGTCTTCCAAAATCCCTCGCATGACCAAAGGCATTGGATCCAGTTGGTAGAACAGATGAGACTTCGACATGAGGCTCAAATTGATGACCTTCTGGGGGTTGTCGCAAGTCGTGGTTTGACTATCAGTCTCAATTCCGATGGCACTTTTACCGCAAAAAGGAAGAAGGTTCTCCTCCCATTCTTAATCACCCTGGGTATATCAAGATGCCACTACAAGATTCCTACGTCTCCACCGCCGGGACTCCTGCCCGTCGACTTACAGGTCAACTGGCCCCAAACAAAGAATTCAAAGGGCCACCATTCCAACAGCGATCGGGGGGCAACAGTTCGGCATACCGTCAGTTGTCCCCTCTCAGAGTGATACCGATCCCGCAAATATCAGCATGGGTAATGAAGGTTGGGAAACAGTGGAAGAAATATGGTCAGCCATCAAAGCTCTTGAGGAACGCTAGAACAAACAGCAAGCCTGGATTGAAGAGGCCACACGCCATTTCGGGACATTAGCAATCTCCCAACTGACTGGGGCTCCCCTGAAGGACAAACATGTGCCTGTTCCCCCGGCTCTTAATACCTCTCATTACTCGGCAGAGTCCAACCATTCGCTTCCCGACGAGCCCAACAGCAGATCTCCCCGGACCAGTTCAACTCAAAGTCATTCCAGCACCGCTCAACCCGAGGTCCCAAATCCACCATCAGCCGTAGAAACTCGTTACCCTTGAAGACCACGACTTCCTATATCATGTTAGATATAGGAGCCTTCAATAGCAACCTCCAGATCTGATGTCAAGCCTTGATTCCTTGAGAACCTTTGGTTTTTGATGTGTGTGGGAAGTGTGTGTGTGGATTGGTTGAATGGTGAGTGATTTTGGGTGGATTAGTTTGTTTTGGGGGTATGTGAGGAGAGGCAATGCTTCTGGGCGTGTTCTCTATAGAGGGGGACTGAGTGGTGGAAGAGGGGTGCCCAAAATGAGAGGTGAAGGCCTCTATTTATAGGCTGCCTGCATGGGCTTATTATGTCGCACGACATAACAAGCCATAACCGTTTTCCTTCTAAAAACATGCAAGGTGGCAAGCTTCTAGAAGTCTTCATGGCCTATTATGTCGCACGACATAAGTAGCCACATCCAGATTCTTCTAGAAACATGCAAGGTGGCAAGCTTCTAGAAGTCTTCATGGCCTATTATGTCGCACGACATAAGTACCCACATCCAGATTCTTCTAGAAACATGCAAGGTGGCAGACTTCTAGAAGGGAATTCCTCATAAAATAAAAACGTGTTTCTTTGGCTCCAAGCAGTCCCTTCTCCCCTTAGGTGATTTAGAACAGTTTCGGAATTGTTCCGGAACTCTAGAAAAATCTGGGGGATTGCCGGAAAAATTACCGGAATTGCCGAGAAAATTAACCGGAAGGCATGAGCCAGATTTGGGTACTTACAGAAGCCCCTCGGCAACGTCACTTGCAGGGCGAGTGGGGTTGTCGATAGAAAAGGATCCGATCTGGCGAATGACGAGACGGATTGGGTGACCAAATTGGTCGAGTGGCTGGACCTTTTATGAAAGGCTACCTACGTATCCCGGATGGGAATCAAGCCAAAATCGTAGTTCGGAATCCACCGGGGAAAGGGGGCGTCATATTGGCTGAACCTAAAGTAGGCTACCTACGTATTCCGAAGGAATCAAGCCAGACCGTAGTTCGAAATTTTACTAAGTCGAAATGTTATTCCTTCACCTTGGAATAACGGAGATCGAAAGAGAGCGAAATGTTATTCCTTCACCTTGGAATAACGGAGATCGCGAAAAAGGTCGAAATGTTATTCCTTCACCTTGGAATAACGGAGATCGAAAGAGAGCGAAATGTTATTCCTTCACCTTGGAATAACGGAGATCGCGAAAAAGGTCGAAATGTTATTCCTTCACCTTGGAATAACGGAGATCGAAAGAGAGCGAAATGTTATTCCTTCACCTTGGAATAACGGAGATCGCGAAAAAGGTCGAAATGTTATTCCTTTACCTTGGAATAACGGAGATCGAAAGAGAGCGAAATGTTATTCCTTCACCTTGAAATAACGGAGATCGCGAAAAAGGTCGAAATGTTATTCCTTCACCTTGGAATAACGGAGATCGAAAGAGAGCGAAATGTTATTCCTTCACCTTGGAATAACGGAGATCGCGAAAAAAGGTCGAAATATTATTCATTCACCTTGGAATAACGGAGATCGAAAGAGAGCGAAATGTTATTCCTTCACCTTGGAATAACGGAGATCGCGAAAAAGGTCGAAATGTTATTCCTTCACCTTGGAATAACGGAGATCGAAAGAGAGCGAAATGTTATTCCTTCACCTTGGAATAACGGAGATCGCGAAAAAGGTCGAAATGTTATTCCTTCACCTTGGAATAACGGAGATCGAAAGAGAGCGAAATGTTATTCCTTCACCTTGGAATAACGGAAATCGCGAAAAAGGTCGAAATGTTATTCCTTCACCTTGGAATAACGGAGATCGAAAGAGAGCGAAATGTTATTCCTTCACCTTGGAATAACGGAGATCGCAAAAAAGGTCGAAATGTTATTCCTTCACCTTGGAATAACGGAGATCGAAAAAGAGCGAAATGTTATTCCTTTAATCTGGAATAACGGAGATCGCGAGAAAGGATGGATTTTGTAGAGAAGTAGGAAGGACTCAATAATTTTTGTAAAGAAAAGTGGGACGTACCCGATAATTTTTTGTAAATAAAGTGGGACGTACCCTGATCATTTTTGTAAAGCAACGAGACATACCCGATCATTTTTGTAAAGAAAATAATTTTTGTAAAGAAATGGGACGTACCCGATATTTTTTTGTAAAGAAATGGGACGTACCCGATTTTTTTTTTTTTTTTGTAAAGAAAGTGAGAAGGACCCTAGGGTTTTTCTAATTATGTTGAGAAATGGAATTGAGAATCCCAGGGACAAAATAATAAAACGAACCACAGGGGTAAATTTGTAAAATAGGCCGCAGGGCATTACGTCACTATCGAGGAGACAGGGGTAACTAAAGTTTGGAAAAACTTGAGCGTACTTCTCAATCTGTGATAGAGGTAGCTAAAGTTGGATTTTTGACAATTAGGAAACTGTCGCCTGGCGTTATCTCATTATAAAGGAAATAACGGAGGCGCTTTTTTTTTGGGAGAAAATGTTATCATTAGCAATTGACACGTTACTTGAGCCTAGGGGTGATTTTTTTTTCTTTTTTTGGAAGCATGGTAGGGACTGGGTCTGGATGTACATATGGAATGTGTTTGGAAATTGTTTAAGACGGGTTTCAAGCAGGTGGGGTCGTATCTCTTGGGTGCGGGTGAGCTAGCATTATTCTTTGAGATGTTGTCAACGTGGACTAGAATTCCTTCTTGGGCTGAGACTGGGTTTAAACCTTGGGTCTCGATGAATGTTCCTTTCTCACATTCTGGCATTTGAAGCTGATAGGCTTTTATAACCAAAGACTAAAGCAGATGTCGAAGTGACCAAACCTTTCTTCGAGGGGTGGATTCAACTTATCGAAGCCCCGGTCTAAGGAATAACTTTCTGCAAAGCCCCATGAAAGATCCTTTCACTGGCAAAGCCCCGGTTAGATGAACTGAGCAGGCGAAGTCTAGATTTTGAAGAAGTGACTTGGTAGAGCCCCAGTCTGGTGACCTAGCAAAAATCCCAACCTGGTTGGTACTGCGAAAGTGATCCTGAGGTTGATCTGACCAAGACTGAATCCATCTAGGGACCTAGTGAAGAACCCAATGTGAACCCCAAAAATGGCTAAAGAAGCCCCAGTTTAAAGGAATGGCTTGGCAAAGACCCAACTTTGAAGAGTTTCAAGGCAGCCCTAATGCGAATTGTAGCAGAAGAGGGAAAACCTATCATTTTTTCTTTTTTTTTTTTAGTCAATCAGTCAACCTTAAGAAGATGTGAAAGAAAAGATTTTAGAAATGTATACATGCAGGGGCATATTTTTTCGAAAGGTGGGAATAAATCCCGATTTTATGTTATTTTGATGGCCTTATTCGATGTAGGCACAAAAACTCGCTTTGGGTTTGACTCTTTTGAGAGAGTATAAGCGTAGAAAGGTTGGTAAAAGTGTATGGAAGCCCCTGCTGACAGAAATTCAGTGTTTAGCACTATCTTTCCTAAAATATAAAAAAGGAAGACTTGTCAAGACATCTAAAAACTTGTTTTATTTACAATGATCACAAGATTGCTTAAAATCCCTTTATTAATGTTCGGGTTATTCAACCACTAATCTCGATATGAAAAAACATTCTTATTAGTCATGAGGAGAAAGTCAACCAATGTCACGGATCAAGGTTGGCTGGTGTGAAAGAAAGGTTCGTATATAGGGAGGTCATTGATGAGACCGGGTTTTCTGGGATTTGACTGTGTCTATGGGAGAGATCATTGATGAGACCGGGTTTTCTGGAATTTGGATATGCTATTGACCGGACCATTTCTGGTTGCCTACGTTCCCCTCATTGTGAGGAGCTCAGGTCGCCGTAGTTCGGCCTTGGCCGGACTGCTTTGGGAAATGGGATTTGTGGTTCCTTTAGTGAAAAGGCTCGGATGAGATGATGAGGCGTGGGCCTCAGGATGATTCCTTGACCAAGTCATTCTTGGACGGTTGCTTCTGATTGCTTCCTCTTTCATTGGGGAAGAAAGGATTTGCACGCGCCTGCAGGCTTATGAAATGCTTCTGGCTTTGCTTCGACTGCCCCATTGTTATTGACAACTTTCATTCTTCGAGCTTTGATTTTTGCCTGTCCGTCAAGCTTTTGATTGGCGGTGCTGGATCCTTGGCCTCATTTTCTTTTATTTTTATGTGCAACCCTGTTTTTTGCCTATACCGCCCTTTTTTGGGATTTTCAGCCTAGCTGGGCATTACTCTTTTTGCACCAAGATTTTTTTTCTCTTTTTTTTTTATTTTCTGAAGCACCTGAGGGCCAAGGCGAGCCCCTGCTTGAACTTTCTTGATACCCTTGAGGTCTAAGCCAAACTCCTAGGTTGTTGTCGACATGGGGTCAATCTTTCGAAGCTGAGTGGCCTTTTGTTGTCCCTTGATGTTGCCGCCGTCGTTGACTTGGTCAAAATGAAGGTGGGGGCATGATTGGGAAAGTGTATGGCTTGATGGAAGCCTTTTGTGGGGTAAGGAAAGTGTATGGCTTAATGGCATTAGTTGACTTTCTCACACCGATTAATCAGAATGTTAATTATTTCAAGAGATTATTCGTTGAACAATGCAAATGATCATATAAAATAAAACCATTTCATTAAATGTAATGTAGGTGTGCAAATAATGTCTTAAGTCTAGCAAGAAAAGAAGAAGACTCTTTAATAGAAAATTAAAGATTGATTACAATGTCCGTAGAGGACTTGATTGAAAGAGAAAAGTACTAGAACCTACGAAGGTTGGCGAGAGACTATTTTTCTTTCTTTTTTTTTTTTTTTTAATCTTGCTTAAGGATAGGTAGACCCTAGTCTAGCTACTCTTATTGTCGGACCACATTTCTACCCTTCGGCATTGGAAGTAAATTCTTGATGCTCTTTGATCCGAACCTTGGTCATTGACTTGGTCACCATTACGAGCAGTCCGTCGGTTTTGGTCCATTGGGGCGCTCAAGCTTGCCTGCTTCGATTAACCCTTGGACAGCTCTCTTCAAGGCTATACAGTTGTCGGTTGTGTGGCCATAATGACTATGGAAGGTGCAATGCTCATTCATGTCGAGGAGTGTATTTGAGCTCTTTGGATGGTAGTCTCTAAGGGGCTCCAGGAGGCCTAGCTTTACTAAAGCCTTGAAGATTAAGCCCATGGGTATCCCAAAATCATCAAAATGTTCTCGTTGTCTTGGAGGACCACTATTTATTGGTACCTTCTTGATGTCGTTCATTGTACACAATGCCTTCTTTCCTTTACCAGATGTTGCAGCCGTGTTGGAAGGGTAAGGTCTATAGCGGCGAGACATTTTCAGACCAGAAGTGCTTCCCCGTGCATGAACCCTTTTTATGTAATCATCAATGTAAGCGTCAAGATTCGACTCCTTTGTGTCAGATGCGCGAGATTGGTAGGGTGAGATGGCTTGAGTCGAGCGATTGTCGACACTTTATTGCTAGGCTTTTCTGTATTTTCTTAATTGGCTCTACCAATATTCCTTCGAACGAGTCAATAGGAGAATTAGGACCACACGACCCCGCCACAAGATTGGCATCAACAAATGAAACCACAGTAGGAAGTACCCTGGTGGGAGAGATGACAGTCTGAGCATTCAAAGCGTGACCATGACTGTAACCTTCCTTGTAAGTCAAACTTGAAGCATAAGAATATGAACCAAAGGATCGGGAGTGGTGAGACTCATAAGGGGCCTCATAGGGTCTGACAGCTGTCGAAGACGGGGATATATGGCTCGTAATAGTTGAATACCAGGGAGTGCGAGCGCCGATCCAAATGACTGAAGATATGAGGTTCGAGGCACCATAAAAGTAGGGTGAACGTGTCTTGACCACACCGAGGAACATGGCTTGGAAGAAGCAATGTGTATCTTGTACTTGGTGAGCAGGAGCAACTTGCGTAACAGTGAGTGCAGAATTGGATGAGGAGCATTTGACCTTGTCGACTTCCTAACTAGAGGAGAGGGGTAGAGCTTGGAGCACGAGGAGAAGCGATCCAAATTGGTTTGCGAGGTCATGTCAAACTGTCGGGCTTGGGAAGCCGCAAACCGACCCATTCCAAGATGATGACCTAAGCTTGGGCCGAGAAATCGGGGTAGGCTGTAGCATTTGCTCTCTGTTGGTGGTGAACAAAGTGGGTCTTATCTGAGGAGGTGAGGGCATCGGGACCCTGATGGCTTGGGACATTGGAAAGGACTGCAAAGGGGTAGTCCTTGGCAAGGGATCATATGTGAATGGAGGAGGGCATTGGTTATAGGATAGAGGAGTTGAAATTGCTGCATCTGGAGTTTCATCTTCCACCAGGGAACCATTGGCTTCGACCACTATCTGAACCCTATGGCTACGGAGCGCATCAATGATCATGGCTTGCTGTTCCTCATGGACCTTATGACTCTTTTCCAGGGCTAAGGCTAGCTCTTCTTCCCTAGTCATCTGATTACTCATCCCACTGATGTTTTCAGTCAAATCGGCCATTCTGACTCTCTGAACTGACAAAACTGAGGATTCTAGCAAACTGTCTGAGAATTTTGCGCTAACAAGTCACTGACCCGGTATTCTCGTCCACTTCTTTCTTGCTGCGGGAAAGGGATAGGCAAGGTTTAGACTAGGAGGTAGGTGAGGTTTAGACTCGGAGGTAGGTGTTTGGGCTGAAGGCTCAAGTAACATGCACTTATCGCTTAACTTTTGCTTAAAACACATTTTCTCCTAATCCTAATTGATCGGAAAAGATGAGACCTTGAAAAGACAAGATCGAAAATCGTAGATCGGACCGAAAAGGTCTCGATTAGGGATTTGACCATGAAAGGTCAGGATAGGAAAATAGGAAATCGGACCAAGGGGGTATCGATTAGGGATTTGACCATGAAAGGTCAGGATAGGAAAATAGGAAATCGGACCGAGGGGGTATCGATTAGGGATTTGACCATGAAAGGTCGGGATAGGAAATCGGACCGAGGGGGTCTCGATTAGGGATTTCAGAGACAGGACCATGCAATTATGATTACATTAATTGTTCAAGTTTACTTAAAACAATGTCTTTTATTTATTTCTATTTGGTTGGAAAAGGGGATTTGCCCTTCTTTTTCGCAACTACTCTAGATCCTGGATCAGTGGGTTCCGTCACTACGTCTATAAGCCCCTCGTATTCCACCTGTATTTCGACCTCCCAGGGTGGACAGCCCCAGGCGAGGGTCCTATAGGGCACGCGGATCCCACCGACCGAGAGTAAAGAACGCTCCTAACGGGTCTAGCGGGTCATAGGAACTTTCAACGCACGAGCGATGCGGATTATGGTCAAGGCAATACCGGGAAAGTCTCGTCTTTCTGCCTTAACGAAATTTTGGCAGAGTTTCGCTTGAGCGAATGACGTTTTGACTTTCGGTAATGTCCGAGAAGATAATAGGCATGGGTCGGGCGGCAAAAGCCGGATGACGCGATGTCACATTGAACTTCGTTGCATACGCAGTGCGTGAGTCAGAATCGAAGTCAATGCCGGGTCAAGATCTTGCCAATTTTTCCTTGTCGGAATTTTGGCAGAGCTTCGCTTGAGCGAAAGATCTTTGGATTTTTTTTGGCAAAGACTCGGTCTCGACTCTTACGCATTCCGTGCGGGTCAAGGTCAAAGTCAATGTCGGAGTCAGGATCCCACCGATTTTTTTCCTTGTCGAAATTTCGGCAGAGTTTCGCTTGAGCGAAAGATCTTGACTTCTGTTATGAACTAAGGCTTGACCTTTACGAGAGTATGCAACTGGGCTATGTGACACGGACTAGACCAAAAACCAACCAAAAAGTCACGATTTTTTGAAACGTGTGACACAGACTGTGCATTGGTCGACACTGGCTGCCATGGGGAGGTTGGAATGATTCCGTGCGCGTCCGGGAGCATCGTAAGGTTGTCCGTGACTGCAACTGGAACCACCCCGGGTTTGAAGGACGTGCGTGCAAAGTGTACAGGATATATAAGGTGCGCGTAGTGTGCGGTCTCCTAAAAATGTTCCTTTTTGAGTTAAAACAGAGATTTTCATAAATGTGTTTTAAAGGAATGATTTTCGGGACGGGGGAGAATGCAGCAGATAAGCACATAAATTTTCTGGGAGCCCCAGTCAGTCTTGGAACTGAATAGTCCCAAGCTGCCAAGGCTGCCAGATTAACATCAATTTTTCCTGGTGAAATTGCCACTGAGGTCGCCCGGTCAGAATCCAAGGAGGATTGAGCCGTACGACTGCATGGATCAATTTTCCAGGTTCCATTCCTTTGCTATTTTTCGGGTTGTTTCCCGTTCAAAGTATGCACAAATCCCCAAGATGCAAATGATGCAATGCAAGGTAAAGAAAGCAAGCACGAATAATGAAATCAGCGACGGGAGTCTAACCTGCTCAAAGGGAAAAACTTTCTTTCATTATTTTTTCAAAAAAAATTTTTTTCGAAAAGGGATACTGGTACGTGGGATTGTTAAACCACCGGTTATCCCAATCCCCGGGTTAGGGAGCGATACAGGAAGGTTAAGTGGTTTCCACCTATATACCAAGTATCGATTTTTTTTGTTTTGAAAATAAAGCTTTTCTCCTTTGGGATGTCCCCAGCGGAGTCGCCAAACTGTGAATGTGTGCCCAAATTTTGGATTCACGTGAGTTTGAAGACATCCGGTTTAATTTGAAAAATGGAGTCGCCACGCCATTTTGATTACCTTAAAACTTTGAAAAAAAGGTTTTTATGGGTTCGGAGGTTAAGTTACCCCTTGGGAAGAACGGATCGTCGTTCACCCAAGGTGCCTTGCCGGAGCAAGTCTTCCAAGATTCCATTAACCGTGCTTGCTTGCGTGCTTTCTTGTGTGCATGTGTTTGAAAATAAGGGGGGGGGGGAATGTCCCAAGTTGTCTTCCGGACGTACAAACCATTTATTGGTTGTCGCTCGGGATTTCTTGGATTTTATGTATTCGGGATTTTGATCCCGTCCTCATCTTGGACTTATGATCATCGCTTTTTAACCTTGGGACTTACGTGATCGAGAGAATGACTCTCTTTATAGTCAAAGATGAGGTTCTTTAGAAAAGGAGGGTCCTTAGCCCATCAATCCTACGCTTTAAGACGGTCGAGCTCATATAGAGGCTTCATACTCGTCTTAAGCGATAATCGGAGATATAGGGTTCAAGGTTATCCCTTTTCTAAAGAAATTATGAAACCTTTAATGGAAGAAACGATGTAAAGATAGGATCTTTTACACCAGTCCGTTCCAAGGTTGCTAATGGGGGACATGGGGGAAATGCATGTAAAAATGACATTTTAGTGAAAATATGACATTTTTTAAGTTGCAAAGGATGCTTTTGATTGTAAATGGTGCTTTTTGATGTAAAGATAGGATTTTAATGCAAAGGATGCACTTTTATGGGAAAAATAGCATTTTAGGTGCAAATGATGCATAAAGACTTTATTTTTGAAAGCAAAAGATGCATTTTTATGTAAAGAAATGACTTTTTATGCAAATGATGCACCTTTAATGTGAAAAGGAGATTTTAATGCAAAGGATGTTAATTTTGAGTGCAAAAGGAATGATTTTGATGCATGAAAATAGGCTTTAGGTGTAAAGGATGCACCTTTATGTATGAAAAATGGTATTTTAGTGAAAAGATGGCATTTTTATGTATGAAGATACTATCTAAATTGCAGATAGACATCAGATTATAGCATGATGAGGGTTAAAATCAGATTACAGCTTGAAAAGATGAAGTCTCTGCATAATGGCCAAAGTTGTCGCGTGACATAGGCTGCCTATGTCGCGTGACATAAATAGTCATTTGCAGAAACCTTAGCAACTGGGATTTACAGAGGTAAGCAAGGCATTAATATAGCCAAGTTACTTCACTGATAAACCCCAAAAAACATGTATATGATCATTTCAAGGGAGTATGGAAAGGTAAGAAACCAGATTACAAATAAAAGATGAAGTTTCTGCAAACTGGCCAATGTTGTCGCGTGACATAGGCTGCCTATGTCGCGTGACATAAATAGCCACTTTGCAGAGACCTTACAGCTGGGATCTTCAGAGGTAACAAGGCATTACCATGGCCAAGTGACTTCACAAATAGATCTCAGAGAGCAAGTATTTCAATAATGAACACTTCAAGAGGGTGTGGACATAAGGGATCCACACTCATCTCGAGTGTTCATACAAAAACAATGCCAAACCGGGGTTTTTACATGAAATGATGTGCAAATAGATATGGATCTAAGCAATATAACACTAAAGCATGCAGCTTTAATCAGAATACAACATTATTAACACATTTAGCAAGTGGATCTCACATTCAAAAAGAAATAGAGAGAGGAAAAAGGGTAGAAACTCGTTACCCTTGAAGACCACGACTTCCTATATCATGTTAGAAATAGGAGCCTTAAACAGCAACCTCCAGATCTGATGTCAAGCCTTGATTCCTTGAGAACCTTTGGTTCTTGATGTGTGTGGGAAGTGTGTGTGTGGATTGGTTGAATGGTGAGTGATTTTGGGTGGATTAGTTTGTTTTGGGGGGTATGTGAGGAGAGGCAATGCTTCTGGGCGTGTTCTCTATAGAGGGGGACTGAGTGGTGGAAGAGGGGTGCCCAAAATGAGAGGTGAAGGCCTCTATTTATAGGCTGCCTGCATGGGCTTATTATGTCGCACGACATAACAAGCCATAACCGTTTTCCTTCTAGAAACATGCAAGGTGGCAAGCTTCTAGAAGTCTTCATGGCCTATTATGTCGCACGACATAAGTAGCCACATCCAGATTCTTCTAGAAACATGCAAGGTGGCAAGCTTCTAGAAGTCTTCATGGCCTATTATGTCGCACGACATAAGTAGCCACATCCAGATTCTTCTAGAAACATGCAAGGTGGCAGTCTTCTAGAAGGGAATTCCTCATAAAATAAAAACGTGTTTCTTTGGCTCCAAGCAGTCCCTTCTCCCCTTAGGTGATTTGGAACAGTTCCGGAATTGTTCCGGAACTCTAGGAAAATCCGGAGAATTGCCGGAAAATTACCGAAATTGTCGGGAAAATTAACCGGAAGGCATGAGCCAGATTTGGGTACTTACACCTACGCATCAATGAAAGGCACATGATCCCATCTACAAGGTCAATCAAGGCCTACGATGGCACGTCTCGTCCCATCTTGGGGGCGGTGGTTCTGGAACTCTGGTATGAAACCCAAATGGTGCCAACAAAATTCCATGTAATGGACATCCCATCCGAATTCACAGCTCTGTTGGGGCGCCCTTGGTTACACCACATGAAAGCCATAGCTTCCACTCTCCATCAATGCGTCAAGTTCATTAACCGGCAGGGGGACCTTGAAGTCATTAGGGGTGACAGTTTCCTTATGGGGAACGAAGCCGAGACCGTCGCCAAGCATGCTCGTAGCCAGACACCGGGGCTACCTCCTCCAAATCGACCAAGGGACTATCGGGGCAAGTCTCATCAGAATCCCCCAGAATCCGGTGATGCCAACTATGTCAACGAACTCAAGCGGACAGACCCTGAAGCAGTTCGATTTATCAAGTTCAATTGCTATTTCCAACATTTGGAGGCAGAATGTAAAGAAACACTAAATACCGCAATGATACGAGCACACAAACCTCCAGTCTCCAATCAAAGATTTGTCAGCGTTCTTCAAACCCGTTCTCTGGCCTCGCCAAGCGAAGAGATTTTCATGATAAAAGTCGACAAGTACCGGCAGACTCGACTCGAATGTATGAACATCGTATGGGACGTCCTCCTCGAAGAACTACCCGCTAAGCCTTTCCGCTCGAGCATGGGACATGAGATTTTTCCAGCAGCACACCAAGACGCAATACATCCTTACATCTGGATTGAGCGGTCAGATTTTGACGAGTTAGAATTCCCCAGAATTGAGGATGCGGCAGATCCGCAAGAAGATCCCTACATTCATATGCTCGATTTTCAGGAGGAGATGATAGCAATGATTGAGGAAGAAGAACAAAAATAAGATAACCCCCGAGTCATGAGGCCACTGACAGTGATGCCATTAAGGAATTGGGAAACTCTCTCAGGCCCGTCCGCGACCAAAGAAGAAATGATCACCAAGCTTGAATTGGTCCCCCGTCCCTTTGTGTCAACCTTTGTAAATTCCTCCGAGTCTCTCATTGTTGAGTTTGAGTCTCTCGAGTCGTCCGATGGACTTACGCCTGAAGACTACGAAATTGTTGCCAATGATGTATTTCCCTTTGTGCTTAATGAAATGACGAACCTTTCTGAGTATCCCTTGATTGCCACTTTAACTAATGATAAATTAACTAACAACTTAAAAACAGTTAATGATGATTCACTAGATGAAGAAGCAGACACATTAAATGAACAATATATCAAAGAAATCTTTAAGCAGGTTGTTCGGAAAGAGGAAAATCGAGCCCAATCTGCCGAAGAGATTTTGACAAGTGTGAATCTGGGAACTGCGGAAGAGCCTAAAGAGACGCAGATTGGTAGTTTCTTCGAAGGGACTGAAAGGGATGCCCTAATTGAGCTGCTAAAAGAATACGTGGATGTGTTTGCATGGTCCTATAAAGATATGCCAGGCCTCGATCCTTCCATAGTTGAGCACCGATGTAAGTACCCAAATCCGGATCGTCCAAATCCGTCAGAAAGTTAACCGAAATCCGTTAACTGGCCCGCTCCAGGTTAACCGGAACTCGTTAAACTCCCCATTGCCGTGCCAACGAGACGTCCCGGGACTGCCCCGTGCATCCCGACGTCAAAGCATACTTAACACGTGTCATCTCACGTAAAAGTATGGCTTTCCCTGAAAAACGCACTTTCCGGCACTTTTCGGGGGCGTTTCGGACATTTTCCGGACTGTTATTTTAAAAAACGGACAAAATCGGGACCCGGGAACAAACTCCCACATAGGCTGGTGACTCACAGGGCACGTGGCAGCCATGCCACCTCCCTCTAGTCACCCTTCAATCACAAATCAAGCTGAAAAGACCAAAATACCCCTGGAATTCGGGCCAAAGTCCCACGGACTCCTGTGCAAACTTTCGAAATTGCCAAAGAAGCCCTCGAATTCCAAAATACCACAAAACCCCCTGGATTCAGTCCAAGTCCGTCCGGACTCCTACTGCAATTTTCACCTATAAATAGAAATGGCTGTCAAAGCCAAAAGGAGGAACTTTTTTACCCCAAAAATCACTCTACCCCACGGCCAAACTGGTTTTCACCCCTTCCGAGCTCCCATTTTGTCTCGATTCGCGTGAAACCTTCGTATTTCGATCAAATATGCCCCTTACCACTTCGAAACAACCTTTCGAACTACTTTCCGTGTCCCGTACACACCTTTCGAGCCAAAGGAGTCGACCCTAGCCATAGGTATAACTCCCTCTCTCTAAATCTCTCGTTTCGTCTCGGTTTACGCGCCAGTCGCTACAACCATTTCGAACAGCGTTATTAAAATGTAGACGCCTCCGTCTAACGGGGTCCGATACGTTTTAGCCCCTCGATCCTCTTCTCTTTCCGTAAGAGAAGTAATCACGGGTTAAAACGGCGTTCCGACCCCATTCCGTTTACTTTTATGTCATTTACCAATTCCGGATCGATCGATCCGTTGATCGTCATTTAATTTCTGTCATTTACAATTCCGAGTCGTTTGACTCGTCGATCGTCATTTACAATTCCGAGCCGATTGGCCTCGTTGATCGTCATTTACGATTCCGGATCGTTTGATTCAGTTGATACCGCACTTTAAATACTGTCATTTACAAAGTCCGACCCGTTTGGATCGTGATAGTATTTACTTTTCAAAGTCCGAGTCGCAACCCGATTCGTTGATCGCATATCATTTAATACGCATTTTTCCCGTAAAAATCGTTAACAATGTAATGCCCGATTCAAAACCGGAGTTCGTCCTTCGAACTCTCTTTCAAAACGCGCAAAATGAAGTTCGGCCTCCGAACGCTCATCTTCAAACTAAAAGCTGCCATTTGATACTTAAAATCATTTAATACGCATTTTTCCCGTAAAAATCGTTAACAATGACGCGCCCGGTTTAAAAAAACCGGAGTTCGACCTTCGAACTCCTTTTCAACTCAAAATCGACGTTTGCCACGCAAACGCTCCTTTTCAACTCAAAGTCGACGTTTGCCACGCAAACGCTCATTTCCGTCTCAAAATCGACGTTTGCCACGCAAACGCTCATTTCCGTCTCAAAGTCGACGTTTGCCACGCAAACGCTCATTTCAAACTCAAAGTCGACGTTTGCCACGCAAACGCTCATTTCAAACTCAAAATCGACGTTTGCCACGCAAACACTCATTTTCTTCACCTAATCAACATTTGTCATTCAAACCAAGATTAAGCTTGTCATTCAAGCCCCCATTTCAAAAGACACACACACACACACACGTACGTTTTCGAGAAAGGTAGAAAGACTCGTCATGCGAGGCGTTTCGGGCAATCTCGTAATACTCTACCCGAAACGTAACGTGACCTCCGAACCTAACAATCTCTGGTACTAAAAAAAGCTTTTTACTCGTTTTTGCTACCAATAAAAATGATCCCCCGTTTTCAAAGCCTTTTCCTAAGTTTTTGCTACCAATAAAAACGACACCATTTTCTAAAGCCATTTCTCAACGTTTGGGCTCAAAATACAAAAACCGCGTGGCGACTCCTCATTTTTCCTTCCCATGAAGCGAGGTCTCAGACACCAACCCCCCACGAAAGACAACCGCGTTTCGCGTCCGCGCGAAATCCCGGGTAATTTCAGTTGGCGACTCCGCTGGGGACATGATACTTTTTCAAAACTACCGTTGTTTTCTAAAAAGCCTTCCGTAGGTCAAACTTTCGTTTACCCTTCCTCGTTTTCGTGTGTGTGTGCCTTTAAACCTCGAACGGTTTTTGTTTTGAAAGACATTACATTGTCAACTTTTCAAAATCTTACCATGTTTGTGCATCCCCATTCATGTTTGATTTTCATGCTGTCTTTTGAACTGTGCATCATAAATTCTTTAAGACACATTCTGAAAAAAATCTATGTTTTACTCGTAAAAGAATTTTAGTGACCGCACACTACGCGCACTTGCCGCTCCGAACACCGCACTTCACGTGCACTTGCCGCCTCGGTACACCGCACACTACAACCCCTAACCCGGATGGCCTTATCGCTTGCACCCCGATTGGTCTCGCTGTACACCTTTCGGGGCGCACGGGTCGTCCCAAACATCCCATCCTAGCCCGTGTAAGCCATGCACTCTTTGTGTCACACTTTGTCCAAGACCCCGGTTGGTTTTTGGCTTAGCGCGTGTCATAAAGCCTAAGTGTATGTTTTTACGCCGGGCCCCGCTCCGAGTCAAGCTCGAGAGTTTGAGACCAAAGGTCGTTCCTGACCCAAAGTCTCGCGCTCTTCAGCCTTGACTTTAACGCGGAGCTCTGCCGAAAAATATACCCGAAGGTTCAATGTGACGCCGTGTCACCAAACCTCGTCGTATGTACTGTGCCAGCCACAACTCGGCCAACGCCAAAAGCTAAGGTCTCTCGCACAAGCGAGTCAGGAGAGGTCATGCCCAAATTTTGGCACGATCCCCGCCTTAACTTAAGGACGTTGACTTCGACTGTGGCCCGTGCGTCACATACGTTGAAAGTTTGCGTGATCAGCTAGCCTTAAGTTCATTTTTTTCCTTTGTCGGTGGAACTCGCTTGCCTTATCAGACCTCGCTCGGGATAGTCCGTCCTGAGAAAGATGATCTACAATGGAAACGAGGGGCTTATAAGCGTAGTGACGAGATCCACTGATTAGAGCTCTAGGATTAGTTGCGAAAAAGACCCGCTCTTTTCCAACCGATTAGGACTCGAGAAAACGCGCTTTAAGTAAACATTAATCGGTAATCGCACATTGCACAAGCCCGAAACCTTGAGCCAAATACCCTTTTCCGAAGCCTAAACCCTTCCTTTCGTTCCCCGCAAATGAGCGTAAAGTGGTTCGATTTCCGGCCGCCGCCTTGCCGTAATCACGCAACGGCAGCGTCGTACAGCTTCTTCGATTCCCTCGCTCCTCACTGTAATTTCCGACATGTCTAGTTCACCGAGAAATCGTGACGGGAAGGACCCCGCCGCCGGCAATGTATATGACATTGGAAGAAGCCATCCGGGCTTGTGAGGTTCACAAGAGGCGTAAAGAAGATCGCGTAATTTCGTGGTACAGCCTTTCCGAATGAGCGTGGTATAGCAGCCTATCCCCGCCGACGGTACTTTTGTCCCGGTCGAGGATGACGATTCCCGAAACCAGCTCACCAAGCCTTCAACCAGGTTCCTCCCCGCCAACTTACTTCGGATGCCTTCCAACCAAGGAAACAAATGACCTAGGCTCCACATTGCTACCTCTCGTGGCAACCCCGTCATTTTTGGCCACCAAAGGCTACTCCTATCACTCAATACCACGCCGCACCGCCGGACCATCTCAGGATGCCAATATCCCTCAATACCCTCCCGGGTTCGTCCTGCCTATACACGAATCCCTAAACACCGGGACAAACCCCGATACAGCTTCGTAAAAGGCCCCCATATATCCACATATATCAAGCCTTCCACCTCCAATCACTACCGCTCACGTGGTAGCACCCGGCGCCGAGCCTCACAAACCCACCACCGGACCCAACCTTAGCCTGGATGGTCGAGCGTATGAAAGACCCGAAAGCCACCATGAGCGGCTCAAAGCAGAAACGCTCAAATCCACGGATCCGGAATGGTCACGCCTCTCCTCGCCAAGTTCGTAATGCCTGAGATGGACCGATTCGACGGAACCGAATGTCCTCAAACGCACGTCGACACCTACGTTCTCGGCATGAGAGCAAAAGGAGCAACCCTCCAAAGAAATGGCCGACCACTTCCAAAGCATACGCTCAAAAGTTCAGCCGTTACGATGGTTTCGAGGGTCAAGCTCGCGGATCGCCACACCCGGGATCGATTAGTAACATCTTCCCGGAACGGTACCGATCCAACTTAGAGTGGGAAACAAGTCGTGAGGACTTAATCACCACCGAGCGTAAAGCGGATGAAAGTGTTGGGGAATTCTACAAGAGGTGGAGCCGGAAACTCTCCGAGATCATGGAGCCACTCTCCAAAGATGAACAGATGCGGATCTTCAAGTCCCGCTTAAGACCGTCCATCGAACTCTCATCATCATCATTTCTTCCTGCATCTCCGGCCATGGTCAATGCCGGCTCACGCTCGAGAAGGATCTCAAGGAAAAGTTGGCTACCGCACAGCCCATACCGATACGGGCCAGCTTGCATTCAATCCCGCACCGGCCCCTAAGAAAGGGAAAGATACGTCCGTCAACTACATCCATCGTGGACAACAATGGCAAATGTAAACCCAGCCCCGCAAAGCAACAATTCTACTCGTAAGCGCCGCCGTACACTTCGACAAGTTGGACATGCCACCGAGCAAGATGCCGGAAGGGTTAATCAAGGAAGGTCTCCTTAAACCCGTTGCAAATTACAAACCCAAAATCCCGTAGCCAATGCGGACAAGAGCAAATATCGCGCCTTCCATCGCATCACGGCCATACCACTGCATAACAAGCTTTGGGGTTACGATACGAAATCCGTAACTTGATAGAAGAAGGCAAGTTGGAGCGCCCCGTGGCCCAATACAATCCGGAAACCCTTTTCCGAACAATAACAGCGTGAATTCCATTGAGTGGGTGCCCAAGAAGATTGCCACGTAACCAGCTCCGCCTCTTCCGCCGGGTCCTCATCAAATGTCCACATCGCCTACGATGTTTGTGATCGCTCCGCCCGCCCGGGAGTACGAGTCTCAAGATATGGTCCGAGCAATCCTCCGCGAAAAACAAGAAGAAGTCCTCTCAACAAAGAATCGAGAGAAAGATACGAGGCCGGGGACACCAGCAGAGGTACACTCGAGAGCCTTCCGGGAGGTTCGACTACTACGCACCGTACTCCACCTGGCCCCTCTCTTCCTCCGTGCCATGCAGCTTTAGAGCAAACAGGATGAGAAAGCCGAAAAGTCCCGCCGACAACAGAGCTCGACTCGGGACACCGGAATACCTCGCATCTTGGTAATCTTATCGCCTGTAAGCCTAACTCCTCCGCGGGATCGCCTAAGATTCAATTTGTCCAGCCTTCCGAGCTCGGACCGGTAAAGGAAGATCAAAGTCCGCCTTGGCATTCGCACTCGATCAACGTGCTAACCAAGGGCGGCAACCGCCACAAATAGCCTCAACACAATCCCGAGGCTCCAAAGAAAGGCTTTACCTCGCAAGAGGAAGACAGAAACGGATGGCTTGATGACTCTCCTTCTCCTGATAGAGACCAGATCTACGATTCCCGATCGTATGGCAGCATGATCACGTTCGTGACGAAGATCTACCGAGAGATGCCTCGGGGCACAATGAAGCTCAGACATCACTCTCAAGCTCAACACCATAACACTCCCTGAGTATTGGTAGACAACGGGTCAGCCGTTAACGTTCTCCCTCTCAAAGATGATGCGAGCCCTCCGTATCAATGAAAGCCATCTCGATCCCGTCTACTCGACTATCAAGGCCTACGACACTCGTCTCGTCCCCATCCTGGGGAAGGTAACTCCGGAACTCGGTTCGAAACCCAAATGGTGCCAAAGAAAATTCCACGTAATGGACATTCCATCCGAATTCGCAGCTCGTTAGACGCCCTCGCTACATCACATGAAAGCCATAGCCTCCACTCTCCATCAGCCGTGTTAAGTTCATTAACCGCAGGGAGATCTTGAAGTCATCCGAGGGGATAGTTTCCTCATAGGAACGAAGCCGAGACAATAGCCAAGCGTGTCCGTACTGTGCACCGGGTTACCTCCTTCGAATCAACCAAGGGACTACCGGGCAAATCTCATCCGAATCCTCGTAGTCCGGAGATGCTAACTATGTAAACGTACTCGAACAAAGTGCACTCGAAGTAGTCCGATACATCAAGTTCAACTGTCGTTTCCAACATTTGGAGGCGCATTGGAAAGAAACGCCGAACATCGCCATGATGCGGGCACATAAACCCCTTAGCCTCCAATCGGAGATTCGTCGCATTCTCCAAACCAACTCTCTCGGCCCCCGCCAGTGCGAAGAAATCTTTGTGATAAAAGTCAACAAGCATCGTCATTCTCGGGATGAATGCATGGAAGTCGTATGGGATGTCCTCCACGAGGAACTACCCGCCGCACCCTCTTCTCCAACGAAGAGCATGATGTTTTCCTAGCCGCTCCAAAGAACGCATCCTGGACGCAATACGTCCCTACGTTTGGATTGAACCGTCGATGATGACGAATCAGACTCTCCGGAGTCGAGGACGCGGCACCCGCGGCGCACTCCCGCATTCACATGCTCGCTTGAGGACGGCACTCCTTCCGATCGTGTCACCTACGACCAAGGCTCCAATACCATGGAAATTGTCAAGCTCAACGTCCAAGACATGTGCGGCTATCCGACAATTGGAAGCAAATCGGTTCACACGACAAAGAATCCCTCCGACCAAGTGGCTGACGACGACTTCGTCAATATCATCTATTCCATATATCCCGATGTTACCAAGGATCCGATCCTTATCGTCAGATTCTCGCAATACCAAAGTCACCCTCGACGATCGCCCGCTCATGGTAAACGAGGCCCCGGCCAAGCGAGCTCGTAGCTCATCACTACTTCCGAGTACTGCAGCTGGCAACCGGCCCGTGCCGTCGCCAAGCTTATACCCTCAAGCGCCGCCAAGGCCAAGGTCAACAAAGAAGGAGACCAAGCTCCTCACCCCGCTACGAGTCGATCAATCTCGGGAATGCTTCCGCAGCCACCCCGAAAACATCTCGTGAAAGTCTTCCCCGCAAGGCGTAGCCGCCTTCCGACATAGGAAATGACCACCTCAAAGCATCAACATGCTCCAGCTCGATTCGTTCCCAGCCGTCACGGCCCCGATTCGTACATCCCGCGCCGACCGCTAGCTCGATAGACTTGGCGATCGAGCGAGATCACGAGACCTGTCAACATTGCAGAATTCAATACCCCTGGGGTCAATCAAGAATATATGGGCAAATTTCTTGGTAATCGAGATCAAGGAAGGCCGCATGGAATGTCCTGGCCCGACTTCCTTCGTCAACGTAATCCAAGTATTTCCGCCATTCGGCGATTTGAATGTAATCACTGCTCGGACACTAGTCGATGACGCGCACCTACGGAGATCGCTTAGCTCTCGCAAGGAAAGCCCTCATGGAACTAGCCGCTCAAGAAAGCCGTCTTTGGGACGAAGACCAAGCTCGAAAGACCGACAGGACCGAGCCCTTAAAGTGTCACAAACAAATTTTCAGACAGAAAGCTAGAGGCCACTCTAGACCCGCCGACCTCAAGGGTTTTGCTCATGGCAACTTCCCGACTACCGTCTCTGTTCTCATCCAACCCCTCTCGCTGTGCGAGGGTGGTCAACGGTCCCGATGACCTAGGAGATGGAACGACACAAAGATAACGAATCCCGCCGCTTACCTTCCCTGGGAAAGCAAGTTCTCTGTGAAAGCGACGACGAAGATGATGAAACCATTCTCTTCCAAGCCGGCATGAAGTCAACAAAACCGGACTCCCAAGGGTCCCGGGAGGATGGGAACGGATCATTTCCGCACTCAAATTGAAAGGCCAACTCAGTGGAGAAAGGTCTATTTAAAAACAAGAGGAGGATGGAAATTGCATCTCGAGCAATTACTCAGTGGAAATTCCACAGCACCGAGGCATTCGCTTACGTAAACGATCAACCGGGACAACAACCAAATACATGGGCAGATGTTCGAGAAGCCGTGTACTCACCTTCCGACATACCCGCCACTCGTATAAAACAAAGGAGAAAACTCTCCCGATGGAGGTTTACCTAGACCGCCGCACGCAGCTCAAAGAAGCACCGGCTATTCTCACATGGGAAGAAACGCAGCATTAACTTCGACGCAGCTCCGCCGCAAGAAAGTTGATCCGGGCCAAGAGTGGAGGAAAATTAGCAAACCATGAGTATCGCTGCACCCAACTCCGTAATGCCCCGAGTATGCTCAAGAAGAAGGAAAGGAACGCGATATACCGTGAAGAGATCAAGGAGACCGTTCGCTTGAGCCGAGAACTCTCCAACCTCCTCGGAGGGTCGCAACGCACGCCCGCCAGTGCAACCACTGTTGTGCACCGACATTCGAACATTCGCATCAAACCGTAGGCTACCTCCCCGCAGGCACCTAAACCAAGATCCCGGGACAGTAATCCATCAAGCCGCCGAAGCTTCAGTGGAATACATCCACGCCAATGAGTTGAGGGAAGACATACGGCCCTATGCTACGAGGAATCCTCCTCTAACTATGGCTCAACTCGTAGCGGCCTGTTCGTAAGGGACCAAACTCCGATGTCGCCGTTCTAACCCGATCGGGTCAAATCCATGCATTACCACCTAAGGCCACCAAAAAGCTGCTGAGCGTAACCGCAACCTGGGCCACCAAGACGCAAGTTCCCCGAAAGAGGACCCGATCCTCACTACCAAGCGCACTGTGCGAACATTTCCCTTTGGTCTCTCAAGCCACCTCTTCATATCCTCACAAGCTCAAGCTAGAGGAAAGCCTCGGCCCGTACCATGGTCCCCGTGGACGCAACCCCGCATGAAGTCATTCGATGATCGGCAACATCCACTATGGCAACATTATCACCTTCACGCATTTGGACCTTCCAAAATTTGGGGCCGATCACAATGAGCCGCTCTACATCACACCCACTGACGAGCGTCGCCTTCCCGCGTGTTGGTAGACGGAGGTTCCGAATGAATGTCTTGCCCGCCAAGATGATGGACCCGCTTGACATCAAGCCCACAGATCCGAAGCCTTCACCCACACCGTCAAGGCCTATGACTCTACTTCCCGTACAGCTTCGGGTTGCTACTCTTAACATCTCGGTTCGGCAAGCAGGTGATCCCCACCGAGTTCCAAGTATTGGACATTCCAATCACTTTCACAGCCCATCCCGGGGCGTCCCCGGCCGCATCAAATCAATGGCGTGGCATCCACCCTTCATCAATGCCTCAAGTTCATGCAAGGCAACGAGCTAACCACGCCTACGGCGACGTCACCACCGAGGGGACCAAAGCACCAACGACATTCCTATTAGAAATCAAGCATAATGACGACATGGCATTAACTCGGATTCACTCGGGAGACCTCCAAGATCCAAATATGCAACGTGGACCTTCCACTATCTCACGACCAGATTCCTCCCGCCATGAGGATGATGAAACTCATGAACTTCATCCCAGGACTGGGGCTCGGCAAAAGGCTGCAAGGCCAACACCAAGTTATTGAAGTCAAGGACCACACCACGGTCCAGGGGCTTGGCTACGTGCCAACACCGGCTGATATCAAGGAAGACAAAAGGCTCGCCCGCACCAAGGCAGCAGCCCGTGAAAGGGGAACCTCCGACGGCACACCCAACCTCCGGCCTTACAGCTTTAACCTCGCTCATTACTTCACCAAGGGGACCGACAGCAGAACTGAGGGGACCGACAAGGGAACCGACAGCAGAACTGAGGGGACCGACAGCGGAACCGACAGCAGAACTGAGGGGACCGACAGCGGAACCGACAGCAGAACTGAGGGGACCGACAGTGGAACTGATGAAGATGAGAAAGAAGCAGGGATAGTCAGCACCGAGACTAAAGGAAGAATGGAACAGCCAGCACGGGACCTCAAGCGTTTCGTAGGACTCAAAGCTAATCCGATAAGGGGAGCGTTCTCGACATCACAGCTCTACCTGGACCAACCGCCACCACAGCCAAAGACGAGCACACATTCAAGGGAATCCTGACTTGGAAGAGCAACTCGTGGTACTCTCCATGGGAAACAAATTGTTCGGATCGCCCACCGAGGCCACGTTCGAGACAAGAACTCCAAAGCGTAAGGAACCAGAATTCATAGAAGACGCTCTCGGGACCAAATTCTACAGAGTCTTTTTGAAGAAGTCATGGAGGTGCCAAACCCGATTGACTCGGGCTCCGACAACAAAGCATGATCGCCATGATTGGGACAGCAGGCTGCCTCTCGATCCCCGAACCCTCATCAAGCATCCAAAGAATGCCACCGAAGAATTGGGTAACTTTCACCGACCAAGGGCAAGCCGTGCGTAATCGGAAGACAAGCCGGGCCCGCACCCACATCTCCCTAAACCCGGTCTCAAACCCTTTGAGCCGCCCCTGTCAAAGTTCGCCCTTCCGAGTCATCCAACGGCCTTACGCCTGAGGACTATGATAATGTAGCCAATCATGTATTCCCTTTCTTGTTTAATGAAAAGTCTCGACCTTTCTGAGTATCCTCTCATTGCCACTTTAACAACCGATAAGTTAACAAACAACTTAAAAGACGTTAATAATTCAATTGATAAAGAAGGCATACATTAAACGAACAATACATTAAGGAAGTTCTCGAGCGTGTAGTTGACCAAGAGGACAACCGGGCCCAAGCCGCCGAAGAGGTTATGACCAAAGTGAACCCGGGGTCCGGCAAGAGCCTAAAGAGACACAAGTGGGCGCTTTCTTCGCCGATGCAGAAAAGAAGCCCCGATAAGCCTCCTCCGGAGTATGTTGACGTGTTCGCCCGGTCATATCAGACATGCCAGACTCGATCCTCAATCGTGGAGCACGTAATTCCCCCGGATCCCGAATCCAAGCCTCGTCAAATGTAAGCCGCGCAAGATCAAGCCAGCAGTGGTCCTTGCAAGTAAAAGAAGAAATTGAGAAAATGCTCCGAGTTGGTTTCATCAGTAGTGATTGAGTACCCGACTTGGCTCTCCAACATCGTGACGGTCACCAAGGCCAACGGAAAGGTCGATGCCGTGTGGATTTTCGGGATCTCAACAAGGCCAAATTTCTAAAGATGATTTCCCACCGCCTAACATCGACATGCCGGTCGACACCACGGCAAATTTCAAGTAAAGTCCTTCGTGGACGGGTTCGCCGGATACAACCAGATCAAGAATGTCCGAGGAGGATCAAGCCAAGATCGCTTCACCACTCCAATGGGGACATACTGTTACACGGCCATGCCGTTCGGCCTCGAAGAACGCCGGGGCTACTTACTACGGCCGCAATGTGCCTCTCTTCCATGACATGATTCACAAAGAAATCGAAGTATATGTCGACGACATGATCATCCACCTGTGGGATCGACATGCAAAGACATGACAGATCCGAGAAAGTTCTTCAACAGACTCGTAAAGCACTCCATGAGGCTAAACCCGCAAAGTGCACCTTCGGCGTCAAGCGCGGCAAGGTACCGGGGTACATGGTTACGTAAAGAGGTATCGAAGCCGATCCCAAGAAAATCAAGGCCATCATCGACATGAAGCCTCCTCAAACCCCGACGTAAGTGAAGAGCTTCATGGGAAGACTTCGCACATCATTCCGCTTCATCAACCGCTTGACATCTTCTCGCGAGCCCATGTTCAAACCGATGAAAAAGAATGCCGACATCAAATGGGACTCCGAGTGCCAAACACTTTTGAGAAGATCAAGACCTACTTGGTGAATCCCCCACCCCGTGCCCGCCACATGAAGACAAGCCACTACTCCCGTATTCGACAAGAATGTACACGTCAATCGGAGCAATGCTCGGCACAAGAACAGAAAGATTCCAAGGTTGAGCATGCAATCTACTTCGTAAGTTTAAGCTTCAAGGAAGTGAACTCGGCTACTCAAAGATCGAGAAAACTTGTACCGCCTTGGTATGGGTAGTCGGGAAACCGAAACACTACATGCGCCGCATTCGCACTCCCGGTCTCCAAAGTGGACCCCATCCGATATCTCTTTGACAAGCCATCCCCGTCAATGCGGCTAGCCAAGTGGTCATTCTTCCCGTCGAGTTCGACATCAAGTACATGGTCGAAAATCAACAAAGGGTAGAGTCATGGCAGCATCACCTGCCGACTTCCCGAGCAAAGGAACCTAAGGGTCCCGATCCGCAATTTCCTGACGACGGAATCTTCTCACTGACAACATAGAAAACCGCCGGCAACTCTTCTTCGATGGGGCAGCCAACAAGAAGGGGAATGGTATTGGAATGCTCCTTGTCGATCCCAAGGACGAGCATACTCCCATAGCCATCAAGTCAATTTTGAAGCAACCAACAATGCAAAGAATACGAAGCCTCGTGCAGCAGTTTGGAAGCCGCCTCGAGCGCAACATCTCGTAGCCGGATGTATATGGAGACTGAGCATTGATCATCAATCAAGTGTCCAACAAATGGAAGACGGTAGATTCTGGCCTTCAGAAGTACCACGCGTACATGGAGGAGCTCATTGCTCAGTTCAAGGACATCTCTTTTCATTATTTGCCAAGAGACAGGAACCGTTTCGCCACGCCCGGCAACCTCGCCTCTCTTGTCAAAATTCCCGATGGGAAAGCAAGAAACCCTCGTAATAGGCAGACGGGAAACACCCGCCTATTGCTGTGAGATCGAAAAAGAAAAAGAAACGATCGACGAACCCTGGTACAATCAGATTTACCAGTACCTCCAAAGCGGAGAAGCTTCCTTCACAAATGAAGATGGAAAATGCTGAGAAGGGATCAAAGCCAAAAACATGATGGCATTAAAACGCATGGCATCCCATTTCGTCATTCTGGGGGGTATGTTGTACAAGAAACGCCACCAAGGGCCACTCCTTTGGTGTGTAAACAAAGAAAAATCCAGCGAGCTAATGAACGAAGTTCACAACGGAACCTGCGGTCCGCACATGAACGCCCGAGCATTGACACAGATCATTCTCCGTATGGGATACTATTGGATATCAATGGAAACAGACTGCATCCAGTTCGTCCGAAGCTGTGACAAATGTCAACGGTTCTCCAACCTCAATCACATTCCTCCACATGAACTCTATTGCATGACTACGCCATGGCCTTTCGCCACATGGGGAATCGACGTCATCGGCAAGATCACTCCACCAGGGAGCAATGGTCACGAGTTCATTCTAGTCGCAGTCGACTACTTCACCAAATGGGTAGAAGCCAGATCGTACAAGGTACTGAATTCTAAGAAGGTGGCCGAGTTCATCCGAGAGAACATCATTTCCCGATACGGAGTGCCCAATGAGATCATATCCGACAATGGGACCCACTTCGAAGGAGATTGTGACCAACTGCTGACCGAATTCAGAGTCACACGTCACAAGTCTTCTCCTTACAGACCACAAACCAATGGTGCAGTAGAGGCAGCCAACAAGACTCTCGCCATGATAATCAGAAAGATGACCACCAGAGGTCGGGACTGGCCCGAAAAGCTACATCTAGCCCTCTGGGGATACCGAACATCAGTCAGAACCGCCACAGGGGAGACTCCATTCGCGCTTACCTACGGAATGGAAGCGATGTTGCCCGTAGAATTGGAAATTCCATCCCTCCGAGTCCTCTTGGAAAACGGGATCAATGAAGTCGAATGGCTACAGAGCCGTCACGACGAACTTGCTCTACTCGACGAGCGCAGATTGAAAGCCATGGAACATACTCGAGCCTACCAAAGCAGAATGGCACGAGCATTCGACAAGAAAGTCAAGATACGAGACATCAGAGAAGGCGACTTGGTGCTAAAGGAAAAGCCTCCTACGCAGACCAATCCCCTCGGAAAGTGGGAGCCTACCTGGATAGGACCATTCGTGGTACAAAGAATCTTCTCCGGAGGAGCCATGAAGCTAGCAGACTTGGACGGGAACCCTTTCGTTAACCCCGTGAATGGAAGCAAGCTCCGCAGATACTTAGTTTGAGGGAGAGCACGAGTCAACTCACCTTCCCCATACACCGTCCCCTCAGTAAAATTAAAGTGCTAAAAGAGTAATACCCAACTGGATACATTCCCGCTAATGATCCAGGTAAAAAACAGGGTCGCACTTCTTTTGTCTTTCTCAAATTCACCTAAAGTGTCGAACTACGGTGACCTGAGCCCCTTAGTCCAATTGTAAAAGGGGAACGTAGGCAGCCATCATTGGTTCGGTCTAAAAACAAAAAAAATACAATAAGCATCAATTGCTTGTGTTTCGAAAAACTCTTTTCATTTAACCTACAAATTCATAACGGTTAAAACATTCTTTGATGAGTTCAAGCACGGTCAACTCTTGACTCGCTACACGCTAGCAAAACTACAATAAAACATTAATCAATTAATGTGTCTGCAATGACAATGGGTGGATACTCAGGACAGCAAGGTCAACCTAGTTTCCCGTACTAGGTCCTTCATCCTTCTTCCCCTTCCCTTTCCCCGGCGAGTGTTCTTCACCTTTGCAGGAAAAATTCTGGTAGGCCTTCTACCTGGCTCAGGGACTCTTCCCGACGCCTCCGTCAAGCCTCGTGGCCGCTAACGCAGCCTCTTTCTCTAGCTCTGTCTCGAGCCGCTCTCGCTCGAGCCATCATAACAAAGTGCTTTGATTGGCCTCCCGATCGCATTTGTCTCATAATCGCCATGGCATCGCGCACGATTCCTGTGGTTAGCCCTTGCTTCGGCCCTCCTCAAGGTCGAGCCGTCTGGTGATCGCACCCAACACTCACTCCGTCTCCACAAGATAGCCATCTCGTGTCTCCCTATACACTCTTCGTACCGGTTCGAGATACTTGCGTCGACGAACAGTGCCCTCTCTCCGGTGAAAGAGAACCCCGGGCAGAAAGGACGTGTATTGCCACCACCGGGTGATCGCAATAGCGCCGAAGGATCTTCCATCCGCAGAGATCCCACCTTAAAGGTAGCAAAGATAACTCAAATCGCCGCTGGCACCTCGCTCCAACTGCATCGTCAGCAGTAACCAATGATGGAATGTAGAAAGACGCCCGAGAAAGCCCCGCACTCGACAACCAATGCACTCTCCCGAGCGGTCCGACAAGTTCTGTAATCTCCAGCTGGGAACCCACCATCGCAAGTGATGCGTGCAAAGTCTCGGCCATCCAGAGCTCCGGCTCGGCCGATCGCCCCTATCACCAGAGGACGTCGAGAGAAAGACCAAGCGTCACAGACATTGGCACCTCGTGCATCATCTGCAGCCTCTCCCTTAACCACATGGTAAGCATAGCGGGACTCCTCCCCACATATATCGGCTACGGCCGCCATCCGACCTATGCCCGGGAACGTCTCGCCCAAGACCGGCGGCACGATGTCTCCCCACTCCGCATCGCCTCACTGTGTCCAAGACACCGTGATGGCACACACCCGCAGACGTGAATGTGAACAGAGTAGCAATCGCGCACAGAGCAAACGCGTCCCACGAAAAGACGCTCCTCGGCTCCGGTAAATCTTTCGGGAAGTCCCGAAATGTCAACATAATCGCATCCTGTATCGGCATCCCGTATGCTTCTCCAAATGAGATACCAAACAAAGACACTAGCTTCTCAACAGTGGCCATGCCACCAAAGATACGGAAGAACTAGCTGTTCCGTCTCAGTCCTCCTGAATGGCCCGGAAATCTTCAAACGTAGGAGTGACTTCGTTGTACGAAAAGCTGTACACATTCCTCCGTACGTCCCAGAACCGAGACGCGGCTCTCAAAAGATCCCAATCTGACATGAGCTCCTTCAAAGCCCAAACAGATTTAATCCCGTAACAGCCTTCGAAAAAACCCTTTGTTCTGCCTCGTGTAGTTCCGTACCCACGACTGAAATTTGTCCAAATATCGCTCTTGCATCCGAGACGGTAACTTGGGAAAGGGAGCCATAAAGAATGAAGGAAACCTTGAAAGTTTGAGAGAATTCATCCAGAATGATCAAAAAAAGCAATGCGCAGTTCTTACAAATTGCAAAGCTGAAACTGCAATTTAAAGAATCTGGAAATTCACTTCTAGTCCGGCCGGACTCTCTCTGCAGTTGACTTGGTCAACTCTGCAGCCAGCTGCCCCTAAATTGGAAACATTTCCAAACAACTTCCTGTTCATCCTTATGAAACCTGCGTGCTGCCCCTGGTTTCATTCAACAAATATCAATATCCCTTCCGCCCCGGGCTCGTGCAACAGTGCAAATAATTAATAATTAGTGCATATAGGCTTAAATTTTGACCCGTTCAATTTTTAATGCATTTCTCATTTTATTTATTTTTGATTAACCTACTTCCTTATTTGCCAAAAATAACAGAAGGTGATCACAGAATAAATGCGCGAAGTACAGGTTCCGCCCCACGGGCGCCTTTTTCGAATACAATTCAAATCAAATTGTTCCTGACAAATACATGCATTTTGTCTAAACAAAGCAGTAAAAATACAAAAAGAAGAGGACTACTCCGAGTCCTGCTCGTCATCCGAGCACTCGACGTACTGCTCCGCCGCTGCCGGATCCGTCGCAAATAAGAACTCGCCAAACTCCTCCAAGCGGGAATACGCGAAAGGCCTCCTCGGCGTATGCGAACTCGAAGACTCTCCCCTCTCGCGCCCCGAGTGCGCAGAAGAAGGAGATCCAAATCCAATCGTTCCGCTCGCGAACTGGCCGAATGCCTGTGCAAAGTCCTCCCCACTAGCTGTGGGAGCAGGCGAACCTCTCGGCCTAGACGGCCCCCGCTCACGGACATTCCAGTCGCACCTTCATCTCCAGACGTTAAATTATATTCCCAGTTGACGTTTGGCATTCAAACGCTCAATCATGTCTCCGGACATTCCAGTTACATTCTCGTCTCCAGACATTAAATTCAATCCCAGTTGACGTTTGACATTCAAACGCTCAATCATGTCTCCAGAAATTCCAGTTACATTCTCGTCTCCAGACGTTAAATTCAATCCCAGTTACATTTCAGTTACATCTCTGTCTCCCGACGTTATAAGGTCCCGTGGTTTTCACCATGGTTCACTTCCCCGGCCGCCAGTCATAAGCCCGATCGTCCCATTTCAGCGACAGCTGCAATAAGCCCGAACCCCAAGGCACGAACGCCTTGCAACAATCCCTCTTCAGCCATCCTCGTAAGCCCGAATATCTTTTTCACTTCAGCAAGTGAACATTCATCTCCCCGGCCGCCAGTCGTAAGCCCGACCGTCCCACTTCACCGGCAGCTGCAATAAGTCCGAAACCCAAGGCACGAACGCCTCACAACAATCCCTCTTCGGCCATCAAGGTAAGCCCGAATGCTCATCCCCAGCAGGATTCTAAAGAAGAAACTTCGATCCTTACGAGTTGTTAATAACGCTAGTTTAACACGATCGTTCTCATCAATACCGCCGTATCCCCAGCAGGATAAACCTGGCAGCAGCAATAAGCCCAGTACCCAAGGCACGAACGCCTTCATATCAGGATAAACGTATCCTCGCAATTCCGGTTTGAGGCGCCACACGCCCTCGTCAGTATCATCAACTCCGGTTTGAGGCACCACACGCCCTCGTCATCATCAGCAACTCCGGTTTGAGGCGCCACACGCCCTCGTCAGCATCAACAACTCCGGTTTGAGGCACCACACGTCCTCGTCAGTACCAACAACTCCGATTTGAGGCGCCACACGCCCTCGTCATCATCAACAACTCCGGTCTGAGGTGCCACACGCCCTCGAAGGTTTCAGGAATCCCAGGTTTAGACGCCTCCCAATAGTCTCGCTCAGGTCAAGGTCCCCACGCGCGGCCCTTGCACCTTCGAACTACGATCGACTTGATTCCCGCTCGGGATACGTAGGAATCCTTTCGCTAAGGGTCCAGCAAGACCGCCTGTGTCTTTCAAAGTAAGGCATCCCGATTTGGATCCTTATCTTTTCAACGACCCCACCTCCTTCGGAGGAGACGTCGCCGAGGGGCTAGCGTAAGTACCCAAATCCGGATCGTCCAAATCCGTCGAAAGTTAACCGAAATTCGTTAGCTGGCCCACTCCAGGTTAACGGAACTCGTTAAACTCCCCGTTCTTAGTGCCAACGAGACGTCCCGGGACTGCCCCGTGCATCCCGACGTCAAAGCATACGTAACACGTGTCATCTCACGTAAAAGTATGGCTTTCCCTGAAAAACGCACTTTCCGGCACTTTCCGGGGGCGTTTCGGACATTTTCCGGACTGTTATTTTAAAAAAGGGACAAAACCGGGACCCAGGAACAAACTCCCACATAGGCTGGTGACTCACAGGGCACGTGGCAGCCATGCCACCTCCCTCTAGTCACCCTTCAATCACAAATCAAGCTGAAAAGACCAAAATACCCCTGGAATTCAGTCAAAGTCCGACCGGACTCCCTGTGCAAACTTTCTGAAATTGCCAGCAAGCCCCTCAGAATTCCAAAATACCACAAAACCCCCTAGATTTAGTCCAAGTCCATCCGGACTCCTACTGCAATTTTCACCTATAAATTGAAATGGCTGTCAAAGCCAAAAGGAGGAACTTTTTTACCCCAAAAATCACTCTACCCCACGGCCAAACTGGTTTTCACCCCTTCCGAGCTCCCGTTTTGTCTCGATTCGCGTGAAACCTTCGTATTTCGATCAAATACGCCCCTTACCACTTCGAAACAACCTTTCGAACTACTTTCCGTGTCTCGTACACACCTTCCGAGCCAAAGGAGTCAACCCTAGCCATAGGTATAACTCCCTCTCTCTAAATCTCTCGTTTCGTCTCGGTTTACGCGCCAGTCGCTACAACCGTTTCGAACAGCGTTATTAAAATGTAGACGCCTCCGTCTAACGGGGTCCGATACGTTTTAGCCCCTCGATCCTCTTCTCTTTCCGTAAGAGAAGTAATCACGGGTTAAAACGGCGTTCCGACCCCGTTCCGTTTACTTTTATGTCATTTACCAATTCCGGATCGATCGATCCGTTGATCGTCATTTAATTTCTGTCATTTACAATTCCGAGTCGTTTGACTCGTCGATCGTCATTTACAATTCCGAGCCGATTGGCCTCGTTGATCGTCATTTACGATTCTGGATCGTTTGATTCCGTTGATACCGCACTTTAAATACTGTCATTTACAAAGTCCGACCCGTTTGGATCGTGATAGTATTTACTTTTCAAAGTCCGAGTCGCAACCCGATTCGTTGATCGCATATCATTTAATACGCATTTTTTCCGTAAAAATCGTTAACAATGTAATGCCCGGTTCAAAACCGGAGTTCGTCCTTCGAACTCTCTTTCAAAACGCGCGAAATGATGTTCGGCCTCCGAACGCTCATCTTCAAACTAAAAGCTGCCATTTGATACTTAAAATCATTTAATACGCATTTTTCCCGTAAAAATCGTTAACAATGACGCGCCCGGTTTAAAAAAACCGGAGTTCGACCTTCGAACTCCTTTTCAACTCAAAATCGACGTTTGCCACGCAAACGCTCCTTTTCAACTCAAAGTCGACGTTTGCCACGCAAACGCTCCTTTTCAACTCAAAATCGACGTTTGCCACGCAAACGCTCATTTCAAACTCAAAGTCGACGTTTGCCACGCAAACGCTCATTTCAAACTCAAAGTCGACGTTTGCCACGCAAACGCTCATTTCAAACTCAAAATCGACGTTTGCCACGCAAATGCTCATTTTCTTCACCTAATCAACGTTTGTCATTCAAACCAAGATTAAGCTTGTCATTCAAGCCCCCATTTCAAAAGACACACACACACACACGTTTTCGAGAAAGGTAGAAAGACTCGTCATGCGAGGCGTTTCGGTCGATCTCGTAATACTCTACCCGAAATGTAACGTGACCTCCGAACCTAACAATCTCTGGTACTAAAAAAAGCTTTTTACTCGTTTTTGCTACCAATAAAAATGATCCCCCGTTTTCAAAGCCTTTTCCTAAGTTTTTGCTACCAATAAAAACGAAACCATTTTCTAAAGCCGTTTCTCAACGTTTGGGCTCAAAATACAAAAACCGCGTGGCGACTCCTCATTTTTTCCCTTCCCATGAAGCGAGGTCTCAGACACCAACCCCCCGCGAAAGACAACCGCGTTTCGCGTCCGCGCGAAATCCCGGGTAATTTCAACCGAATACCGCTCGGCCCAGAAGTCAAGCCAGTGAAGCAGAAGCTAAGAAGAATTAATCCTGAATGGTCCCTACAAGTAAAGGAAGAGATAGAAAAGATGCTCAGAGCAGGGTTCATCAGAGTCATTGAATATCCTACATGGCTTTCCAACATAGTAACGGTAACCAAGGCCAACGGAAGGATACGATGCTGCGTAGATTTCAGAGACTTGAACAAAGCCAGTCCAAAAGATGATTTCCCCCTGCCAAACATCGACATTCTGGTAGATTCCACGGCCAACCATGAAGTTAAATCCTTCGTCGATGGCTTTGCCGTTTACAACCAAATCAAAATGGCAGAAGAAGATCAAGCCAAGACAGCCTTCACAACCCTTGGGGTACGTGCGCTACACGGCCATGCCGTTCGGACTAAAGAATCTTTGGGGCTACGTACTGCAGGGCGCTACGGACTTTGTTCCATGACATGATCCACAAAGAAATTGAGGTCTATGTGGACGACATGATAATACACTCCAGAGGATCGATGGCCAGCACTTTGTTGATTTGAGAAAATTCTTCGCCGCCTCCGAGACCACAGCATGAGACCGAATCAGGCCTAAATGCACCTTCGGTGTAAGACGAGGCAAGGTGTTAGGATATATGGTGACGAACGGGGAATTGAAGTAGACCCTCGGAAAATCAAGGCGATAGTTGAAATGAAGCCACCCGGACACCGACGGAAGTGAAATCCTTCATGGGAAGACTGCAATACATAAGCCGCTTTGTAAATCAGCTGACCTCTATCTGCGAGCCGATCTTCAAGTTGATGAAGAAAAATGCCTACACAGAATGGACTCCAGAATACCAACTCGCTTTTGAACAGATCAAGGCGTACCTTGTAAATCCCCCGATTCTTTGTCCACCACATCAGCAAAAACCGCTATTGCTATACCTAACTGTCATGGACACAGCAATTGGGGCTATGTTAGCTCAAGAAAAGAAAAATTCCAAGGTCGAAAACGCCATCTATTTCGTGAGCAGAAAGCTTCAAGGGAGCGAACTCAATTACTCTGCTTGTGAAAAGACTTGCGCAGGCCTGGTCTGGGTAGTGGGAAAGCTGAAACACTACATGCAGTCTAACCCGATACATCTCGTCTCAAAGATAGACCCCATCAAATATCTGTTCGACAAGCCTTCCATCTCCATGAGGTTGGCAAAATGGTCATTCTTTCTGGCTGAATACGACATCACTTATGTTTCGAGGAAATCCGTAAAAGGGCGTATAATGGCAGAACATTTGGCCGATTTCCCAAGTGACGAGTCCCGAGGACCTGAACCTCAATTTCCCGATGATGGAATCTTTGCTCTAGAAGGAGAAAATCGCTGGCAGCTCTTCTTCGACGGGGCGTCAAACAAAAGGGGGAACGGAATAGGAATGCTTCTGGTCGATCCTACTGATGAACACACTCCCATAGCAGTGAGGTTGAATTTCGAGGTCACCAACAACGCTGCTGAATATAAAGCTTGCATAGCTGGGTTGGAGGCCGCCCTTGAAAGAAATATCAAAGAGTTGGAAGTGTACGGTGATTCTGCCCTCATCATCAACCAGGTCTCCAATAAGAGGAAGACCGTAGACCCGGGTCTACAAAAATATCACACCTATATGGAAGAGCTAGTAACTCAATTCAAGGAGATCAGCTTTCATTACTTGCCCAGAGATCGCAACAGATTCGCAGATGCTCTGGCAACACTAGCCTCCCTCGTTGAAATACCCGAAGGAAAGTCCGTCAAACCATTCAGAGTCAGGAGGAGAGAAAACCCCTCTTATTGCTTTGAAATAAAAGAGGAGGCCGAACCGGCCAGTGATCCCTGGTATAATCAGATCTATCAGTACCTGAAGGGTGGCGAAGCCTCCTTCAAAAATGAAGATGGGGAATATAAAGAAGGAATCAAAGCGAAAAGCCTCTCAGCCCTGAAGCGACTCGCATCCCATTATGTTCTTTTGGGAAATATGCTGTACAAGAAGCGTTATCAAGGCCCCCTCCTGCGATGTATCGGCAAACAAGAGGCTACGGAACTCATGAAAGAAATACATGGTGGTACCTGCGGCCCCCACATGAATGCTCGAGCCCTAATGCAAATCATACTGAGAATGGGGTACTTCTGGATCTCCATGGAAACTGACTGTATCCAGTTCGTCAGAAGCTGCGACAAATGGCAGCGGTACTCAAATCTGAATCATTTGCCTCCTCATGAGTTATACTGCATGACAACCCCTTGGCCTTTCGTCACTTGGGGAATTGATGTCATAGGCAAAATCACACCATCAGGCAGCAACGGCCACGAGTTCGTCCTGGTAGCAGTGGATTATTTCACCAAATGGGTTGAAGCAAAATCCTACAAAATCCTCAACTCAAAGAAAGTATCCCTCTTCATCAAAGAAAACATCATATGCAGATACGGGTTGCCAGCCGAAATCATCTCAGATAATGGATCCCACTTCGAAGGGGAATGCGACAGGCTGCTGGCGGAATTCAGAATAACCCGTCACAAGTCATCTCCCTATAGGCCCCAAACCAACGGAACCGTCGAAGCAGCAAACAAGACGCTGGAAAACATCATCCGAAAAATGGCTGTCCGAGGCAGAGATTGGCCCGAGAAGCTACACCTGGCACTCTGGGGCTACAGAACATCAGTCAGAACCGCAACGGGGGAGACACCGTTTGCCCTCACCTACGGGATGGAAGCCGTACTCCCAATCGAGCTAGAAATCCCCTCACTCCGTGTACTATTGGAAAGTCAAATCAACGAGGTCGAATGGCTCCAAAGTCGCCATGATGAATTGGCTCTACTAGATGAGCACCGATTGAAGGCCATGGAACATGTCCGAGCTTACCAAGGGAGAATGGCCAGAGCCTTCGACAAGAAAGTAAAGCATCGGGAGATCTGAGAAGGTGATCTCGTTTTGAAAGAGAAGCCCCCAGTCCGTATCAACCCGCTCGGCAAATGGGAGCCCGTCTGGGTCGGGCCGTAGGTCGTCCAGAAAATCTTCTCCGGAGGAGCCATGCAACTTGCAGACCTCGACGGAAATCCTTTTGTACACCCAGTGAATGGTGACAAGCTGCGCAGATACTACGCGTAAAAACACTGAGTCAAAAAAAAAGAAACAAAAAAAAAAGAAAAAGAGTGCTAAAAGAGTAATACCCAACTAGGTTGAAAACCCGAAAAGGGCGGCCTAGATAAAAATGTGGTTGCACCAAAAAAAAAAAAAAACAAAAAAAAAAAAAACACAAAAAAAAAAAAAAAACCCGGATCGAACTACGGAGACCTGAGCCCTTTTGTCCGAAGGGAACGTAGGCAGTCGGAAACGGTTCGGTCTAAAACACAAATAAAAGTCATACTTTGACATCACTACACTGATCAGACCATGAAAGCGTCTCGAAAAACTCTAAAGCAATTCACATATTCATTACAATTAAAAGCTTTTTGATGAGTCTAAGCTCGGTTCATTCCTACAACTGGCAACCTGCTAAAAGAAACTAAAATACATAATCAAACTAATGTGTCTGCTACGGCAAGAAAGGGATACTCAGAAACCTCGAGGTCACTCTAAGCCGCTCGTACTGGAATCGCCTCTCTTCTTCCCCCTTCGGGTCTTCTTCCTCTGAACAGGAAAAATGTCGGTCTTCCTCCTACCAAGCTTCGGTGTAGGGACAGGATCTATCAAACCAGCCTCTGTCAGGGCCTTAGTAGCCCTAGCGTCATCTCTCATCTCCTGTAGCCTAGCTGGTAGCATAGGAGTCCTCCTCTGCTGTCTCTTGACATAAGCCTCATAGTCGGTCACAGTATCTCCGCTCCTGTCGTGAGGGTTGGCCCTCGCCTCGGCCCTCCTCCTCTCCGAAACTGTCCGGTCCTCCGCACCCACAATGGCCTCACGCCGTCTCAAAATAGCTATCTGAGTCTCCCCAGAATGCCTCTCGTACCAATCCAAGTACCAAGTGGTCAGAAAAACAGGTCTCGGACGCCTGAGGATAACTCGAGGAGGAAAGACGTCATACCTCCATACTCGGGAAAGAAATGGAAACACCGAAGGATCATCCATAGAAGCAGAAGCCACTACCCTGGTGGCTATATCATCAAAGTCCTCCAAAGGAACCTGCTCTAAACCGAACTGTCTCAGAACCAAAGCCGGAATGTAAAAGCTGGACTGAGAAAGCCCCGGAAGCATAACCACGGGGGATCCATCCTGAAGTACTCTCCGAGTCTCCACCCGCCAATGAGGCACCGACCATCTGATATCTTCAGTCTGGCGACCAGCCATCCATCGCTCCCACGAGCCCTGATCATCAAAATCCACAGAAACCCCTCTCCTGGCAAATGTCCAAGGCTTGATCACATGAGAAGTTTCCCGAAGAACCCCCAGGCGCTCCATCAGCCACAAAGTCAAGAGAAACGGGCTGCCCCCGTGCATATACCGTCTCCCGGTAGCCAGCCTGTCGAGAGCATGAAAAGTCTCTCCCAAGATCAAAGGTACAACATCTCTGCCCAAGCGACAGTGAACAACCACATCCAACAGAGCCCGATGACAAATTCCGAAGGAATAAACCATGAACTAGGTACCAAACATGCAAAGTGCAAAGGCATCCCAATAGGCATCATCCACCAAGCCTAAGCCCCTAAATCTATCAGGAAGACCAGAAATGTCAAAATGATCGGGGCTACGAATCATACCTTGCGCTTCCTCCGGAGAAAGGTGAAGGAGGTTACACAACCTATCAACAAAAGAAGCCCCTCCGGGCAAAGGAATCCCAATCTCTTCCACCTCGGGACCGCCAAGCAAAGCCCGGAATTCTTCAACGGTCGGAACAACTTCATTGTAAGAAAGGCAAAAGACATGCCTTCTAGTATCCCAAAATGAAGAAGAAGCTCTCAAGAGGTCATAGTCCGGAACCAACTCTTTGAGAGACCACAAGCACTTTACCTTGTACCTCTCTTCGAAAGAATGATCTTCTCTCTTGCATAATCTCTCGAGACCAATCTTTGAATTTGTTGAAAAATGACATTTGGGATTCTTGGGGCAATTTTGATGGAGTTCTTCTAAGATTTTCCATGGCTTCTTCTCTCTTTCTCCCCGAAAATGGCTGTTTTAATGAGCAGATGAAGTGGTTGTTTGAATTAAAAGAAGGAAAACCAGATCCAACCACCGAAATAAATGAACCCTGTCAGAATTCAAGCCCATCCGCGCGGATATCCTTGTCACCACCAAAAAAAAAAAATTGTAACAGTTCAAACTGCTGCACCACGGAGGAATATTTTCATCCCAACTGCTCGAACCTTGTGCAGAACCTGCCCAAACAGTTCATATACCAAACACTCGCACCCTTGCCAAAAAACCCGGGCTCATACAACTTCACATTCATACAGCATTGCATTCATGATAAAAAAAAAATAATAAACAATAAGATCCTAAATCATTACATTCCAAAAAAAAAGGAGTGTGCATAAAAAAAAAACTGTATCTGTCAAAAAAAAAAGATAATAAATAGGTACAATCTCAGAAGTCGGTCTCAGAAGATCGTCAGTCAGAGTCCTCGGTGGCTGGCGCTTTCCCCCGATCCCTCTTACGGATCGGGCCCGCCTCCTCAGTAGCCACGAATATCTCAGGCTCAGAATCATCCTCGTCTCCGGAGGAAGGCTCGTCGGGACCAACCGGCACACCCTGATACGGCAAGCCAAGATCCGCAAAGAAGTCGTATCCGAACGAAAACGCGTTGGATTCCCGAATGTGCGAAGAAGACCCGCCGTGATGCCAGACATGCCCCTGTCCATACGGATCCCCGAGAATGACGTGGTCCGAGGGCAACACCACACTGGGATCTATGAGAGGAGAAAGAGGAGTCTCGGAAGAAGGCTCGGAAGGAATAGGGGAAGTCTCCCTCTCGACAGGCGCCGGCTGTGCTCGTCTCCTCCTGCCCTGAGAAGACCCACAAATAACCATATTCTTGATGAGCCTCTTGGCCCCGATCACCTGGTTCGTCAACTTCTCCACCACCTTGGCCGGGAACTGCACGGAAACAAAAGCTTCAGAGATAATTAAGGCGAAAAATGATGACAGGAAAGAAAGGAAAAGACAGAAGCAAAAAAAAAAGGAGAAGGAGAGGCCATACCTTCATATCCGGACGAGGCTGGAAAGCTCGTGGAACCCGATCAGGAGACGGGGGATCTGCCACTCTCGGCTGACCCCGTCCTGGACATACGAAAAGCTCGATCGAGGGTACCGCACAACCCCCAATCCCTCTCTCTCAAGAACCTGAGGCGTCTTCAACCTCCATAAGACAAATCGCGAGTACTCCTCGATCGCCACGAACCTCGAGTGGTGCTGGCTACCTCGATACTCATCCCAGGTCTCCGAGTTCTCACTCGGATGCATCATGTCAGTAGGGGGCTCCACCGGAGCCATCGCAGGAGCACCCACGCCATGTTGGCGCGTCACTCTCTCCCCCAGATAATACCCGTCGCAGGTCAAGCCTCTCAAGATCCTCCGCTCCACGGTCCATCTCTCGGCGCCCTTCAGCTGCTCCACATCGAAGCGATCCCAAGGGTAGAATATGATCCCCTCATCTGTCTCAGCCATCGTCAAAGGTAGGCAATCTGAGTACTTGAGGGTCGTGCGCCCCCTAGAACCTTTCTTCTCCCGGGCATACTTGGACCAAGAAAGCATGGCCGGATACGCCCCGATGTACTCCGCCGGTTGCCGCCACATCGTGACGTGAAAGAACTCTAGAGCCCATACCTGCGAAAGGAAAAGGTCAAATCAATTAAGTGCGAGAAAGAATACGTGCTTAAAGAAAAGAGGGAAAGCAAAAAAAAAAGAAAGCTTGTACCTCCAGAGGGAACTCGAAGCACGTCAAAGAGCTGACAGCCTTCCGGCTATATCGATCCACAGCAAAATATAGCTCTGCCAGCCCTGCCTCTCCCCAAGATATCTCTCCAGCCATCCCCACATCCTCCAAGGACCTCAGCAAAGCAAAAACAGCCGTCCCCTCGGCATGTCCAAAAAGCGTGCTCGAAAAAGCAAACCATAAAAAGACCCTAGCAATCTGCTCAGCGCCTATCCTCTCATCCCCAGCCATGTAGCTCCCAATACTCTCCATATCGTTGTAGCCGTCTCTCCACTCAATACTCCGTCCTTTAAAGGACAGGCCCGTAATCGCGGCGTAGTCAGAAGGTGTGACCGTGGCCTCGCCCCAGAAAAAATGGAATGTGTGGGTCACGTCCCACCAATGCTGTGCCAAAGCAAAGATCATTCCCTTGCTCTTAGGAAACTTGACCAATCCCCTCAAGCACTCGATGAACTCGTACAATCCGGTCTCAATGACGATCTGTCTGGGACTCATCATCGCCCCTCTGCCCAAAACCGAAAGCCGATCCCACAAATAAATCACATACTCCACCGATCCCCGAGTCTTCATCTTGTTCAGCTGCTCCTTCACGAAATTGTTTCCGCCCTGCAATAAAAAAAAGAGAGAAACAAAAATGTCAAAAAAAAAAATCACTTGCCATTTGCATTCAAAAAAAAAAAGCATACACATGCATCATTGACATAAAGTTTTGCAGAAAATCGGGCAGCATAACAGCATACAACGGACCTAGCCCCATTTTTCTCGCACCAAAGAAAAGAGTTTTTTCAGCAAATACCATTCATTCATTCATACAGAAAGCATGTCAATAATATCGAGTCAACGGAAGTAAAAACTCCGTCCCATTTTTCATAAAATAGCACAAATAAACAGTTTTTCCACAAGTCCTTCATTCAATCAACGGAATCAAAAATCCGTCCCACTTTTCAAAAATAAAAATCCTATGCATACATTGCATTCATATAATTCATCATCCCATTGCAAAAATAAAAAAAAATCCTACAAGAGGCATACATGCATACATTCATGTCCGTCCCGGATTCGGGCAAATTCCTTATCATTTCATATTTCGGAAAAAAAAAAATGGCAAAATGCCCATTCTTTTCAAACACAATGCATACATGCAAATCTCAAGAACACCATTTTCAAATTTCAAATCACATTTCTCGGATTTTTAATTACAAATTTTCAAAAAAAAAATGGCGAAAATGCCAATTCTTTTTCCAAACAAAGTGCATATTCGGATTACCCATATACTCATTACAACATGCAAAGCATCAAAATCAAAATCCAAGCCCAAGCACATAAATTTTCGGATCTAAAAAAAAAATCACCAAAAATCAATTTCAAGCAAGAAATCAACCAAGGAAGTGAAGAGATTCGAAGTATACCGTTCGGAGACTCGGATCAGTGGCCCAATGTTGCCACGCATCGGGATAGGGCTCCTCCGCAATCGATTGCGAAAGTGTGTAATGCCTCCTCATTCGAACAAGCTCCAATCGCCTCTCCACTACCGGGCCGCGTCCTTGACCTTGAATAGCGACTCCCCCGTGTTCCATTGCTTGAAAAATCAAAGAAAATGGAAAAATTTTGAAGGTTTTTTGGCCAAAAATGGCTTCCTTTCTCGGTTTGCCTCTTTCTCTCTCGTAAATGCAGCAAGAACTGGAAAAGGTGAGGAGGAAGAAGGAAGGGCGTTGGCCCTCATTTAAAACCAGTCTGGGAAACATTCCCATCCGCGCGGACCTAATTGAAGGGTCAAAATGACCATTTTGCCCTATAAAATTTCAGGACTCTGCAATTTAGTCCTCAACTTAACAGAGTTAACCAAAGTTAACCCCCTTTCAAAGGAACCCTAACGGCAGTCAAACGTAAGTCCAATTTCCCCGAGAAAGATAACGGAATCCCGTTTCTTTCATCAAAATCATCAACGGCATTAAAACGTAAGTCCGATTTCTCCGAGAAAGATAACGAAATCCCGTTTCTTTCATCAAAATCATCAACGGCAGTCAAACGTAAGTCCGATTTCCCCGAGAAAGATAATGGAATCCCGTCTCTTTCATCAAAATCATCAACGGCAGTAAAACGTAAGTCCAATTTCCCCGAGAAAGATAACGGAATCCCGTTTCTTTCATCAAAAATCATCAAACGACAGTCAAACGTAAGTCCGATTTCTCCGAGAAAGATAACGAAATCCCGTTTCTTTCATCAAAATCATCAACGGCAGTAAAACGTAAGTCCGATTTCTCCGAGAAAGATAACGGAATCCCGTTTCTTTCATCAAAATCATCAACGGCAGTCAAACGTAAGTCCGATTTCTCCGAGAAAGATAACGGAATCCCGTCTCTTTCATCAAAATCAATCAACGGCAGTCAAACGTAAGTCCGATTTTCCCAGCAAAAGCTAACAAAATCCCCAGCGAAGTCAACGGAATCCCGTTTCTTTCCTCATTATCATCGACGGCCGTAAAACGTAAGCCCGATTTTTCTCCAACGAAACCCCCAGCAGCGTTTCGAACTACGATTGGCTTGATTCCCCATTCGGGATACGTAGGTAGCCTATCGCTAGGTCCAGCCACCCGACCAAAACGGTCACCCTCTCCTTCGGCAGCAGACGAAGTCCACCGAAGGACCATCCATCCCAAGCCATTAAGGGAAAACATTTCAAATCAAGGTCCGAGGCACCTAAAAAGCCATCATCATCAAGGTCCGAGGCACCTAAAATGCCATCATCACCAAAGGTTCGAGGCACCTAAAACGCCATCATCAAGGTCCGAGGCACCTAAAAAGCCATCATCATCAAGGTTCGAGGCACTTAAAATGCCAAGGTTTGAGGCACCTAAAACGCCATCATCACCAAAAGTCCGAGGCACCTAAAACGCCATCATCCTCAAGGTTTGAGGCACCTAAAACGCCATCACTACCAGGTTGACGCCTCAAAATAGTCATTCCAGGGTCAAAGACCCGAACTACGACTGGCTTGATTCCTCTTAAGGATACGTAGGTAGCCTATCATTAGGTTCAGCCATCAGACCGAAACGATCATTCCTATCCCCAGCAGAGCGGATATACAACTTTAGCCATCAGACTAAAATGGTCATCTCTTATCCCCAGCAGAGTTTCTTTCAGCAACCGACTGCAGAACTCGCTCGCCAGGTTGACATCCTAAAACAGTCACTCTAGGGTCAACGTCTGAAGATAGTCGGAAGACCTGAACTACGGCCGGCTTGGTTCCCATTCGGGATACGTAGGTAGCCTATCGCTAGGTTCAGCCACTCGACCACTTTGGTCACCCCTTGTCAAATATGGAGCCTTACTCTTATCGACGACCCCGCTTCCTTCGAAAGCGCCGTCGCCGAGGGGCTACTGTAAGTGCTCCAATTTGAGTTGTTAGCATTTTCGTTAGAAAATTAACGAAAGTCTTAACATTCCTAACATTTCTAACAATTCCTAACCTTTCTAACAAAGTAAGGGTAGATTAGGGATTGCCATTTAAGGTTAAACCAAGAAAAGAATCTTAAAAAAGAAAAGAAATTGAAAAAACCCGAATTGGCAAGCTGAAAAACAGCAGCCAGTTTGAATATTTTAAAAATATTCCTTCTGTTCAAAGCCTGCAGCTGCAATTAATGAACAGTGCACGCTTCTACTCTTGTCCGCGCGGATGAAAAGGCCATTTTCAGAGGCCTATAAATTGAGCCCTTCAGTCTCAGAAAAAAAAAAAAAGAAGAACACATTTTATAACTGCACCTGGGCGAAAAATAGGGAGAAAACAGTGGGAATTCCCTTGAATTGCCACCATTTTCTCTTGAATCTTTCCCAAATCCCACTCTCTCCAAACATTCTCAAATCACTCTCATACATACACAAGCCTAAGCTTAAACCACCCCTTAGGAGGAGAATTAGAGAGAAAACATAGAGGACTTAAGTGTTATCTACTTATTTTCTCTTTGACCAACTCTAATCACAAATCCTAAACACATTCAAACCCTAAACATATTCAAACCCTAAACACATTCAAGCCTTGAATCCATTCAAAAACAAACACAAACACAAAGAAGATAGGTATAACCTCCTTCTCCTTACCCTAAGATTCTCTCATCCATGCATGCATCTCAAACTTTGAAGATGTAGTTTGTTCACCAACTTGTTCATCTTTGCTAGACCTAAAAATGTAGTCACCTTGGAATAAATTTCCATGGATGACCATTTAAAAGGTCTAAATCATTTCTTACTCACTTAAAAGTGTTTTTCCAAAATATTTCTTACTCAAAAGAGTTTTCAAAAATCATTTTCATACAACAAAAATCTTTGTTTCAAAGCTAAATCTCCCCTTCCCAAGCAAATGAAATGCTTAAGTCCTAATGTACCCTAAGGATGGCTTGATATATTAGATCACCACTAAAATGTCTAGTGACTACTAATCAAATCTTAGGGAAATGGGGACAAGCATGGATGCCAAACCCCCTTTAAAATCATGTTTTTCTTCAAGAGGAAGTTGCTGTCCAGTAGCCTTTCTCTAAGATCTCTGTCCATGGTCTAATTTTTCGGACATACAGAAATTTGGAATTTGGTGTTGACTACAAAACACTTTTTGTAGCCAACATCCATAGATTTCCAGACATATTTTTACTTTATTTTTTGCGTGAGTAAAACTCCCTTTTTCAAATTTTCTTTCAAAGGTCAGTTCATCAGTCTCTGGAAGTCCAGATTTCATATATGAGATTTCCAGAAGGTTTTGGTCCACCAAATCATCTCCAAATGGGAAAGTTCTTTTAGAGAAACCTTATTTAAGGTGTTTTGTAACAACTTTAATTCTCGGACTTTCCCCAGATTCTGAGATTTTTAAGCCCTTAAATCCATTTTAAAATAAAGTGTCCACTGCCGTTTTCATTCTGGCAGAAATGTTTTTCAACTTCAAAAAATCTTTTGAGTCCCAAAACTCAACCCAAAAATCACACCAAAAATCATGGGATTTGTTCAAAGTCTAATAAAGAGTTCCCAATTTTTACTTTTCAGTTTCAACTTATTTTGGCCAAAACACACACACACACACACAAATGGTTTTTAATGTTTGGAAGACTCGTTTTACGAGGCATTCCGGATGAACACTAACGTTCTTCCCGGCGTGTAACGTGACCTCCGAACCCAAATCTCTAATCCCGGGCATTTTTCAAAGTTTTGGCCCTTAAAACAAAAATGGCGTGGCGACTCCGTTTGATTTCAAAAAAATCGGGTACACATCGTTACAAGTCCATGATTCTGTTCCCATATTTATAGTGGATGAAGTGGTATTAGGGTTTTCATCTGAACCGTTGGATTGGGTTGTTGCCAACCGTTGGATCAGCTTGGTTTCCTAGGCGTACACGTGGCATGTGAGGATTGCTCCTCCTAAGAAAGGACACTCCTGTGTCTGACACGGATAAGTGGTTTGCCTTATAATGGAAAGTCAACCTGAACACCTTTTGGTGTTATTACTGGTTTCGTGATTGCACATGCAGAATGTCGCAGTGGTAGGTCTGACGTTATACCAAAATAGCATATGGATCAAGCTTGTTGAGGAAGCTAAGTGAAGAGACGACCTGGAGCTGCATATCCAGTAAGGTCGTCGCCTTAATAGGACTCGACGAACGAGTGAACGAGTGAGTCATCACGTTCTCCTGATGAGTTGGGTCGCTCAGTGGCGACGATGTAGTTCTCCGTTACGACGGGCTCTGACTTATGGTGGGAAGGCTCGTCGTTAGATGGGCTTGGTCGCTCATTGGCGACGACCGCCATCTAGTGTATCAACGGGCCATGTCCCAAACCCTGGTGGGCTTCATTAACCTTGATCCCTTAGTTGGCTTGTTGGGCCCCAGTCTCGTAGAGATATATTGGGCCCGGCCCATCATGAAATATTCCGTTCAGTGGCCCCCAACTCATGGATCGTCTTGACGGGCCAGGAGTTTGACGTTTCCCCATTAGAGTTATCCACGACCGTCAATTTGAATTTTGAATTGTGGTGACGTCAGCATTGATGACGTGGATGGCCAGGATCTCTTCATTAATTGGCACGCGTCCCATGATGGGACATTTTCCTTGGAAATCACAGCGGGTATTTAATGCTTCCATCATTTTGCCGTTTGGATTTCCTGGTATAAACCCTTCATCTTCCTCAAGTATAAAAGCTTCCTCTCTCCTCCATTTCAAACTTTTTGCACCCTCGATTATTGAGAGCAAATAGCAAAGAGCGATTTTCGGCAACCGTGAAAGTTCAACTCCGGCAACCGCACTCAACGTTTTCCGGTGATATTGAAGGTTCTGGCTTCTTCGCCTCTGAACAACCCAGTGGCGTGGATTAGGGATTTATTTGATTTGCCGCCGGTGAACTCATCGAAAAATCCATCTTCAAACCCAGCACCAGGTAATTGCTTCATTTGTTCTTCGTTTTCTGGGTTTTTTCTTGGGGTTTAAGAATTTGTTTAATGGGGCCCAGAACGGTAAGCTTTGAGAGAGGGGTTAAATTTGGCTTTGGGTTCAACCAAAGGGTTTATAAATGCGCTAGGGGCATTTGGAGGGAAATCCCTTTAGCTTAATGTTCCACAATATTGGTAAAATTTAGTTTTGAAGATGAGAGATTGGGGTTCCCCACTGATGAAGTTCTTGGGGAATTTAAGGAAGATGACCCGAGGGTAACACCTTTCAGGTCAATGAACGACCTACCCAATCATATCCGAACTCACTACTCCTTGTCCCGTCGTGATTCACTTAGGATTTGGTTTCAGGGGAATCTAGGTTGCCCTTAGATAGGTCGTCGCCCATTGATACTAGGACTGATTCCCTTGCTCTTTCCCCCTGTTTTGTAGACATGGATCACGACGGCTGTCCTAATCAACCAAACCAAGAAGTGAACGAGGCCAACACAAGTGCCGGGAGCCCTCGAATTGTTGACGCCTTTCATACCAGTGTTGTAAGTGCTCCAATTTGAGCTTGTTAGAATTTTCGTTAGAAAATTAACGAAAGTTATAACAATTCTAACAATTCCTAACAATCCTAACATTTCTAACAAAGTGAGGGCAAAGTGGGCATTGTTATTTAAGGTTAAACCTCAAAAAGAATCTCAAAAAGTAAAACAAAAGGAATAAAACCAAAAATAGAATTTCCTGGTGTGATGATGTGTATCCGAAAATTTTCCCATTTTTTGTTTAAAAGAAAATCAACGAAACGGAGTCGCCACGCCATTTTAATTTTGAGGGCCAAAACTTTGAAAAAAGCCCGAGATCAGAGATTTAGGTTCGGAGGTCATGTTACGCGTCGGGAAGGACGTTAGTGTGCACCCGACGCGCCTCGTAAAACGAGTCTTCCAAGCTGAAAATCATTTGTGTGTGTGTGTGTGTGTTTTGACCAAAATGAGTTGAAACTGAGAAAAACAAAAATGGGGAACTCTTTATAAGACTTTGAAAAATCCCCAAGATTTTTGGTATGATTTTTGGGTCTAGTCTTGGCACTCAAAAGATTTTTGGATTTGAAAAGCCATTCTGCCAGAATGAAAGAAGGCAGTTGACCCTTGACTTTGAAATGGACTTAAAGGCTTCAAAACTTCAGAATCTGGGGAAAGTCCGAGAATGAAAGTTGCTCAAAACACCCTAAATAGGGTTTATGCAAAGGAACTTTCCATTTTGGAAGTAATTTGAGGGGTCAAAACCTTCTGGAAATCTCAGATGTGAAATCTGGATTTCCAGAAGCTGATGAACTGTCCTCTAAAAGAAAAATTGAAAAAGGATTTTTACTCACTCAAAAAATAAAATAAAAATATGTCTGGAAAGCTCTGGATGTTGGCTACAAAAAGTATTTTGTAGTCAACACCCAATTCCAAGTTTTACTGGGTCCAAAAAATAGGAAAATGGACTGAGGTCTCAGAACAATGCTACTGGACAGCAAGATGTTCTTGAGGGAAAATGTGATTTTTGGGGGATTTGTATCTATGTTCACCCCATTTTCATCCCTAGACTTGATACCACTACCTTTTGTTAAGTGGTTATCATATTCAAGTCATCCTTGGGGAATTTATGGGGTTGAAACATGTCCTTTGCAAAGGGAAAGGGGGTTTTGTAAAGATGAAACCAAGGAGAAAGAATTGACTAAAGATCTAAAATGTGGACCACTTGAGATGGTCATTCATGAAGATGAACTTCAAGATGACCATCTTAGGTCAAAACTCAAGTTAAACTAGACATAAAATAAGTCAAAGTAAGAAGAACAAGATGATCAAGAGATCAAAAGAGAATTTTAGGGTTTTGAGAAGGAGGACTTTACCAACGGTGACACCCTATCTTCCTAGGCTTGGAATTTGACTTGAGGAGTATCAAGATTTGGTGTTTGGCTTGAGGAGTATCAAGGTTTGGTGTGTTTGGTATTTGATTGGGAAAGATTCAAGAGAAAATGGTGGCAATCTAAGGATTCCCACTGTTTTCTCTATATTTCGCCGTAACTTCGTTGCGAGTAAGTTGTGTTGTGTAAACCGAGAGAGGAGGGTTCAATTTATAGGCCCTCTGAAATTACATACATGTCCGCGCGGAGGTCCCTCAGAAACGTGCCTCGGTGCATTAAATGCCGCTCCAGTGCTTTGAACAGAAGAATATTTTTCAAAATATCGCGTAAATTGTTTTTCAACTTGTCAAGCTTTCGGGATTTTCTTAATTCTTTTGCTTTTGGATTCCTTTTTTGGTTTAACTTAATGGCAAACCCTAACCTACTCTTGCTTGGTTAGGAAGGTTAGAGATTGTTAGAAATGTTAGAAATGTTAAAAACTTTCAAGTTAACTTTCTAACGAAAACTACCAACTCAAATTGGAGCACTTACAGCAGCTCCCTCGGCGACGGTGTTTTCGAAGGAAGCGGGGTCGTCGATAAGAGTAAGGCTCCATATTTGATAGGATGATCAAGTGATCGAGTGGCCGAACCTATTCAATAGGCTACCTACGTATCCCGAATGGGAATCAAGCCTAAGCCGTAGTTCTGGCCTGACTCCGGGAATGATTGTTTTTAAGGTATCAACTCCGGAGATGATGGCGTTGTGCGCCTGACCTTGAAGATGATGGCGTTTAGGTGCCTCAACCTTGAAGATGGCGTTTAGGTGCCTCGAACCTCAGAGATGGCGTTTTAGGTGCCTCGAACCTTGACGGTGGGGGATAGATGATCCTCTCGTGGACTTCGTTTTGAAAGGATCGGGTCTTACGAGAACCATCGGGAAGAAGAAAGGTGATCACTGTCGGTCAAGTGGATGGACCAAGGATTGATCCGTAGATCTCGGGGGTCACCCGAGGATTGACTATTTTAGGGAAGTCGTCCTGTAGATTGATCAGTATTTGGGAAGTCACCCGAGGGATTGACTATTTTAGGGAAGTCGCCGCGATCCGACTATTTTGGGGAAGTCGCCCTACGATCCGACTATTTTTGGGAAGTCGCCCGCGGTTTGACTATTTTTGGGAAGTCACCCATGATCTCGACTATTTTTGGGAAGTCACCCCTATGATCTGACTATTTTTGGGAAGTCACCCCGTGGTTTGACTATTTTTGGGAAGTCGCCCTACGGTTTGACCTGTTGGGGAAGTCGCCCCTATGGGATTGACTATTTTTTGGGAAGTCGCCCTACGGTTTGACTATTTTTGGGAAGTCACCCCATGATCCGACTATTTTGGGAAGTCGCCCTACGGTTTGACTGCTTTGGGAAGTCACCCTACGATCTCGACTATTTTTGAGAAGTCGCCCATGATCCGACTATTTTTGAGAAGTCGCCCGCGGTTTGACTATTTTTGGGAAGTCGCCCTATGGTTTGACTGCTTTTGGGGAAGTCGCCCTACGGTTTGACTGCTTTGGGAAGTCGCCCTATGGTTTGACTATTTTTGGGAAGTCACCCTATGATCTCGACTATTTTGGGAAGTCACCCTACGGTTTGACTATTGGGGAAGTCACCCCATTTATCCGACTTATTTTGGGGAAGTCCGCCCTATGATCCGACTATTTTTGGGAAGTCGCCCGCGGTTTGACTATTTTTGGGAAGTCGCCTACGGTTTGATCAAGCTGGGGAAGTCGCCCTACGATCTCGACTATTTTTGGGAAGCCGCCCTACGGTTTGACTATTTTTGGGAAGTCACCCTACGATCCGACTATTTTTGGGAAGTCGCCCCATGGTTTGACTGCTTTTGGGAAGTCACCCTAAGGTTTTGACTGCTTTTGGGGAAGTCGCCCTACGATCCGATGATAATGTTCTTTAGAAAAGTAGTTGACTAAGATATGCTTTCATACCTCGTGCTGTGCTTACTCGTAGTTGCCTAAGGACCGAGGCTACTACCGATGTTGATGAAGAGTTGTTACGTTGCCGTTCGTGGGACGGTTTCGCCGACGATTTGCCGTCTTTGGAAGCATTTTGACCCGAAGGAGGAGTTTGGTTGAGTCCCGCATCTTGTCGGTGATCGTCAACCTCAGAGGTGGTCGAGCTTGTATTCACATCGGGACTTCTTGCTTTTGAGAACTTGGTGTCTCGACCGCATCAGTATTGGAGAGCTCGGGCGTCTCCGACCTTCTTGCCTTGGAGAACTTGGCGTCTCGACCGATTTCAGTATTTGAGAACTTGCCCCCGACCGATTTGTATTGAGAACTCGCGTCTCTCGACCGATTTGTAGATTGAGAACTTGGCGTCTCGACCGACCATTTGATTCATTTGAGCGTCCCCGACCGAACTATTTCCAGACGGTCTCGACCGAACTCGGTCGCTTCGACCAACCGGCATTTGATTTGCATTGAGAACTTGGCGTCCCCGACCGAACCGTATTTGAGAACTTGGCGTCCCCGACCGAATTGTATTCGAGAACTTGGCGTCTCTCGACCAAATTGTAGACACCGGAGGTGGTCTTCATCGGGGCCGTTTTCATCCATTTCAGGACATTGGAGGTCGTCTTTAGCAAGTTGCAGACGCCGGAGCTTGTCTTTGCCAAACCGTAGATGTTGGAGGGCGTCTTCATTCATTGGAGGTCGTCTTTGGTGAAGATCATCCTTGCCGAAAAAAGGGGGATTTGATTTCACGTTTGAATTCCCGCATTCGTTAGTGAAGAGGAAGATGCATATATGGCATTCATGATGACAAGATGCACGCATGGAACCAAAAATGATTATGGGATGATGCATTTACTTGCTTTCGAAGATGCACTTAGCCTAAGCTTCGGGCAGAAAATTATGATTTATGATCTTCGATGATTTAGGATTATTCCTATTGACTCAAGTTTTCAGTGCATGCTACATGAGCCCTCGGGAGATTTTTAGTGGGGATGCATGGGTAATGGAGACCGCTTGGAAATGTATTTTGATCAAGTGGGGATGAGAACCCTCGATCGCGATTTAAACAGCTGTCACGGGTGAGGTTTTGTCAAGCAATATCACATGGACCTCAATCTTGATGAGATTGATTCGGATCCCGGGTCTTGATTGAAACTTTCCCTCTCATTCTTGGGTCATTCAAGCCGATGCCGATGTACTTTAGGGCCAACGTTGATACGAGTGAAGCTTCTTTCATTTGGATGAGTCATGACCTTGGCCGAAACCTTGTCCTGGAGGATGATTTGATGGAATTGCTAATGCCGGAGAAACCCCGATCTTGAATTCCGATGCTACGGAAGCCGCCGTGTACCAAGTTCCGAAGCCGAAATTCTTTCTTGCGACTTGATAAAATTCGGGTCCAAAAGACCATCTTGACAAAGCCCCTGATCCCGAGTAGGCAAAGTCCAGATTTTGAAGAAGTGATTGGGCGAGTCTATCTCGTGGTGAAGAACCCAACGTGGACCCAAAGATGACTATATAAGCCCCACTTGAAGAGTCGCTACAGAGAACCCGGGAGAACCGCTTAGCAAGCCCCAAAGATGAAGAAATTCGTAGTAGTCTTGCGCAGGGGGAACCCATCTTTTCGCACCTTAGTCAACCGCCATCGGACAAGACTCGAAATGTTTACGTGCAAGGGCATATCTTTTGAAAGACGGGAATGTCTCCCGAATTTGTGTATGACACTCTCGCTGTTTGACTCTTTTCGAGAGAGTATAAGCATCACAAGGTGTGGAAAAGTGTATGGAAGCCCCCGCACGTAAAGACAAAGTTGTTTGGCTCTATTTCCCTATGCGATGGAGAGAGAGAAGACTTGTCGAGACACTTGAAAACTTGTCTTATTCATGATGATCACAAGGCCGCTTAAAACCCTTTGTTAATGTTCAAGTTATTCAATCCCTAAATCTGATATGAACAAATATTTTGATTAATCACAAGGAGAAACCAACCTGGAGCATCAAAAATCAAGCTTGGAAGGGCGGAAAGTGTATAGGGACGATCCTCGATGAGACCAGATTTTTTTTTTTTTTTTTTTTTGAGATTTGTTTGTGGATTTCGACCGGACCATTTCTCGGCCGCCTACGTTCCCTCCATTGGCGAAGAGCCTGTCGCCGTAGTTCTAGCCTATCCCGAATGAAAAGAGAATGAATGTTGAAATTCGAGGGTCTCGAGGACCTGGGGATTTCGAGGATTTGGAGGATTGAATAACATATCCCCTTAGAGTGTCCATGAAAGACACGGATGCGAAGCCCCAGCTGGGACATCCACGGCAAGTGTTTGTGAGGAGAAATGAAATATGCTCACATGAAGGGAAGGGTTGAATTTGCACAATCTTGATTGGTAATTTTGAACCAAAATGGATTAGATTCCAATTTAAGCAAGCAATGAAGCATTAATTTGATCCCGACATCGAGGATATTAGAATGAAACCGCTATCCGATAGTGGACCGTAGTCGGGGTTTCCCGGGCTTCGATCGGCCATCGGGTGATTTGGGGAGATTATGACCTCTTGAGATGAGAGGTCGGCTAGGCCTTTTACCGACCGAACCTCTAAAGATGAGAGGTCAGTTTCATAGGACGTGTCTGGGAAATCTACATGCGAGGAAGATTGATTGCCTCCAAGAATGAGAGGTCGAATTTTGACTTTGGCCAAGGGCAAGGGTAATGGTGACGGGAGTATCCTCTAAAATCGAGAGGATGGCTTGGGATTGATTTAAGGTAATGATAAGAGGAAGTCCAAGCTATCGACAACTTTTGCGATCTTGCAGAATTCGCTCCTTTTGATCATCGAGAGCTTCGAGATGTCGGGACTTTTGAGTTCTTCTTCTTTTTTTTTTTCAAGGCTTTCGAGGAGCTCGAATTATATCCGAGATTGTGAGGATTTTCTTTTTTTTTTTTTTTTTGTTTTTTTTTTTGTTTTTTTTTTTTTTTTTTTTTTTTTTTTTTTTTTTTTTTTTTGACTTGGAAAGCCTTCCCGAGGAGTTGAAGGATTATCTTTGTCCTTCCTTCATGGCTTGAGATATTTTGCGCATCGCCGATTCTCGAAGCTAACTTCTTGGGCTCGCTGACTTTCTCTCGCATGGAGCAAAAATGATGGCTAAACCGGGTTTCAAAACACGCCGATCTTGAAATGAGAGTGGTAGTGTTTAGTAAGTGGTGAGGTAACGGCTTTCCTATGGGTGAAAGGTTTCAACCGCAATCCCTACCGGATGATCTAAACGAGATTTAAGTCTTCATTGCTTGCTTAAACTTTATATGAGAAAAGATCCATGCAAATTCATCGAGCAACGAGATGATGATGATGAAAGGGATGCGAGCATATGAGATGCAAGACGGGGAGCTGGTAAGCCCCAATTTGAGAAGGATATCAATTGATTTTCTCACTCCGATTAGTTTAAATATTAATCATTTTCGAAGAATTAAGTGGTTGAGCAAAGACAAGTGATCATTTTGGATAAAACCATTTCAATTAAGTGTAACGTGGGTGCGCAAGTGATGTCTCGAGTCTAGCAAGAAAAGAAAAAGACTTATATTAAAAGTTAGGCATTTAACCACTATGTCCAAAATGGACTACAACGACAAATGTCCAGGAAGGACTTAGGTGAAAGAAAGGTACTAGAACCTACGAAGGTTGACTCAAAAGACTATTTTAAAGATAGGTAGCCCCCAATCTAGCCGCTCTTTGCCGTTGAACCATGCATCTATTCTTCGACGCCGGAGACGGAGCTTACTGCAGACCTTTCCATCAGATTTCCTTGGGCAATCTCTTTCTTAATCCAACCACTTTCATCGCCCGCGATGGCTGATTCACCGACCCTTGCACAAAGGGACGAGTCAAACTCCATTATGCCCACAAGTCTCTGAACCACCAAACTCGACCATGTTGACACTCATGTTGTTAGGGAGCGGGTTATTGATGGTATTAGGTCCTTCAGTGCATCTCTAACCTCCTCGCTCAATCAAATTTTGGATTGCCTTCTTTCAGGGGACGCAATCATCCGTCAGTGCCCATGGTACCGATGAAAGGCACAATGCTTGGAGGTATCCAAAGGAGCGCTGGGGTTTCTAGGCCGATAATTATCCAAAGGCCGGAGCAAATCTTCTTTCACCAATCTCTCTCAAGATATCACTCAAAGGCATTCCAAGGTTTCTCAAGTCTGAGCCGGATCTCGGATGCATCGGGCTTCGGGAACAAAGGAAGTGGCATTGTTACAGCCCCGTCCCGCGTAGCCGATCGCCTCTTTGCCTTTAGCGAAAGTGAGAGTAGTTTTGGAGGGAGGAGCCCGATATCCGTAAAGGTGTGCAGCAAGCCGGCCGCCGATTGTAAGCCTTTTCAAACTTAGCCCCGGAATTAACCATTGCACGCAAGTCGCCGTAGGGAAGTGGCCGAGGGAAGCTCTCAAATGCGGCTTCAAGCATGACTGAAAGATGTCTAATCGCTCCGTCAGAGGGAGGAAATGGCCATTTCACCGAGCTTTAAGTTCCATCTCTTATAGAAATCCCCAATATTCTCATTGTGGCGCCGCATCGTTGTTCGTGTGTCAACTCGTTTGTCTCCCACTCCAAGTCAAGCTTTATACTTATCTCAGGAAAGTACCGGTAATTTGTTCCCAAGTAGCCCTAGCTTCAGCCGCAATCGGAAAACCATTTCAAAGCCCCCGACTTCAAAGAGAGACTAAAGTAATCGGCCAACCGCCGTTCAGGCATCCCTTAGCCTTCATTGCCAAAGTATAGGTGTCCAAGTGAGTTTTAGGGCATGCACTCCCGTCAAACAATTCCAGAGCGGGCATCACAAACTTGTGAGGTGGGGACAATCGAGCCTGGATCTCGTAGGCCGAAGAGCAAGTGTTCTTTTTCAAGGTCAATTCAAAGCAACTCGTGCTTTCATTTCCTTGTGCTGCTCCATAAACCAAGCCAATTGGGGATCCAAAGGTGGAGCGGGAATTTCAAGCCGATATTTGAGCTAGGAGAGAGGACTTACCACCGTTGGCACATCGGTGGAAGGAATACCATATTCTGAGCATAGGTGAAAACCTCGTCCTTGGCCCAAATTACCCCGGGGAGCGTAGGTAGGAGTCAGGCAAAAGGATAAAACCCAACACTTGTCAGCTGGCTTTCCATCGGCAGGAAGACGGAGGCAGATCTCGAGGTAGCCATGGATAGCTTGGATTTTCTGAGTGAGGCCCATAAGTAGGCCTGAGTGCGGGTCAGCCGTCCCGGATTGTTGAATTGCATGGCCGGTTGTGGCGAAGGATGTATAACCGAGAGGATACCGCGGTCCCGGTGACTGGATGAAACCGGGATGAAGGCTGATAACCCATAGAAGTCTCGGAGCGAGAAATGGATTTGTGAGAGCTGTGTGAGGAGCAATCGAACCTAGTACCATTCTCGAGGGAGGCTCCCGATCGGGCCCGAACCAAATGCTGCGCTGTGGCGTATCCAAACCGTGGCCGTGAAGGTCCGGATTGATCGGTCCGAACCGAAAGGGATTCCCCGGGCCGGGCATTCCGAAGGGTAGCCCCAACCATGCAGAAGATATTCTGATCGACTTTGTCCCCACCGAGGAGCCGGGAACTCGATTCGTCCCATCAGCCGGGGATCCAGGTCCGACCGGCTGGACGAGGAAGCATGGATTCTGTGGTAGCACCATAGGAGGCCGGTGGTGGCATCCTCGGGAGTAGTCGGGCGACCGAGATTGGGCTTGAGGTCTTCCTCTTCTTCCACGGTGAAGGTGCCATCGGGATTCGGGAGGTCGGCTGCCAAACCATGGCTCTTAATAGCCTCGATAAGGCTATTCAAACATTGGGGCTTCCGTCGCATTCTCATCCGTTCTCGCTAACCGATTCCATTGCTGCCGTCCGAGGAGTCCCGGGAGGCGGAGTGACGTTGTCCCCATCGTTACTCACCGATGCACATATCTCAAACCCGGAGTTGAAACAAACGACAAAGCCGACGAGGCACCTTGACTCTTCCCAACCGATCAAACGGTGACTCCGGTGCCCGAAACCAAGCTTACGCGGAGTCGTTGGAAAGACACGAGGGTTCGATGGCGGGAATTGAAGGAGGGTAGGTGTTCGGCTCTTAGGCTCATGCAACATGCGCTTATTTGTTCATGTTTACTTAAACACGTTTTATTAACCTAATCGGTTGGAAAAGATTGCTTCTTCTTTTTTTTCGCAACTACTCGATTTCCGGATCGCTGGGCCCCGTCACTACATCTATAAGCCCCTCGTATTCCACCCGTATTTCGACCTCCTAGGTGGTGGACAAATGCGAGGGTCCTATAGGGCAAGCGGGTCCCACCGACCGAAAGAAAACGATCCTAAAAGTCTCGGCGGGTAATCGAGTCTTAACGAGCATTCGATGTAAATTACGGACAAAGCCGACGTCAAAGTCAAGATCATGTCCGAGGGCTCGACGAAAAGCCGGCATGATTTGGACCGATAAGCGTCCACAATTGATCTTGACTTGTCGTCGCTAAGCCGTAATTAGGCATGGAATATTCATTAATCCTTGATGACTCGCTGTCAATGCCGGGAGCCGTTGTATAATTTGTGCGCCGAGTTTAAGTCAAGGCGCCGGCCAATATCTTGGTCAAAGTCCGCGGCGGAAAACCGCGTAACTTCGACCGATAAGGGTCCCCGAAAGATATTGAGTCAGTATGCCGACAAAGGCTTGAAAGGAAAGGTCTATACACTATAGGCATGACATGTACTCGTACTTAAAACCAACCGGGTCTCGGACAAAGTGTGTCACGGATAAGTGCATGGTCGACACGAGGCTCCATGGGATGTTTGGGTAGTCCCGTGCTCATCCGAGAGGCGTAATAAGACCAAACGGACCGCGACAAGGATTTCCCGGGTTAAGGACGTAGTGTGGCAAAGTGTACGGTCACGTGCGCGTAGTGTGCAAGCCTATATTCTTTTTTTTCGAGTAAAATAGAGATTTTTTATGAGTCTTAAAAATATGATGCATGATGATTTTTTTGAGAATTTTCTTTTTTTTTTTTGAAAAATCTTTTTTTTTGAAAATCTTTTTTTTTTTTGAAAAATTTTATGAACACATAAGCACATAATCACAAAAATTTCGACAGTTAGGGACATTATTCCGACAGTCAAAATTTTGACTTTTTCCGAGGCGGCCAAAACAACATGAAAACTGTGCAAAAATCAACACACACAAAAATGATTTTCAAAATGCCGAGACGGAAGCTTGACCCTCAAAAGCTTTTTTTTTTTTTTTGAAAACTAATGATACCGGTACGTGGGATTGTTAGACCACAATTTATCCCCGACTCGTGTTAGGAAGCGATAACGGGAAATTTAGTGGTTTCCACCAATATACCAAATACCATTTTTTAAAAAAAAAAGCTTAAATCCCCAGCGGAGTCGCCACTGTGATGATGTTGCCAAATTTCTGAAGATTTTTCCATTTTTTGTTTGAAAAAATCAACGAAACGGAGTCGCCACGCCATTTTTATTTTAAGGGCCAAAACTTTGAAAAAGCCCGAGATCAGAGATTTAGGTTCGGAGGTCATGTTACGCGTCGGGAAGGACGCAGTGTGCACCCGACGCGCCTCGTAAAACGAGTCTTCCAAACATGTGAAAATCATTTTGTGTGTGTGTGTGTGTGTGTGTTTTGACCAAAATGAGTTGAAACTGAGAAAACAAAAATGGGGAACTCTTTATAAGACTTTGAAAAATCCCCAAGATTTTTGGTATGATTTTTGGGTCGAGTCTTGGCACTCAAAAGATTTTTGGATTTGAAAAGCCATTCTGCCAGAATGAAAGAAGGCATTTGACCCTTGACTTTGAAATGGACTTAAAGGCTTCAAAACTTCAGAATCTGGGGAAAGTCCGAGAATGAAAGTTGCTTAAAACACCCTAAATAGGGTTTATGCAAAGGAACTTTCCATTTTGGAAGTAATTTGAGGTCAAACCTTCTGGAAATCTCAGATGTGAAATCTGGATTTCCAGAAGCTGATGAACTGGCCTCTAAAAGAAAAATTGAAAAAGGAGTTTTACTCACTCAAAAATAAAATAAAAATATGTCTGGAAATCTATGGATGTTGGCTACAAAGTGTTTTGTAGTAAACATCTAATTCCAAGTTTTACTGGGTCCAAAAATAGGAAAATGGACTGAGGTCTCAGAACAATGCTACTGGACAGCAAGATGTTCTTGAGGGAAAATGTGATTTTTGGGGGATTTGCATCTATGTTCACCCCATTTTCATCCCTAGACTTGATACCACTACCTTTTTTTTAATTGGTTATCATATTCAAGTCATCCTTGGGGAATTTATGGGGTTGAAACATGTCCTTTGCAAAGGGAAAGGGGGTTTTGTAAAGATGAAACCAAGGAGAAAGAATTGACTAAAGATCTAAAATGTGGACCACTTGAGATGGTCATTCATGAAGATGAACTTCAAGATGACCATCTTAGGTCAAAACTCAAGTTAAACTAGACATAAAATAAGTCAAAGTAAGAAGAACAAGATGATCAAGAGATCAAAAGAGAATTTTAGGGTTTTGAGAAGGAGGGCTTTACCAATGGTGACACCCTATCTTCCTAGGCTTGGAATTTGACTTGAGGAGTATCAAGATTTGGTGTTTGGCTTGAGGAGTATCAAGGTTTGGTGTGTTTGGTATTTGATTGGGAAAGATTCAAGAGAAAATGGTGTCACACTAAGGATTCCCACCGTTTTCTCTCTATATTTCGCCGTAACTTCGTTGCCGTGAGTAAGTTGTGTCAGGTAAACCGAGAGAGGAGGGTTCAATTTATAGGCCCTCTGAAATTACATACATGTCCGCGCGGAGGTCCCTCTAGAAATGTGCCATCGGTGCATTAAATGCCGCTCCGTGCTTTGAACAGAAGAATATTTTTCAAAATATCGCAGAAATTGTTTTTCAACTTGCCGTTTCGGGATTTTCTTAATTCTTTTGCTTTTTTGGATTCCTTTTTTGGTTTAACTTTAAATGGCAATCCCTAACCTACTCTTGCTTGGTTAGGAAGGTTAGAGATTGTTAGAAATGTTAGAAATGTTAAAACTTTCGTTAACTTTCTAACGAAAAAACTACCAACTCAAATTGGAGCACTTACACTGAACGTAAACCGGTTTGTCATAATTCGAATTTCAAAAGAAATATTCCTCGTGTCCAAAGCTCCGAAGTTTCGCATTTAATGAACAAAGGCACGCGAAGGGACTTATCCGCGCGGACATCTTTGCATATTTCGTAGGACTATAAATTGAGCCCTCCAAGCCACAAAAATAAGGAGCCACAACACAAATTTGCAATCGAACCCTCCTCGCGAAATATAGAGAGAAAATAAAGTGAGAATTCACTTGAATTGTCACCATTTTCTCTTGAATATTTCCCAACTCACACTCACTCTCAAATTCAAACCCTAAACACATTCAAGCCTCAAACACTCATATATTCAAGCCAAAGCCTTCAAAATACAAAGAAGATAGGTATAACCTCCTTCTTCTTACCCTAAATCTCTCATCCATGCATGCATCTTCAAACTCACAAAATGTAATGTTCATTCTTCTTCTCTTGTCTTAAGATCCAAGAAGATCACCATGGAAGTCCATCTCCATGGATGATCTTCTACAAGGATCAACATTTTCTTTAATGTGTTCTTACTTTCTTGCCAAGAAAACTCATTTTTCAAAACCCTAAAACCATTTTCAAGCATCAAATCTCATTTTCAAAGGATAAAAATCCCCTTCCCAAGCAAATGAAGTGCTTAGTCCTATCAAATGTACCCCAAGGATGGTTTGGTATAGTTGATTCACCACTAAAATGTCAAGTGATCACTTCTTAACCAAAACCTAGGGAAATGGGGGACAAGCATGGATGCAAAACCCCTTTAAAAATCATATTTTCTTTCATGGGAAGTTGCTGTCCAGTAGCAATTTTCTTTCAGACCTCAGTCCATGGTCTAATTTTTTGGACACAGATAAATGTGAATTCTTGGTGTTGACTACAAAACACTTTTTGTAGCCAACATCCAAATCTTTCCATACATGTTTTTACTTTATTTTTTGGGTGAGTAAAACTCCTCTTTTCAAATTTTCTTTCAGAGGCTAGTTCATCAGCTTCTGGGAATCCAGATCTCATATCTGAGGTTTCAAGAAGGTTTTGACCCTCAAATCTTTCTCCCAAAACGGAAAATTCCTTCTGTACAAATCTTATTTAAGGTGTCTAGAACAACTTTCATTCTCTGATTTTGTATCCAGATTATGAATTTTTAAGACCCTTGAATCCATTTAAAAATTAAAGGTCCACTGCCTTTTTCATTCTGGCAGAAGTGGCTATCAACTTGCAAAAGGTCTTTTGAGTACCAAATCTCAATCCAAAAATCTTCCAAAAAATCAAGTGGGATCAGTTTAAAGTCTTAAAAAGATATCCCAATTTTTTACTTTTCTGAGTTTCAAATTATTTTGGCCAACAAACACACACACACACACACACACACACAAATGATTTTCAGCTTGGAAGACTCGTTTTACGAGGCATTCCGGTGCACACTAACGTCCTTCCCGGCGTGTAACATGACCTCCGAACCCAAATTTCTGATCTCGGGCTTTTTCAAAGTTTTGGCCCTTAAAACAAAAAATGGCGTGGCGACTCCGGTTCTTTTTCCCGGGTCTTAGTTTGGTTTTTTTTTCAAAGAAACGCGAAAAAATCGCAATTTTTTCTCCCGCGAAATGGCGACACACATCATCACAAGTGTACGAGCTGGGAGAAATAGAACGAGGCTTTGGAGCCGGGGCGCAAGGGGACCGGGGCCATTACTTCAAGGCCGCACGAGGAAGTGGGCTTGATGTCTTGGGAAGTCGGCGATTGATTCCCTACGAGATTCTTACTGTGGTCCAAGCTCTCTACTTATAGACTCGAGTATCTCGCCGAAGGAATATGAGCCCCGTAGACGCACCCGTCCTTACCAAAGAAAGAAAAAGTAGCCTTCTTTATAAACAATTCGAGCTCGACTTGAGGCTGCCCCTCAACCCCTTCATCAATGAGTTTCTTGAGGACTCAAACCGCGTGCCAATGTCATCAGATCCTATCCGCCTTCTATCAGTAGTCTCCAGCATTCCTGGCCACGAGCCATGCAACAAAAGTGTTTCATCGCACTGAAGATCACCGGATCGACCCGATCCACCTGTGGGAAAGGAAAATCCATAAAGTGAGCGTTAGCCTCAATCGTAAATGTACGAGGTTTGTTTCTTGGACACTGTAATAAAGCGTATGGTCGGGATAACCATATGCCATCCCGGTGGCGAGCAGGTGGTAGGGGATGGAAATTTCCCTTTCCCGGAAGGCAATAAGACGGGTTGCCAGATGAGTTTGTGTAGCCGCTCCGCTGGCCAAAGATTTAAAGTGCAAAGATTGATGCCTTGCTAGACACTTCGACGGGTCGAGTCGTAGGCGACACTGGGAGGCTTCACACTGGGAGATACATAAGTGGTCGGCATAATGTCTAAGCCATCGAAAGTTGGCCCGATCTCCTTCGTGAAGATCGGATCTTGACGCTCGCACTATCGACTATAAGTGCTCCAATTTGAAGCTTGTTAGAATTTTCGTTAGAAAAATTAACGAAAGTTATAACATTTCTAACAATTCCTAAATTCCTAACATTTCTAACCAAGTAAGCGGTAGATTAGGGATTGCCAAAAAAGATAAACCAAGGAAAGGAATCAAAAAGCAAAAGTTAAAATAAGAAAAACCAAAAAAAGAAATGGCCGGAAACCATAATCTCGGGCCGTTTAATTTGAATTTTAAAAAGATTATTCTCGTGGTCCAAAGCCCGAAGCTAAAGCATTTCTAATGAACACCGCACGCGACCGATCCCATCCGTGCGGACATCTGCCTGACTAATTTCGCACTCGTAGGCTATAAATTGGAGCTCCTCCAAATACAAAAATGAGGAGGAAAAAGAGCACAGATTACACAAGATTATGGCGAAAATACTCGAGAAAACAAAGTTGAGAATTCCTCTAAGAATTGTCACTCTTTTTCTCTTGGAATTTTCCCAACTTTCACTCACTCAAATCAAACTCTACTCTCACCATCATATTCAAAGCCTCAAACACTCATACATTCAAGCCAAAAGCCCCAAAATACAAAGAAGATAGGTATAACCTCCCCTCTTCTTACCCTAAATCTCTCATCCATTTATTGCATCTTTCAAAACTTACAAAATGTAGTTTGTTCATTTTCTTACTTCTAGATCCAAGAGGATCACTCATGGAAGTTCATCTTCCATGGATGATCCTCTACAAGGATCAACAACATTTTCTTCAATGTATGTTCTTATTTTCTTGCAAATGCATTTCTCAAAAACCCTAAAAAACATTTTCAAGCATCAAATCTCATTTTCAAAGGGATAAAAATCCCCTCTCCCAAGCAAATGAAGTGCTTAGTCCTAATGTACTCCTTTAAGCTGATGGTTTGGTATAGTTTCGACTCACCACTAAAATGTCAAGTGATCACTAACCAAAACCTAGGGAAATGGGGACAAGCATGGATGCAAAACCCCCTTTAAAATCATATTTTCTTTTCTTGAGAAGTTGTCACCCAAGAGCAATTTTCCAAGATCCTACTCCATCGCCTTAATTTTTGGTCTTATTACGCCTCTCGGATGAGCCACAGACTACCCAAACATCCCATGGAGCCTCGCTGTCGACACCACATGCACTTCGTCCGTGACACACTTTGTCATTCGAGACCCTGGGTTGGTTTTTAGTCTCTGGGTCCGTGTCATGCCACTGCCCGCGCATAAGGACCTTTCCTTTCAAGCTTTGTTTGCATACCGACTCAATATCTTTCGAGGACCCTAA
>JAFEMH010004692.1:47500-196449 GCA_022495995.1 Adenophora triphylla var. japonica | reverse complement strand
ATTTTCAACATTATTTTGTTTCTCATCAACATCAAGAATTTGATGTGCGCCATTAAAATGAACTTGCAATACCATAAGAGCATATCATTTAAATAAATATAAAACTTCTTATTCGCAATAAAGGAAAATTATACCCTTAATTATCCAAACAAGAAATTGAAATAATATTCCTACTCAAATCCTGAACATAGTAACAATTACCAAAATAAGTACTAAGCCACTAGGTAAAGTTACATCATACGTCCTGCCGACTAATGCATCAACTCTTGCTCCATTCCATACACGTAGGTCAACTTCACCTTGCTCAGTAGCTTCCGCCCTAGTCCCCGCACATTTAAACAAATGTGAGATCCACATCCGGTATCTAATACCCATGAACTAGAAATAGAAAGGAAAAGATCTATCATAGGATACCTCGGGGCGTAAGCAATCATATCGTCTCTCTTCTTCGCCTTTAGCTCCTTTCTTAAAAGCCTTGCAATCCGCTTCCAATGACCAACCTCTTGGCAATGGAAGAAAATTGCATCCTTTTGACACTTTGGAAGCCTCTCCGGCAATGGCAACTTTTGCCTTAGGTTTAGCAACACTTGCTTTACCTTTGCCATCTTTCTTGAACCTTTTACCTTTCGTTAACCATTAAAACATTTGTCGTTCCAAGCTTCTTGATATTCTTCTCTCAGTGGTCTTAAGCATCGCATGAAATTCCGATAGATTTTTATTCATACCTCGGGCCATGTGATAGTGCATAATGAAATTACCATAACTTTCGTGCAATGAATTTAATATCAAATCCGTGGCGAGTTCCAAACTCATCGAATTTCCAAGCCTTTCGAGATGCTCAATGTGACCATCTTAAGGGACATGAGCACCAACCGAAAAGTGCCCTTCTTGCATCTTGCATGCAATTAGGACTTTAACTACATCATACCTTCCTCTTGCCTTGCTTGCACTTGGAACATTTCCATTAAGCGCTCAAAGAAGATCAAAAGCAAATTTTCCATGTGCTCAAGGTCCTCTCTCAAGGGCTCTTAGACATGGTGGCAAAGCATAAGGCACTGCAACATCCGTAGAATCATCATTATGTTTCTTATGTGCATCCTTATCTTCCCTAGAAGCTACTGGGCAAGTGCAGGTGCAGAGGTGGGAACGGGCCCGTCAAGAACGTACATTTTCTTATCTTGCTCTTGGGAACAATTCTTAGGCTTCGATCCAATCGTAATATTTTGTACCGTTTTCTTCGAGCTTGTCCTTCTCAAGGATTCTGGGGAATGACACAAATGACAAGGGCTGATTATTGTGAGTTGCCATTACTACAATAAAATATAAACAATAAAACACATAAGTATTAACACATTTATCATCTACAAGAGCAAATAATCGTATTTATAAATAGTCCTACTAAATTATACACCTTCAAATGCCACAAACACTGGTGGAAAGAAGCTTGGGAGTACAAGGTCTTATAGCATGGACTTGGAGAGCAAAGTGATACACGGTTGCTACAATTGTGGATGTTGGGCGCATGAAGTGAGTGAGCAAGCCCAACAATCTTCTCCACTCTCCATACACGATCAAGACACTCAAGGCTATTACTAAATTGAGTATCCTTCAAGACATTGAAGACTATAAATATGCATTGAAGGAGACACTTGAAGATATCCCAATTACACACTTCACACTTTCAAGCATATAGAGATAGAGTTCTTTGTTGGTTCGTTTTATCCATCCTCCCATATAATTTCACACTTGATTATCTTGGTTCCAAGTTGTGTGTTAGCTAGGATTGGAATTAATTCTTTATCTCTTATTCCATAGAACTTACATTGTATTAGTTATAGGGAACAACTTTCGGCTTTTGTAATTCATCTTATATAGTACTTATAAAGTCTTGCCTAAGAGGCATCCTCAAGTTATATAATTTATATAACTTGAGAAAAACAATTTTGGTGTCATTATTCCGCTAAAATCTCTTTTCAAAATTGTTTATATTTTCGAAGTATGTGTGTACTATCTCAAGTGCTATCGTTGGTACTGTTATCACCTTGGATAACACTTGTTGTTCAAGACGTGACAATTTCAACATAAACATTCATGAAAACATTGATCGCACATGATTTGGTTAGTCAGATTATAAAGAAGAAAAGAGGGGGCAATATCATTTTGAAGTTGGATATGTTCAAAGATAGAGATAGGCTTGATTGGGATTTTTTTTATCAAATCTATGGATGCTTTTTGCTCTAATGAGGATAGTTATACTAAGGTGAATCATTTGGTTGTTTTAAGTCTACTAGAGGTGTTAAACAAGGAGACCCTCTATCCAGAACCTATTAAGATTGTAATAGGCAGTGACGAAGCCAGAAAAAAAATATTCAAAGAGGTTCAAGAATGCTTAGGGAATACAAATTATAATTTTCTTTATCGAAACGAAGTACAAAAAGGGTCAAAAATAGTATCATAGTGCAAAATGTACACAAGTGAAAAGGGTTGATATTGACAAAAATAGTTTTTTTTTTGTACCTTTTAGAATCTTGGAGGTACTAAAATGTCATTTTCTGAGAATTAAGGGAGTCGGGTGACCCTGTAACCTATATGTGGCTTCACAATAGGTACACCTCCTCTTCTAAACAACCTATCAATTTTCAAAAGAGTTATAACTTGTTCATATTGTTCTAGGGAAAGGGTGCATAACTAAACAAAATAGAAAGGGTGTTCTCAATAAACTCTACCAGTTATCTATCTTGGTCTCCCCTTTTTCAAGGCAGAATTCAAAGGAGATATTTTAATTTTACTGATGAAATAATTGAAATATTCCACGGAGCAAATCAAATATCTTGGCCAAGCAAAGTGAATAATTCGGCTAACTTGGTCCTCTTGGATGACATCATGCAAAAACATCTTCAAATTTTGGTTAGAAAAATCACACCATATATTCTTTGTGATATGTACATATCCATTCCGTGTATAGCTATTAGGAAAATACTCTATATATAGCTCATGTGTTGTATGCGTTTAAAACAACAAAGAAAAGAATAAAATCTTTAGTCTTCACATTACTTCTGTAATTTTATTATGGTACCTGAGCAGGTTATGATCTAGGCTTCCGCACTATTTTCTACCATGTCCGCCGTAATGCACAACTAAGCAACACCAGGAGGACCGATGGAACTACCATCGATGGAGGAACAATTGACGTGATATTGCCCTATTTCATATTAGTGTCTGACAATCTTAACACCGTATTTGTGAGTGATCTTATTCGCGCTGGGAACTTCGCCGATTAGGTAGATGAAATGAGTCCCTTTTGGCGAAGAACAAGTATGGGTTTATAGATGGAACCATCCCATTCTCGAATGAAGGTGCATCAAATCTACTAAATTGGAGGCGTTACAATGTAGATGGCTTAAAAACAAAAGAAGTGGTAAATTTTCTATTGTCCCTATCATTGGCATAATTAGAATCAACATAACCAACCAATTTCATACCATCATCACACTTAGGAAACTTCAAAACATAGCTTATCGAATGCTTTAAGTACCTCAACAACCATTTGATAGCTTACCAATGGGGAAATCCTGGGTTTGACATATAACAGCTTAAACACGAAATAGCATAAGCAATATAAGGGCGAGCACTAACCATTATGTACATAAGATGACCAACAACATTCGAGTAAGGAATGTTTTTCATTTGCTACAGCTCAAAGTCATTTTTGGGCAATCGCTTTTACTAAGCAGAAAATGTGAAGTAAGAGGGGTATTAACATACTTAGCATCTTTAAGAGAAAATTTACTTAAAATCTTTTCAACATATGAAATTTGGTTTAAGTATATAATAGATATATTACGGTCTCTGTTTATATTCATGTCAAGTATCTTACTAGAATCATCGAGGTATTTCATATCAAATTTAGCACTTAAGCAATTTCTAACATTCTCCACAGATTTAGAACATGAGCTAATAAAAAGTATGTCATCAACATATATAAGAAAGAAAATAGGCATACTCGTATAATTCTTGAAATACAAACAATGATCAAACGCACTTCGCTTGAATTTTAAATCTAGCATACATTTATCAAATTTCAAATTCCACATATTAGGAGACTGTTTAAGCCAATATAATGACTTTTTAAGCAAACGCTCGTAATCAGGACAAGTATTATCAATATAACCCTCAAGCTGCTTCATATAAATCTTTTCATCAAGATCACCATGTAAAAAAATTGTTTTAACGTCCATTTGTTTCATTTCGCAATTAAACTGAGCTACCAAAGCAAGCATAATACTAACAGTTGTGAATTTAACAACATGAGCAAATATTTCAGTGTAATCTATACCTTCTTACTTAGTAAAACCTTTTGCTACAAGTCTAGCTTTAAATCTAACAGAGTCAGATACATTCTTGACATTATAACGCCACATACAAGAAACAATTGAACAGCTTTTTCTGCCTAGGCACTAAAGTTTAATTAGCAGAATTTAAAACTTCATTATAGGTTTTAGGCTCAGTATTATCAATAAACTTAAGCACACTAAACACAAATGAAGTCATATCAAAATCATGAAAATGTGCCTAGGTATGCGTCTAGGTCTATCATGACTAAGTTGGTACTCAGTCAAATCAGGCAACTCATTATGATCATTTTCAATATCTTCTTTTCCAACATCAACATTTTGCTCATTCACAACAATAGGATTATCAACATGAGGAGTCTCATTTTCAGTTGGTACAATAGGCTCATTAACAATATCATGAATAGGCATGTAAGAGTGCTACACTGTGTTTGGAGTAGGGGGAGGGGGAGGCACATTATGCAAGCATGAAAATTCAGTTTCATTAAACACAACATCATGACTAAAGATCACTTTGAAACCCGGTTCCTCCCTTACCAATAATCTATAACCCTTAACATCCTCCAGGTATCCCAAGAAAATGCACTTCATAGTCCGAGGTTCAAGTTTATCATTTTTTCTGTGGGCATACGCAACACAACCAAAATTTCTCAAATTAGCACAATCAACAGGGTTTTCAAAAAAAAATAGCTTCAGCATATTTACCATTTAAGGAAACAGAGGGCAACCTATTTATGACATAGGTGGCAGTCATTACTGCCTCACCCCAAAAACCGTTTGGACAAATCAGAAGTAGCAAGCATGGTTCTAACTTTTTCTAAAATAGTTATATTCATACGTTCAACAACACCATTTTGTTGCGATATATAAGGCACAGTCTTATGCCTTTTAATCCCATTATTAAGGCAAAAGTCATCTAACTCATGATTGCAAAATTCAAGTCTATTATCAGTCATAAAAAAATTAATTTTTCTACCTATTTGATTTTCAATCATGAATTTCCATGTTTTAAAATTATCAAAAGCATCAGATTTGTGTTTCATTAAAAACACCCAAGTTTTTCTTGAAAAGTCATCAATTATAGATAAGAAATATCTATTACCACCATGAGTGGCCTCACTAGCAAGGCCCCACACATCAACGTGAAAATACTCAAGAATTTCTTTACTAGTGGAATGATTGGGATTGAGAGGATTAGGAAAAGACACTCTATGTTGTATTCCCATCACACAAGAGTCATAGAAAGGCATATAAGAAACTTTTACTCTACCAAAAATACCATTTTTGTTTAAGATATCTAAGCCTTTACTACTCATGTGTCATAGTCGTTTATGCCACAAATCGCTTTTATCTTCCTTAGCCATATTATCATAATCGCAATAAGTTCAAGAAAGGTAAACATACAAGTTTCTAATCTTTTCAGCTTTGAAAATCAATAAAGACCCCTTAAAAATTTTCGTACACACACTACCCCATTTACCCTCAAACCCATCATTTTCCAACGATGCACATGATATGAGATTGTTAGCTAAATCGTGGCACATGTCGTACATCTATCGAGTTAAGAAAATACCCATAATCAAATTTGAGACAAACATATCAAAAATCAACAATTTGACAGTTTTTATCATTAGCTAAAGAAAGCAGATCCAAATTTAATTTGAATATATGTATAAAACAAAACACCCAAAATATCTCTAACTTTGTTCTTCGTCTCTCTCCTACGAAAACCTCAAGCCTTTGTCAAGGCTATCCATTGGAAGCTTTCAAAATCACAAGCTAAACTTCTACAATTTTATATTCTTTTTCTTAACCCCTCTAATTGTTTTTGGAGGAGTATAATCTCATTAGAAGGATTAGCCTAGAGTGCGTTCAATTTATGAAGTTGATCTCTAATCACACAATGTCCCGACATTCGAACCCCAATTAATAAATTAATTTGGTTTTGCTTACTACAAGAAAGAGGCTTATATACGGCGGTTAAAATCCGCCGTATATAAAACGCGCCCCGCCGTAAATAATATATACGGCGGACTAGCCGCCGTAAATAGGCCACCGTATAAAACATCACCGTAAATACTATATACGGCGGGATATCCGCCGTAAATACTATATGCGGCGGAAATACAACCGCCGTATATAAATGAAATACATACGTATATTATGGCATATTTGAGTAATCTTTATACGGCGGTAGGTGTAACCGCCGTAAATAAGAGACCAGTCGTCCGCTCCGTAACGAGTCGTCCCAATTGCACCCCTCCAGTTCCTCGTCCCCTATTGGGGACGAGTCGTCCATGCCCATTTTATACGGCGGATGTGCTTACCGCCGTAAATGACTTATTAGGGACGAGTCGTCCACCTAGGCACGAGTCGTCCCATTTGGACCCCCTCCAGGTTCCCTCGTCCCCCCTTTTGGCACGAGTCGTCTAGGCCTTTATTTACGGCGGATGAAGGGTTTCGCCGTAAATAAGCCTATTTTTTTTTTCCCCAGCCCTGTATAATTCACTTTCCCCAACAATACGTTCACAAAAACCAAATTCAACCTGTACACACACAAATGCAACCTATATATAACCAAAAATACACAAATGCAATCAATGTTTACAATCTACATATTAACACAAAATTAATGTTGAATGTATCCAGACATAATAACCATTATACAAAAAAGTTAGTTGTTGAATGTATCCAAAATTCAATCAATGTCTAAAATCCACAACTTTGAGAAACATATCACCACCCATTCATTACCGTCATTTCCACGTCGTTCCATAAAACAACGTTTCAATTCATCAATTTGTTGTTGTAACTGTCGGCGTTCCTCCACATTTTTTCGGCGTTCCTCCTAAAGTTGCCTTTCAAAATCTGCTCTGACGGATGCCACCGCCTCCAATACAGCTGTCTGAGAAGTTGGGGATTTACCAAACACCTTAGTTTTGTTAACACCGCCTCCCATACATCGCACTCTCCCGTGGTCATCAGTGCCCATCATATCTGTAAAAATCTTTTCGCGCGCCCTGGGAGAGTTTTGTTGCTCCTCTGGCAGCTCATCAATTGCATCATTAAGCATTTGCTGTAACAAAAACAACATGTTCAATATAAATGTTTTAACTTTAATTAATATTATGAAAATGAAGTTAGAAATGAAAAAAGTATTCTATAGAATAACAAAACTGAAACAGAAAAGGTTGAAACTTTAACTTACAATCATTTGAGAGGTTTCTTGATCTGCAGGTGTTTTGCCCGTGCGCGTAGCTATGAACAAGCTTACGCGATCAGTTGGTAAACCCTCGTCGTCTCTCTACAATTTATAATAGAATCATTTGACCAAAAAAAATATATTTATATACGATACAAAAAGAAACATTAATTGACAACTGAGAACTAAATTGAACGATGACAAACCTCTTTTTTGATTTTGGAATGGGACTTTTTTCCGGTCCGGTTCAGGCACGCTTGCTTTTCTCGATTCGCTTTATTTGTTTCTGATATTTCCTGGAAAAAAAAAGAAGATAATATTAGTATTAATTTGACTACTTATATAAGACATTCACGATAATAGATTGAGATTAATTTGAAATATACCCGAGCCTTGTCTGTGCCCCACATCGCAACAAGTTCAGCCCATTGACCCGCAACGCACCCACGGGGTGGGTGAGCCAATGCGTCCCGGTCGGATTCATACATCTTATAAATCGCTTTCAACTGACATTTTCATATTACAAAGTCATAACTGAGTAATATTCATAACAAAGTCATAACTGAGTAATATTCATAACTGAGTAATACTTATTATATGCTTGTCTCACCTGATATTTCTAGTCACGCCACTTTTTATTGAGAGAAAGATTCATAACTGGATAATACTCCGGAGGCGCATTTGTATTATCCTATATACACAATTCAACAAAGAAAAAAAAAACAATTGTTAGAGAATCATAAGACTTTTGACTACGTACTAGAGATTTATGTAAGAAATATGGATTACAACTTACCAGAATGTCATTCCATACTGCATCTATGAACTCATGGTCCATCTGAGGCCACTCTTTAGTTAATGGGAAATGTTCCCCATTTCTAGCAAAATGTCCTAGCTGAGTAGCTAGTTTTGCCATTTCCCCACCAACTGATTGACCATATTTATTCCATATTATATTCAATCTCTCTTTACCCCATTTGCTGGTTGGTTTTGCCAGCCCTCTTACTTTATGGTTCGAGCCCTGACCTGTATTTAAATTTTTTCTTGGTGGCATATCTGTCATATGACAATTCAATTCTAGCACAAAAATTGGATAAACCAAGTAAAGGACCCAAAAAAACAGTCTTATAATATATGTATAAGACCTATAAATTTATTATAGGTCTTATGTATCTTATATAAGACCTATAAACAACAACAACAACACTTTGGGATTGACTCCCAACATGTTAGAGAACACAATCTTTTGCATCTCCATAGCCAATATCATGTTAAGAACACAATCTTCAGCAGGTAAGGTGTTAAATGTGATCAATGGAATATATAAACCTTAATTGAAAGAATATGTAAACTTTCTCTGAACTTCTCTGGAAAAAAAAAAAAACTTCTCATAACAAATATACTAATTTCAGAAACTGAATTACACTTGCAAGCTTGTTTTACAGCAAAGACATCCATACCATCCACCTGCTCCAAGGTTTAGAGATTATGCTAAGCAATATGAATTAGCCACAACAGACGCACATGTGCTACTAAAGTGACTGTTTCTTTTAAAGATTGTTGAGGATGCAATAAAGTGACTGTTTCTTTTGGTGGACGGAGAGGGTATTTCCTTAATTATTGAAAGTTTTGTCTCAAAAAGGTTGCATGATATGATGTGAAAATTAGTAATATTAAGGTACATGTGCTACTAAAGAGCTAAAACCCATTTCTCAAATTTCTTGTAATACTGAAAATTATTCTGGGACAAAGATAGTATAACCTTCAAGGTTAATGAAAGGATATGTTGTGGCCCCAATAGGAAAATTATAGGAATACAAGTTTCTCCAACAAGGATTTAGGTAAAACCCATATAAAGGTTGCATGCAGAAGGTGACATATTGCCTTTAAGAGAAGGAGCAAATAAGTCAGATCAAGACAGGCCTCAGGTTCTCCTCCGGGCTTCTAGTGTGCGATATGCTGCCAAACTTAACAAAGAATGTGTTTATTTATACATTGTTTAATATCTGAACTTAAGACTATTTTCTTATTTAAAAACTACACTTATTTTATAATAAAAAAAAAGAAAAAAATGTAAAGCATACTCCCTCCGTCCATTTTGAAAGTACACTAATAAAGAAATGTTTGAAGGTTTCGGACTTTTGGGACAGAGGGAGCATCACATAATTGAAACTGGAACAGGAATTTCACAGCCTTCTTGACAACATTGAAGCAATATGCCTGTTGGTGGGCGAAAGCCTGACGGGGATAGAGAGTGCATTGCTACAAATTTCGGAACAAAATTTCGCAGTACAAAACTATGCAAAAAAGTATTTCAACAACAAAATTACAGACAAAATTTTATGGTCAAACCTTGTCAAACTTTTTTCTGCCTTTTTAGCTACGATCAAGTGTTAACCCTTCGTCGAAATCAGTATCATGACTCCTAGGCAAGAAGCGTCGATGACCAATATAACAATACTTGCCACCATGATCCAACCATCGTGCTTGAGGTCTCACATTGCAACAAGGGCAAGCATATTCACCTTTAGTGCTCCATCCAGAAAACATTGCATATGCAGGAAAGTCATTTATTGTCCATAATAGTGAAGCTCGTAAAGTAAACAACTCGTTCCTTGATGCATCATAAGTTGATATGCCATCTTCCCACAATTCCTTCAACTCATCAATTAACGGTTGGAGATACACATTTTATCTTGTTGCCCGGCCCTTTTGGGCCTTGAGTAAGCACAAACGAGGATGTTGTTCGAGTTACCGGTGAAACTCTTGCTAGTACAAATCTACCTAATAGGGGTGATTCAACGACAAGTCTTCCTGGTGGTAGCAAGGTAAGGGGAAGGACAAAAGGAAGGGCAGAGAATATAAAGCTTCCAAGTATGCGAAATATTTTAACATGATTATCAATGATCATGGTGAAGAAAAAGCCGAGTGAAAAATTTGTAAGAAACACCTAGCTCGTCCAAGAAAAAAAATGGTATGTCTCAGCTAAAGAGACACACTGAAAACCATGCAAAAGGTGGGGATGATAAAACCCAAATCAAACTTAACATATCTTGTGTCACCTACCCCAAAGTCAATGCTGATATCATAGATATATTTATTGTTTTTTGTCATTTACCCATGTCACTTTCGGGAGATGAGAGATTTCACCATGTTTGCAAAACTCTCAACCCTGCATTCGAGCCAATGTCCCGAAATACCATCATAAGGCATATTAAAATTCTCTTCAATCAGGAAAACTTGCCTTTGTCAATCTCCTCCAAAGCTACAAGGGTAGTATTTCCTTGACTAGGTTGGAAAGCTAATCATAGCTCTACTGCTGAGAATGTTACTTGTATTACCGCTCATTGGATTAATGAGGATAAATTGTTACAAAAGAGAATTCTTTAATTCTGAACCATGTCGTACCCTCATACAGCTATGAAATGCACCACTCACATCAATTTGATAAAGCATGAATCTTTTGAAAGACCCATAAGATATTAAAATCCTTATAGCTTCAAGTCTTGCAATAAGGGAAAAAGATTCATCGTAATCGATTCCTTCTTCTTGTCTATATCCTTGAGCAACCGGCCTTGATTTGTTTCTTCCCGATGATTCCATTCTCATCCATCTTGTTTCTAAACACCCATTTTGTACCAATCGCTCATTGATCATTTGATCTTGGAACTAGAGTCCAAAGGTTACATTTTTCAAATTGGTTGAGCTCTTCTTGAATAGCCATAACCCAACTTGAATCTTGGAGTGATTCGTCATCTTTCTTTCGTTCAATTTAAGATAAAAGTGTAGTTTGCTCATCATAGTGAGAGATTCTTATTTGAACACCAAAGACAAATCCCCAATGATGTTATTTATTGAGTGATCTCTAACCTCATAAATTTTAGGAGGTAAGTCTTGTTGAGTTGATTGTTATTGAAGGTCTTTCAAACGTACATCATTTGATACATTCCAATCATCGTAAGTGAGTTGAGGTATTGGCTCTATGGAATGTATGTGAGAGATTCGACTGCATCATCTTCTGTATGAACATCTTCATTAAGAACTTCTGATGTTGGTTCTGAAAAACTTGGTGCGGTCGAAGTTGATGGATTTTTTTGTATTGAGTGATTTTTCTGGTCTAGGTGTAGTTTGTGGGGGAACACCTGTCTCATTAGGCTCAACAAAATCATCAGCAACATTTGGAGCAAAATATGGCTCAAGGAGAGAATGTTTATCAAAAGTAACATGGACAAATTCTACTATCTTAAACTATTTTTATTGAAAACACGAAAAGCTTTAGAATATTTGGCATAACCAACAAAAATACCTTCAATGCCTTTAGGAGTGAATTTACCTTGATGTTCTCTTCCATTGTGTAGAATAAAGCATTTGCATCCAAAAATATTGAATAAAGCAATGTTGAGGGTTCTTTCTCTCCAAAGTTCATATGAATTTTTGTTGTAGGTCTTGTTGTTAAGGGATCGATTTTGAGTGAAGCTTGCAACGTTGGTTGCTTCAACCCAAAAATATTATGGTAGCTTGGCTTCACCGAGCATTGTCTTTCTAGCCTCAATCAATGTTCTTTCACAACCCCATTTTGTTGTGGAACTCCAGTAGCAGAGAAGTTATGGTCAATATCATGTTCATCACAGTATTGAGCAACACCGTTGTTATTGAATTCAGTTTCATGATGCGATCTAACACTAACGATGTCATCTTCTTTTTGAGTTTGGAGCGTCTTCAAAGAGGAGGTCAAGATGTTATAGCAATCATCTTTGGAGCTTATCATCTCAACCCATATATATCTTGACTAATCATCCACCACAACTAAAGTATATCTATTTCCTCTAATGCTTACGATGTTCACTGCATCCAAACATATCAATGTGCAAGGTAGTTGCAAAAATCTAAGTTGAAGGCAAAGTCTTGCTGGAGAAAGATGCCTTAGGTTGTTTGCCAAGTTGATAGGCGGTGCACTTTTTGTTGTGGTGATCAGCTAATTTGGGTAGACCACGAACTAGACTTTCTATTCCAATCTTTGATAAATACTTGAAGTTCAGGTGACTAAGTCTTTTGTGCCACAGCCAACTATTTTAACTCACACTTTTTGCTACAAAATAGAGATTAGTAATGTTACAAGCAGAATTAAAATCGATAATATTAACATTATTCTTACGAATCCCTTTGAGTAAAGTGACTCTAGATGTGCCATCTTTAATGAAGAAGTTTGTTGAAGTGAAGTTTCACTGCAATCCTTTGTCACAAAATTGAGATATGCAGAGAAGATTATGCTTATTTTCTTTGCTAGAGAAACTTTTTTATTGTGATATTTCCTTTTTGAATGACTCCATATCCAATTGTCATTTATTTTTTTTATCCCCGAAAATTACCGATGGACCACTTTCTTCACGAACATCTTCCAGCAAGGTGATATCTCCTGTCATGTGTCTTGAGCAGCCACAATCAAGATACCATTCATATGAATTTGCATTGGAAGTTTCAGCCATGAAGCAGAGGACCTGAAAAATAAATAATTAATCACGAGGTCCCCTTTATTCTTTTAGATTCTGGGGTTAGCACATTTTGATGACCCACACTTGTTTAACCGAAGGAGGATTATGTCTTCGATCATTATGTGTGAATCTAAAAAGGCATTCTGTAGCCAAGTGACCGTAACCATCACAAACAATACAATGATGAAAGCCACTACCAAACTGAGTTTTGATAAACTCTTTACTAGTCTTAGGTTTCACATCTTTAGCTGGGCCAAAAGTTTTGACTTTGATAAAAATTGTCTTTTTATGGTTGTCCACATATTTCCTAGGAGCACTTTCCTTGCTTGTGGAAGCTTGATACATGGTCGGAGGTGTGGTGTGGTCAACCACATGATGATTTACATCATGGCCTTTTTCCTCTTTTTCCTTTCCTTTCATCGTGGAATTATTCTCAGTTGGATTATTGGGGTGGACATAATGTAATTTAAGTTTATAATTTAGTTCCTATCCTTTATCCTTTATATTAGATTGCTTCACATTTGGATTTTCATAAGTCTGATCAGAAATTTTTTCACTCATTTCACAACATGAGGCACACTTAAAATTGTCACTAGTTTGGAATCTCAAGCCTTCTCTATCTCCACTAGACTTTTGGTTTTCTAGTATTTGATCCATAGTGCACGAGATTTGGTCACTCATCAATCACCTTTTGGAGATTGGTGTTTTGAGCAACCAAATCATCATTTCTAATTTTGAGTGCGCCAACTTTAGTTTCAAGAGTGATGTTTAATTCAGAAAAAGGAGTCATGCTTTTGACTTGGTCATTCAACAAAACTTTGATTTCGTACTTTAGCACACTTTTCTCCGACTTGAGCCGAGAAATCTCATTAGTTGATAGTGCTATAGCTTTATTAACATTTTCAAACCTTTGAATCATCACTTCAGTCTTTTGAACATCTCTTTTTTCATGGCAGAAATCTTATTGAACCTTTTGAAGGTTGACACAACTTTTGAAGGTGTTTCATTTTTTGGTTTAAAGTTAGGGCGAGAAAATGAGAAGTTACCAATTTTATAGCTTGGAGTGAGTTCAAAGTTACTATAGTCCACACTCCTAGCCACTATCTTGGTTTTCTTAGAAACCACCTCATTCTTCTTTATGGGAGACTGAAAAGAAACTTTATCTTCTAAGTCACTAGAAGAATTCTTAGCAACAAGGCGTAGATTTACCCGTTCGGTATTCTCATCGCTTTCTTCATCGAATCAATTTTGATCTAAGTAGCATGTTCTTTTGAGTTCTCTTCTTTTTCAAAGAACCATCCTCTTTCGTCGAAAATTTTTTGAAGGAGAAGTTTTCTTTTTCAAATATTCATATTTAGTGTGAGGACATTCAGAAGTAAAATGACCGGGCTTTCTAAAGTTGTAGCAGACAAGGTCACTATTTTTCTTTGGGTCACTCACCCTAGAAGATGTTGCCGGAGGTTTACCTTTCGAAAATGAATTTGAATTTTTATAGAATTTTTGAAAGCATTTTACAAACATAGAAAAATCCTCATCATCCATATCGATGAGAGAAGAAGTTAAAATACTAGAATCTGAGGTATGCTTATAGGTTTTCTCCACATGATCAACAACCTACATAGAAAGTGATTTTCCTTTCCCTTCAACCTCGTCAATATGATCTAACTTTAGTTTATAGACTTTAAAATTTGCATACAAGTTACCGAGAGTTCAAGTATACAAATCTTTAGAGTCTTCGAGGGAAGTTGCTGTATGCATCCATTTGGATCCCAGAGCAGCAAGGAATGTCATGTTAATTTCTTTATCGGTTAAAACTTTCTCAAGAGATAAGCAAGAATTTACTACCTCAACATAGCGCTCATAGGTTTGATGTAGAGTTTCATTCGTCCGTCTTGTAAAGCAGCTATATCTTCTTTCCTCTATAAACTTCTTGTTCTCCTTGCACAGATCATAACCTTCGAGATAGCTTTCAATAGCATCCCACATTTGCTTTGCGATCGTGCATTTGATAACCTTCTGATAGGTGGACACTATTAGGGTTCTGAAAATGATGTGTTTGGCTTTGCTATCCAATGCAACAAATCTTTTCTCTCGTCAGTCCATTCTAACTTTAGCTTTTTAACTATAGGAATTTCAGTGTTGGTAGTTGCATCAGGATTGGCCTTCATTGGAACAAAAGGTCCATTGGTTACGCAATCAACCAATATCTCATCAATAGACTCCAAATGAATCAACATGCGAGCTTTCCAGATATCGAATGATATTCATCCAATATGGGAATTTGTGAATAGTTATTCGTTGCCATATCTTTTGAAGTTGCCATTACGAATCGAAACCTAAGCTGGTAAACTTGAAAACAATGAATAGTTTTATAAAGGTATTTGCTCTGATAATTATTGTTCCCAAAGGTGCTACAAGGGTATGAAAAATATCTAGAGAGGGGGTTTAATAGCTGTACATTAAAAATCAAGACAAACAAATACCCATCATATGGTTTTTGTACAGCTTAAAAATATTTAATAACTAAGAATTTCATGTTTCGCTTGTTAACTCCGCTTGTTCACACCAAAGAATAAATTATTGTGAATATTTGAAAAAATCATTTCTCAATGGTTCAGAACTATAACTAATTATTCACAACCAAATAATATGTTTTCATTTTTAACTCCTTATCTAAAGCCATACAAATCAAAAATTTAAGACTTGAAAAAGTCATTTCTTAATTTCACTTTAGTGAACAACCAAGAAATGAATTTTTTGTTTTATCCTAATTTGAAATCGTCTTTGCATTTGAATCTTTAAAACAAATCAAATAAATGGTAGGTCATTATTTTGAGCAACTTTAAAATAATATTTTCATTTTTTCGATTTCGTTTAAACAATTAAGAACAAAAATGCTATGTAAAACTAAGATGAATGTGTTGTTGCATTGCCTTAAAACAATTAAAAACACAAATTTTCTTTTATTTAAATATAAGATGAATAGCCTATCATATCGCCTTTAAACAATTGATAACTCAGTTTTTAGTTGTTTAAAGCTACAAAAATAATATAAAAAATTCAGTTCTCAAATTTTCAAGAAAATTTGGAACTTTTTTCAAACTATTTTAGCTCATATACACAATTTGTATTCAATTACTTTTGCGAACCAAACACAACAATATTAGGTCAAAATGCATTGACCTTCAAGACAATAACTGAGAAATAAGTACTAAAATATGAGCATTTCCCCTAGACCAAAACAACTGAGAAATGTTATTCTTGGTTGTTTATAGAATGATGAAGCTTTATTTGGAGAAGCTGCAATGTAGGGGAGCAGGATGGCTAGAATATTCATAAAGAGGATGGAGAAAATGCAAAAGATGCCAGAAGAGGAAAAGGCTATTGTCGTAGGATGGGTGTTGAGCTTTGCCAGCGATAATTGAGAAAATTAAATGGCCAAAATGGCTATGTTGGTTGGGTTAGAGAGAGAGAGAGAGAGAGAGAGAGAGAGAGAGAGAGAGAGAGTAGAATGAGGTCGACGATTGTTAGTCAAATATATGTATAGCTTAAGAATTTCTTAATCCCAATTATTATAAACATTAGTGAGGACCCCTAATTTTAACTAGACCAATTTGATTTTTCCTATGTACCTTAGGATCCCTTAGTGCTAGTGCCAGTGTTTTTATTGTTGTATTTTCTCAAAGATGGAAGACTTGAAGGCCTAGAGATTTTCCAAGATGTTATTGATTTAACTTGTTCAACCGGTTGACTCCTTAACCATTCATGCCTTAGTCGACTAAACCCTTCAACCGGTTGAGTCAGTTAACCGGTTAGACTCCTCAAGATGTTGCAACTAGTCAAGCTTCCTCAACAAGCTTCCAATCAGTTGAAGCATTTAATGTTCTCACCTACTCAGCCCACAACATAGCTAGAGTTGGTAGAACAGTTGCTATGAAGACTTTGCTGCCACCTTTGTAAGTACCCCAATCTGGATCACTCTCTTCCGAATGCAAGGGAAATATCGCAGACTCACACAAACGCAGTCTCGAACACCCGTAGTCCTCAAAAACCAAAAAACCACCAACCAAACCAAAGGGGGGGGCCTTTCTGGGATAAAAAAGCACAAAAGAACTTTTTAGAAATTTCAAAAAATTTGGAAAAGTAGGGAAGGTCTGTACGGACCTCTTTGCTCCAGACATAATTATTACGAAATCCTCTTAAATTCCACATTATTCCCTTAAATCTGGGAAAACTAAATTTTTGGATTTCATGGAAGGTCCGTACGGACCTTCTTGCAAGTTTTCCTCAACTATAAATAGAGGGCTCCCCCCTCTCATTTTTCACATATCCCTCTTCTCCTCACTCCCTTAGCCTTCAGGATGCCCTTCTAAGACCCCTTAGGGCACTCCCGATCCCTTTCGGTTCCTTCCGGGGCCTTTCGAGCTCCCTCGCGGTGTTCCGAAGCCCTGCTGAGCACTATCGAGCGCTTCCGAGACGCTCCCGCGCTGCCCCGAGGCACTCTCGAGGTATTCTGAGGCCCCTCGTGGTACTCTGAAGCCTTGCCAGGTCTTTTTCTAGGCGTCCCGACCCTTTCCGTGCCAAACCGACGATCCCGACGCACGCCGGAACTCTGCCCGAACCCAACGCACGACGAACCTTTGCCCGAATCCAGTCAACGATCCCTGTGATCCCAATGCACGCCAAAACTCTGCCCGAGTGCACACTGGCAATCTCGAGGCACGCCGAAGCTCTGTCCGCAGACAACCGGCACATCCCGAAGCAATCCCGGTCTATCCCGAAACACTATTCCACCCTCAAACACTATTCCCCAGCGGAAGACAGACACAAACCAACATTGGTAAGGCTTTCTTCCTACACTATTTCAATACATTTCAATACGTAGTGTACAATGTAGACATCCGATACAACATGCATTTTTAAAAGCACACACACACACAACATTTAAAGAAAGAAGGGGTATCGAAAGACTCGTTTTTACGAGGCGACTCGGGTGAGCTCTAATATTCTAATATTCTCTTCCCGAGGAGTAACCTGACCTCCGAACTTAAAAATCTCATCACATAACAATATTTTTTAAACTGATGCCTTTTCTCAATGTATTGGGCTTAATCAAAACGGCGTGGCGACTCTACAAAGCGAAAAACACAGCGAGACACCTCCCGACCAAATGCAAGATGCCGGGCTCCGCGCGCAAGCCGGATCCGGGTATTTTCAGCTGGTGACTCCGCTGGGGACATTTTGTTTTAAAAAACTTTTAAACAAAAACAAATGATTTTTAAAATGATGATGAGGGTCAAACTTTCATTTTACCCCTTTCTTTAACTGTTGTGTGTGTGTGCATGTGCTTTACTTTTTATTTTACAAAAAAAAAAAATACAAAAAAAATGCATCAATATACGTCTGTATACATACATTTAAAATTCTTCAAAAAACTTATGTTTTACTCAGAAAAAGAATTTTAACGACCGCACACTACTCGCATTGCCGCTCGCACACCGCACGCTACGTGCACCCGTCGCCTGATACACTGCACACTACAAACCTCAACCTGGGGTGGTCTCAGTTGCAGTCCGTTTGGTCTTCCTAGGCCTCTTGGATGTGCACAGGATCATTCCAAACATCCCATCCTAGCCGGTGTCAACCCTGCACGCTTGCGTCACTCACTGTCCCGACTCGGTTGGTTTTTACCAGTCCATGTCTTACAGCCTGGATACATCTCCCATGCCGACCATTTTCTGAGTCGAAGCTCGAAACTCAAGATCCCTTGCGCAAGCAAAGCGATGAAAGGTCATGCTAAAATCTTGACCTGATCTTGATTTACGAAGCTACACCCAGACGATGTTCTGTCCCAGATATACATCCATGCCCACATGACACCATGTCATCAAGCCTTTAATACGTCAGCCATGACAATATGACCCAGCCAACGCCTAACGTCACAGATCCCTTGCACAAGCAAGGTAAAGAGAGGTCATGCCAAACTCTCGACCAGATCTTGACTCAGGTGCCGGCTCGGCTCATTATTCACATGGCTAACGCATTAAAACGAACATGACAGGCTCAGTCCTTAGGTTCGATTTTTCTTTTATGCCGGTGGAAACCGCTTGCCCTATAGGACCCTCGCCCGGGGCTATCCACCCCGGGATGTCGAAATACTGTGTGCAAAACGAGGGGCTTATAGCCGCACAAATGGTCTCCATCGACCCAGGATCTAGCATAGTTGCGAAAAAGAAGAGCAATCTTTTCCAACCTACCTAGGATTCTGAGAAAACACTGTTTTAAGTAAATTAAAACAACAAAAAAAAAATCAAAAATAAATAAAATCGGAAACTGGATGTCACGTAAGCTTCCCCCCTTTTATCCAAAAGGCCTTCCCGTGTCTGAACCTTACCCGTCACCCCCTCCAGCGAATTGAGAGTGGTTGAGAATATCCGGGAGCCACCTTTTCAGTATTGAAGTTGCAAGGTCTGACAGCCCTTCCGATTCAGCGGTCCAAACAGTCCGCTACTCTCCCTTGGCGGGATCAACAGATAATGGAGGGAAACGGAACCCCGCCACCGAGAAACCTCCAGACAATGGAGGAGGTGCCGCGAGCCTTCGAAACTCTCAAGAAGTGCCAAGAAGAGCAAAGCAAGCTCCTGGATCGTAGATACCTGCGCCTTCGTGGAACCGTTGCCGTTCCCCCAAACCGACGGGACCTTCGTTCAAATAGAAGATGAAGAAATACCAGCCTCCCAGTGTCCACAAAGCTATCAAGGTCCCACCTCTACCAAGCTACGAGATCCCAAAGAACGCAAAATAGCTCTAGCTCAAATCTTCACTCGGCATCGGGCCAAGCAGCTCCGATATGCCCGCCTCAAAGACAAGCCAATTTCGGCCCTACGCCCCAAGCTTCGCATCAACAAAGACACATACGTGCCTGCACCGCCAGATCCCAATGCATCTCGGTATCCCCCAGGATTCAATCCTCTGCCTCTATACGAGCCTCGCAGCCATAACCAAAAATCCCAATGTATACCCGGGACGGGCATCCCAAGCGGATATCCCGACATCTCAAACCTATCATCCGCTGGTCTGCCACTTGGGGCTAATGAAACATTTCCCCAATTCCCAAACATAACCCTTGGTGGCCCAGGCAATCACGCCCTTAATTTCTACAAGATAGGGTACGGGAGGGTATACACTCAACTACCTCCCCAAGACTCCCGAATGGCGTTCCCATCGGCCAATCCACCTCCATCTTCGGTTTCCATCCCCGAAAACAGCAACCCGCCTCAACCTACCGATCCCCACATGGCTTGGTTGATCGAACATATATATGACATGCAAGGCAAACTGGCCAGCTCTCGGAAGGACTCCCTTATGCCCACTGATCCAAACAAAGTGGTCCCGCTTCCTCCGAAATTCAGAATGCCGGAAATAGAAAAGTTCGACGGGACAGAATGCCCAAAAACCCACATCGACACCTATGTCTTGGGTATGAGAGCCAAAGGGGTAACCCCTCAACAAATGGTGGATCACTTCCAGCATTCCCTCAAATCTACAGTGCTAAGGTGGTTCCTCAACGTAAAGGCAGAAAACCGCTCCACGTGGGACCAAATCAGCGAAATCTTTTGGGAGAAGTACCGCACCAACCTTGAGTGGGAAACAAACCCCCATGATCTGTAAGTCACTGAACAAAAATACGAAGAGCCTGTGGGTGAGTTCTACAAAAGATGGAACTGGAAGCTAAGCGAAATAATGGTTCCGCTTTCCAAAGAAGAGAAAATGGACATCTTCCATTCCTGCCTCAAACCATCTTGGAGGACCTTGATCAGCCATCACTTCTATCCAGATCGCCGTGCCATGGTCAATGCCTGAACCAAGTTCGAAAAAACCCTGAGCCTTCAGAAGGCAACAAGAACCCCTACTTTGTCTTACCGCTATCTGACAAACTCCGTCAAATCCAAAGACCTATCCCGAACAAAGGAAAAGAAGCAATGGAATGATACACTATGTCAAGAACGGAGCTCACTTAAATCGTGATCGGCACCCCCAAGGAACAACAATCCCCTCACATACCACAGCTTCTAGCATTTCGAAAACCTCGAAATGCCTCTGGGCCAAGTATTCGAAGCATTGGTAAAGCGAAATCTTCTCAAGCCTCTCGAGAATTTCCAACCAAAGACTCTCAAGCCCAACAAGGATATGAGCAAGCACTGTGCCTTCCATAACTACCCCGGTCACAACACCGACAATTGCTTCGTGCTGAAGCAAGTGATCCAGGGGCTAATCGATGAGGGAAAGTTGGAACGCCCCCGTGGCCCCAACACCATTGGAAATCCATTCCCCCGAAATGACAGGGTGAACACGATAGCCTTCGGCGAAACTCCATACGAGAATAGGCCTCCTGCAATCTCCGAAACCGTCAACATGCTATCCCGCTATGACTGGGAATGCAAAACCAGAATCAAATGGTCTCGTGACCGGTAATCCAGACAAGAACGTCCAAGGATGAGTGTCTCCCTACGATCTCTGCCCCGATCAAGATACACCAATGGGTGGATCGAATGCTCCCCGAAGAAGACTAAATCAAATGGCAGCACCGGAAGTGGCCTAGTCTTCACAGATAGAGACTTGCCGATATGTGAAAATAGACACAACGAGGCCCTCCTCATCCTCATAAAAATAGAGATGTTCTACCTCCCAAACGTCTTGATCGATACGGCTCCGCAGTCAACATCATTGCCTTGAGCACACTGAAACAACTCCTCGTCGACCGCTCTCAATGAGACCTTCGCCCCGGATAATCTAAGCTTATGACTCCACTCCACGCCCTATCGTAGGAGTAATAAATCTGAGGATCCAATTCGATGCACAATTGGAGTCGGTTGAGTTCCAAGTCTTGGAAATCAAACCAACCTTCTCTGCCCTACTGGGACGACCTTGACTGCATCAGATGAAAGCAGTATCATTTAGTCTTCACCAATGTGTTAAATTCATCAACGCCAATGGAAACCTCGAGGTGATCCGCCGAAGCAGCACAATGTCGAGCGCTTGGCCAGCAAGCTACGACCTAGAAGAAGGTCCCGACATGACTGAATACTCCTCTGCAGGTGAATCTCTAGCCCTGTTCCGCTACGAAATGGATCCCTACATCCACGCTCTAAGCCATGATGAGCAAGAGATCAAAGAGCTCATGGGCCAAGATGATAACTCGGAAATATGCGACTGCAAAGAATGCTTGAAAGAGGATCAAGAGATGGATGCCCAAATGGAGCTTGACCGAGAAGTAGACTCATACTTCGCCGAGAGCCTCCCCTGAGGAAAGCTGGCTCATCACCGACCCGCTGGTGCAGGACAACCCTCTTGCCAACACGCTCGGATCTCACGGGGACAGCCATCACAGCATAGTCCTATTCAACATCCCGGTACCTGACCTGGAGGAACAAAGGCGCAACCTCCTTCAAAGACTAATCAGAGAAGGAGAAATAGCATGCCCCTCGATTCAGACATCATAAATGTCGTCCAGGTAAAGATCCCAGATAAGGAAGCAGATTCTATGAAGATAATCAACATCAGCAAGAATCAACTCCGAATCAGCGAATGCTTCGCCCTCCTGGAAGAAGCTCTCAAGGACTTCTATCATCAAGGCCCCCCAAGATCTGGCAGCAACACCAATGGAGGGACATCATCAAAGGAGCAACCAAAAACCTCCACGATCTGGTTTGAAGTCAAACCACAGGCAAGCTATTCTCCGGGATCCGCATCAACTGAAGAATGGCCACCAAAGCCATCGCCACCCTCTCTTGACCTACAGCCTGCAAAGAGCAATGAAGCCTGGTCCAATCCCTCGTCGCCTAGAGTCTAGCTTTGAATCATGTTGTCTATGAATTCACGTCTTTTGAGTCATCTGACGGCACTACGCCCGAAGATTGTGAGTCCATAATCAACATTGTATCTTCTCTACGCTTTCAATAAAAGGTCCGACCTTTCTAAATATCCTTTCATTGCATCTTTGGCAAATGATGAGTTAACTAAATCACGAACAATTAATAACAATTCATCTAACAAAGAATGCAGACACATTAATTGAACAAATGCATTAAACAAACATTTAAGCATGTTGTCAAATGAAAGAAAAACCTCCCAAGTTGCCGGGAAGGTTTTAATCATGATAGATTTGGGGAACTGCTGAAAAGTCAAAGAGATGCAAATCAGAAACCTCTTCACCAGCACAGTGCGTCTACCAGATCTTCCAATACCTCAAAAATGGGGAAATCGCCTTCATGAATGAGGAAGGCCAACGCAAGGAAGGATTCAAAGCCAAGAGCATCATGGCCCTAAAATGCCTCGCCTCTCACTTTGTCATCCTTGGAGACATGCTATACAAAAAATGCTATCAGGGACCGCTCCTACGCTGCATCAGCCAGGGAAAAGCAAGTGAGCTCATGAACGAAGTCCACAATGGGGCTTGTGGCCCCCATATGAACGCCTGATCCCTGATGCAAATCATTCTTCGGATGGGCTACTACTGGATCTCCATGGAGGTAGACTGCATCCACTTTGTCCAAAGCTACGACAAGTATCAACGGTTCTCCAACCTCAATCATCTACCTCCTCACGATCTCTACTGCATGACTACACCCTGGCCATTCGCCACATGGGGAATTGACGTCATCGGGAAAATCGCTCCGCCAGGCAGCAACGGCTACGAATTTTTCTTGATAGCCATCGAATACTTCACAAAATGGGTCGAAGCTAAGTCCTACAAGGTGCTCACTTCCAGGAAAGTTACACACTTCCTCAAAGAAAACATCATCTGTCGATACGACATCCCGAACGAGGTCATATCAGACAACGGCTCTCATTTCGAAGGAGAATGCGACAGACTACTGGCCGAATTCAAGATCACACGCCACAAGTCTTCTCCCTACCGGCCATAAACAAACGGCGCCATAGAAGCAGCAAACAAGACCCTCGAATGGATCATCCCAAAAATGACCACCCGAGGACGTGATTGGCCTAATGAAATTACCCGGATCCGAGAGACGCGCGATTGCGCCCCGACATCTAGAATTCCGTTTGCATTGGTCGATGGAGGTGTCTCGCTGTGTTTTTGCTTTGCAGAGTCGCCACGCCGTTTTGATTAAGCCCAAAACATTGAGAAAAGGCATCAGTTTAAAAACTGTTTTTGTGTGATGAGATTTTTGAGTTCGGAGGTCAGGTTACTCCTCGGGAAGAAAATATTAGAATATTAGAGCTCACCCGAGTCTCCCCGTAAAAACGAGTCTTTTGGTCCCCTTCTTTCTTTAAATGTTGTGTGTGTGTATGTACTTTTAAAAATGCATGCTGTATCGGATGTCTACATTGTACACTACGTATTGAGATGTATTGAAATAGTAATGAAAGAAAGCCTTACCAATGTTGGTTCATGTCTGTCTTCCACTGGGGAATAGTGTTTGAGTATGAAATAGTGTTTCGGGATGGACCGAGATTGCTTCGGGATGTGCCAGTTGTCTGCGGACATAGCTTCGGCGTGCCTCGAGATTGTCAGGTGTGCAATTGGGCAGAGTTTCGGCGTGCGTTAGGATCGTCGGTTGCATTTGGGCAGAGGTTCGGCGTGCGTAGGGATCGTCGATTGCGTTCGGGCAGAGTTCCGGCGTGTGTCGGGATCGTCGATTGCGTTCGGACAGAGTTCTGGCGTGCGTCGGGATCGTCGGTTTGGCTTGGAAAGGGCCGAGACGCCTCGAGAAAGACCAGGCAAGGCTTCGGAGTACCACGAGATGCCTCAGAATACTTCGAGAGTGCCTCAGGGTAGTGCAGGAGCATCTCGAGAGCGCTCGATAGGGTTTCGGAGCACCAAAGGAACCAAAAGGGACCGAGAGTGCCCCGAGGGATCTTAGAAGGGGAGCCTGAAGGCTTAGGGAGAGAGGAGAGGAGGGAGGTGTGTAAAATGAGGGAGGGGAGCCCTCTATTTATAATTGAGAAAAATATGCAAGAAGGTCCGCACGGACCTTCCATGAAAACCAAAAATTTAGTTTTCCCAGATTTGAGGGAATAATGTGGACTTTAAGAGGATTTTGTAATAATTATGTCTGGATGCAATGAGGTCCGTATGGACCTTCTATGCTTTTCAAAATTTTGTAATTGTGATGGCAAGCTAGTTCTTGTCGAGAGCTTTCCAACCATATATGGCACGTCTCAATCGGAGTTCGTATGAAGGAGTTATGACCTTCAAATTTATGTAAATATTTCATTTAATTCAAATTTATTCTATACACTTCTTTAAACATTCAATCTTAAAATTGTATTAAATTGGTTAAATATTTTCTTATAGATAGCTGAACATCCGGGTGATGCCAAAGCTGCGAGGTTAAGACATTTAGCATCAACTCCGTACTTGAACGTTCATTTATACAACGGTTCTTTCGTGAATGGCTATGTGTTTCATACCAAAGCTTACGGGGGCTCTAAATTGACGTGGAATAGCGGTGTGAAGCTTAAAGGAAACCTTGATTATTATGGCGTCCTGAAAGAAGTAGTCGAGGTGGAGTATTTGGGTAGAAACAATGTTGTCTTATTCAATTGTGATTGGCGAGATGTTGTGCGAGGTGTTAAGAAGCATGCCATATTTGACCTCGTCGAAGTAAAGGACTCGTCCAGACATAATGGCGATGACGTCTTTATCTTAGCATCTCAAGCACAACAGGTATACATGACTCCCTACCCTCGTCCGCGACCCGACGGATGGTGGGCTGTCTGGATGACCAAGGCTAGGAGCATGATTGACAACCTACCCTCGTCGACAACTACAGAGTCGTCATTAGAAACACCCTATCAAGAGGATGAAATGCCAGTGCCACCTAACGTTTCATCAGCTAATCATCCATTAGATGATGTCACTTATATTCCTCAAAATGTTGATGAACCCGAGGAGGATTTCTTACCAGTGAATTTGCCACCTCCTCCGCCTCGTTCAGGTCATCTCGCGCACATTGATATTGATGAATCAAAGGAAGAGGAAGAGGAACCAGAGTTTGATTCATCAGAGTCCGAAGACGAAGATGAAGAACTCGAGTTTTGTAGTAATTTAGAGTCCAGTGATGATGATGGGGACGAAGATTAATAATAGTTTAAAGTTTTATATGTATTGTGAATGCTTCAGATTATTAGAACTTTAAAGTTTTATATGTATTGTGAATGCTTTAGATTATTAATAGTTTAAAGTTTTATATGTATTGTGAATGCTTTAGATTATTAGAACTTCAAAGTTTTATATGTATTGTGAATGCTTTAGATTATTATTAATAGTTTAAAGTTTTATATATATTGTGAATGCTTTAGATTATTAGAACTTTAAAGTTTTATATGTATTGTGAATGCTTTATATTATTAATAGTTTAAAGTTTAATATGTATTGTGAATGCTTTAGATTATTAGAACTTTAAAGTTTTATATGTATTGTGAATATATTCTTTCCTATTGTTAAAAGTTGTATATTTTAATATTTTTACTGTAATACAGATATGAGTTCTAGTAGAAAGGCACTACCAGAAAAACAGGTTTTAGCGACGGAAATTTCCGTCGCAAAATCCAAATTTCCGTCGCTAAAATTAAACAGCGACGGAATAATTCCGTCGCTGGTCCGTCGCTACCAGCCCGTCGCAGTGCTCCGACGGCTCAATTTCCGTCGGTATATTTTGATTTTACCGACGGAATTAATTCCGTCGCCGATTGATCTTGACATCGAAGAACGGAAATTTCCTTGAAATTAATTTAATTTAATTAATTTTTATTTCAATGACGGAAATTTCCGTCGAAATAAAAATTAATTAAATTAAATTAATTTCAGCGGCGGAAATTTCCGTTGCTGAAATAAAAATTAATTAAAATAAATTAATTTCAGCGACGGAATATTCCGTCGCTGAAATAAATTTATTTTAATTAATTTTTATTCCAGCAACGGAAATTTCCGCCGCTGAAAAAAAAATTAATTAAATTAAATTAATTTCAGCGACGGAAATTTCCGTCGCTGAAATAAAAATTAATTAAATTAAATTAATTTCAGCGGCGGAAATTTCCGTCGCTGATTTAATTTATTTTAATTTAATTTTTATTTCAGCGACGGAATATTCCGCCGCTGAATTAATTTATTTTAATTTAATTTTTATTTCAGCGACGGAATATTCCGCCGCTGAATTAATTTATTTTAATTAAATTTTTATTTCACCGGCGGATTATTCCGTCGCTAATAATTTAATAAATAAAAAAAATAAAAAATGTCAAAATTAAATCCTTTTTTTTTTTCAATATTGAATAATTTTTTTTTATAATAAGGACGGTAAAATCGAGAATGCTATGGCGTGAAGAAGCAGGAAAATCGGGGTCTGCCAGTCATCCATACCGTAAATTGCGTAGATCTGCGTCCAATCTCTCCCCGTTTTCCCCATTTTTTAAATTCAAAAACCCAAACTCAAAGCACCAACGATCTGTTATTCAATTCATCGAGATCCAAATTCAAATCTAACATATGAAATGAAGCAAATTATTAGTAAAAAAACATAATCCTATTATTGGCAGTGAAGTAGAAAAAGTAGAAGCTCATCCAATCCAAATCTCAACACATTTTCATTTCGACAAAGAACCAAACAAGAAAACACATTTAAGAGAAGAAATTGGTAAGAATACTTACAAGATTCGATCTGCCAAAGAATCTTTTGACGATCCCAACAAGGAAACGGTATGTGTGTGTGGTGTGTTGCAGAGGTAAAAGTCGATTGGCTTCTCACTAGTGGAGTAAATCAAGTAAAGAGTGAGTGAGTAAGAAGAGAGAGAAAGCTACAAATCCTATCCTATAAATAAGGGTAGGGTATATATGTAGATTAGGCTTGAATTTCATACATGTCGGTTTGTGTATAAACAGAGGAGGGGGAATCCTTTGCTTTTTGAATTCAAAAAGAGGATATTTGAAAGGAATTGGGTATTGAGGAAGAAGAAGATGGGTTCTGCTCTGATCTCGAGGTGGAGCGACTGTAGAGAACCGGTAGAGCGACGGTAGGGGAGGTGGAGAGGCGGCGGCACAGAGAGAGAAGGGAACATGGCGACGGCGGCGTATAGATCTGGGAAGGCGGAGGAAGGCGGCGATGGAGGAACTGGGTTTCGCCGGAAGTAGGGGAGGGGATCGCCGGCGGGCAGGGAGAGATGGAGTAGAGAGAGAGTGTGTGTGTCTGAGAAGTGTGTGTGTGTGAGAGGGTTTATATATATATATATATATATATATATATATATATATATATATATATATATATATATATATATATATATATATATATATATATATAAGGATTAATATGGACCATTGATTTAATATGAATGGATGGTTGAGATGGTGATCCAAGTGAAATAGTTTGTTAAAATGTGAGCCATTAGATTCAACTTAAATGTGTTAATATGAATGGATGGTTGAGATGGTGATCCAAGTGAAATAGTTTGTTAAAATGTGAGCCATTGGATTCAACTTAAATGTGTTATTATAAATGGCTTAGATGGAGATTCATGTGAAAGATAATGACTTAATAATAAATGATAATAATGATATTTAGTTTTATTTTTTGAAAAAATATTTAATTCATTTAAAATCTAATAAAATTATTTAATAATAATAATTGTATAATAAATGTAAATGCTTAGTACTACAATAATAATTAGTAATAACATAATAATAATGGCACATATTTGTAACTCAAATTCCATTTGGATTTTGAGGAAAGTCATAGAGATGAAAAACACTTTAAATGTCATTTAGAATGTAGAAAAAAAAAAAAACGAGATAGCCGTATACCATTTTCACAAGATCCGGACACATTCCTTAAAATCCTAAATATTGGCACATATTTGTAACTCAATTTTCATTTGAATTTTGAGGAAAGTCATAAAGATAAAAAACACTTTAAATGTCATTTAAAATGTAGAAAAAAATTAAAAAAAAATAAACAAGGTAGCCGTATACCATTTTCACATGATCGGGACACATAAAACCCTGAGAACCCTAAATAATGACACATATTTGTAACTCAATTTCTATTTGGATTTTGAGGAAGGTCATAAAGATGAAAAACACTTTAAATGTCATTTAGAATGTAGAAAAAATTAAAAAAATAAACGAGGTAGCCGTATACCATTTTCACAAGATCGGGACACATAAAACCCTAAGAACCCTAAATAATGGCACATATTTGTAACTCAATTTCTATTTGGATTTTGAGGAAGGTCATAAAGATGAAAAACACTTTAAATGTCATTTAGAATGTAGAAAAAAATTAAAAAAAAATAAACGAGGTAGCCGTATACCATTTTCACAAGATCGGGACACATAAAACCCTAAGAACCCTAAATAATGGCACATATTTGTAACTCAATTTCTATTTGGATTTTGAGGAAGGTCATAAAGATGAAAAACACTTTAAATGTCATTTAGAATGTAGAAAAAAATTAAAAAAAATAAACGAGGTAGCCGTATACCATTTTCACAAGATCGGGACACATAAAACCCTAAGAACCCTAAATAATGGCACATATTTGTAACTCAATTTCTATTTGGATTTTGAGGAAGGTCATAAAGATGAAAAACACTTTAAATGTCATTTAGAATGTAGAAAAAATTAAAAAAATGAACGAGGTAGCCGTATACCATTTTCACAAGATCGGGACACATAAAACCCTAAGAACCCTAAATAATGGCACATATTTGTAACTCAATTTCCATTTGGATTTTGAGGAAGGTCAAAAGATGAAAAACACTTTAAATGTCATTTAGAATGTATAAAAAATTAAAAAAAAATAAACGAGGTAGCCGTATACCATTTTCACAAGATCGGGACACATTCCTTAAAATTCTAAATAATGACACATATTTGTAACTCAATTTCCATTTGAATTTTGAGGAAAGTCATAAAGATGAAAAACACTTTAAATGTCATTTATAATGTAGAAAAAATTAAAAAAAAATAAACGAGGTAGCCGTATACCATTTTCACAAGATCGGGACACATTCCTTAAAACCCAAAATAAACGAGGTAGCCTATATTTATTTTTAATTTTTTTAAAATTTTTTATTGACTAGAAAATAATATTTTAGCCTTTGTTAATTAGTGGTTTTTTTTAGAAAAAGTTATAGAAAAAAAGATAGAAAAAAACTAAACAAATGAAAGTATATAGAAGAAAAGTCAATAGAGGGACGGACTACCCTATATTTATTTTTTGATTTTTTTAAATTTTTTACTGACTAGAAAATAATATTTTAGCCTTTGTTAATTAGTGGTTTTTTTAAGAAAAAGTTATATAAAAAAAGATAGAAAAAAAACTAAACAAATGAAGGTATATAGAAGAAAAGTCAAAAGAGGGACGGACTACCCTATATTTATTTTTTAATTTTTTTTAAATTTTTTATTGACTAGAAAATAATATTTTAGCCTTTGTTAATTAGTGGTTTTTTTTAGAAAAAGTTATAGAAAAAAAGATAGAAAAAAAACTAAATAAATGAAAGTATATAGAAGAAAAGTCAAAAGAGGGACGGACTACCCTATATTTATTTTTTAATTTTTTTTAAATTTTTTATTGACTAGAAAATAATATTTTAGCCTTTGTTCATTAGTGATTTATTTTAGAAAAAGTTATATAAAAAAAGATAGAAAAAAAACTAAACAAATGAAAGTATATAGAAGAAAAGTCAAAAGAGGGACGAACTATCCTATATTTATTTTTTAATTTTTTTTAAATTTTTTATTGACTAGAAAATAATATTTTAGCCTTTGTTAATTAGTGTTTTTTTTTAGAAAAAGTTATAGAAAAAAAGATAGAAAAAAAAGTAAACAAATGAAAGTATATAGAAGAAAAATTAAAATTATCAGCGACGGAATTATTCCGTCGCTGATTATCAATTTTTTTTTTTAAAATATAAATTATCAGCGACGGAATAATTCTGTCGCTGATAATCTAATTTTTTTTTAAAAAATAAATTATCAGCGACGGAATAATTCCGTCGCTGATAACGTAAAAAAAATTAAAAAATAAATAAATTATCAGCGACGGAATAATTCCGTCGCTGTTAACTTAAAAAAATTAAAAAATAAATAAATTATCAGCGACGGAATAATTCCGTCGCTGATATTTTATTTAGCGACGGAATTAAATTCCGCCGCTGAAATTCCGTCGCTAAAACGAATATTCGTCGAATATTCGTTTTTAGCGACGGAATTCAGTGGCGGAATTTAATTCCGTCGGTAAATTTGGCGCCAAATTTATTCCGTCGCTAAAGCATAATTTCCGTCGCTAAATAGCGACGGAATGCTTCCGTCGCTGTTGATTCCGTCGCTAAAACATCAGTTTCTGGTAGTGAGGGTAGGAAGAGTAAGCCCATCTACACATCTATTACTGGGACGCAACCGTCTCGATCCGGTACTGATGATGCCGATGTCGACCCTTCACGCAGTAGTACTAGCTCCACCTCTGGGGCCGATACTCATACTACTGTCGATTCTGAGGGAAGGATATTTGTCCAGATATCGTCACTTTATGACCAGCAAGTAACTCTTCATTAATTTGATATAAGTTGGTTCCTTTTTGTTTTATATATAATTCATTATTTAAGTTAAAATGTTATTGTACAAATTTACTTGGCAGGTTTGTAGGTGGATACCCTACCCCAGGGACTAAGATCGGGCAGTATTGGCGGTCTCGACTCATGACAGAGTTTTGGCCCAACTGGAAATCATTGCCACCGAGGCAGAAGGAGGATGCATGGGAGGAGTTTAAGGTAATGTGTTAATGGTTTTTATTTAAAACTTAAATGTTAGTTTGTTATTAAAATGTTATAATTAATAATGATTATACTCTTTTAGTTTTGTAATGTTATCATTATATGTTGTAGGGGAAATATTGTTGGGCGCAGGAAATCGACGAGGCGATGGCTAGATTTGTTTTCGATAAACAGGCTCACAAGCTATTTACGGATCATATTGGTAACATATTTATCTATCTTTAATTAGTTTAATTAACAATGATTATACTCTTTTAATTTTATATTGTCATCATTATATGTTTACGAGATATTCATATTTTTTATAGGTAACACAAAGAAACAACTTTATACTAAGCGGCCCGAGGAGAAACAACAGCCCTTGACACCTACTTGGGTGACCGAGGAGGTGTTTCTTCAATTTTGCGAATATAGGGGGTCGGATGCGGCGAAGACTAAGTCCGAACAGGCTAAGGCAAATAGAGCAGGCTCCTCGGGGTCGGCGACGAAGCATACCATGGGGACGATCTCGATCGGCGAGCATCACTACCGCATGGTATGTATGTTAGTTTAAATGTAGTAGTGTATGCATGCTTTTAAATAGGTTTATGTACGTAGGTTAGCTGGGAGTCATGTTGATGCTATGAAATCCATGGTTTTAGTGTAAATGTAGCGTATGCATGCTTTTAAATCAATTTAAATTTTGCATTTATACAATTTCAAAGTAATAATCTCGCTTATTTTTTTTATAGGAAAGGGATCATGGTCCGAATGTCAGTTTTTTGGATGTTTACGCTAGCACCCATGTTCGGACAGGTACAGCGCCCGATCAACCTCCGCAATGGGTTGACGATCGCTCTGCTAATGCCTTTGTAAGTAAACTATCATTAAATGACTTGATTTTGAATATGTAAATTTATTTATGCCCCTTACATTGTGTATATGATTATAATTGTTTGTTTTATTTTGACAGTGTGCATATCAAGCCGCCGTTGTTCCCGAAGGAACGCCTCCCGGCGAGCCCGTTCCCTTCGTGCCTGATGTTTGGCACTCGGTCACCTCTGAGGGACATCCAAAGAGAGGAGCCCGAGTGTTAGGGATGGGGGATCACGGGCGGCAATGCCCGTCGACGTCGACCGGCCGTCGGCCAAATGTTGCCCCGTCCACGTATCATGATCCGAGGGTCGACACTCTGCAGGTTGAGTTGGCTGAGGAGAGGGCAAAGCTTGCGGAGGCTTTGGCGGCTCAGGCGCAGATGCAGGAGGCTTTGGCGGCTCAGGCGCAGATGCAGGAGGAGAATGCTCGGCGCCATGCAGAGACTGATGCCAAATTTGCGATGTTGTTGGCTCGTATCGACCAGGGTAATTTCCAGCCTCCCCCGAGTTGATTACGGAATATTTTAGATTTGTTTGTACTATTTTATACTTGTTTGTAAACATTTGAGATATTTGGAACCCGCGAGAGCCCCTCCCCCCCTCTCCCCCCTATCCCCCCCCTTCCCCCCCCCCTCTCCCCTCCCGATTTGGTACAGTGATATTTAGTTTTGTTTGGTACGCTGATATTTGATTTTTAGTTTTTATAGTTTTAGTTTATAAATTGAATTGTTATATCAGGTACAACAGCGGCGGAAATTTCCGTCGCTGGAATAAAAATTAAATTAAAATTAATTGATATAGCGGCAGAAATTTCCGTCGCTGATATTAATTTATTTTAATTAAATTTTTATTCCAGTGACGGAAATTTCCGCCGCTAAAATCATTTAATTTTAATTTATTTTTTTGATTTCAGAGTCGGAAATTTCCGTCGCTGTAATAAAAATTAATTAAATTAAATTAAATTCAGCGACGGAAATTTCCGCCCCTGAAATTAATTTTATTTAATTAATTTTTATTACAGCGACGAAAATTTCCGACGCTGAAATTAATTTAATTTAATTAATTTTTATTACAGCGACGAAAATTTCCGCCGCTGAAAATGAAAATGTAATTAAATTAAATTGATTTAACGGCGGAAATTTCCGTCGCTGTGGTCAGAAAATCACCGACGGAATTAATTCCGTCGGTAAAATCAAAATATACCGGCGGAAATTGAGCCGTCGGAGACCAGCGGCGGGACAATAGCGGCGGACCAGCGACGGAATTTTTCCGTCGCTATTTAATTTTAGCGACGAAAATTTGGCTTTAACGACGAAAATTTCCGTTGCTAAAACCTGTTTTTCTGATAGTGTGAGTACAATCATTCTCAAATTAGGATTCTTATTAGCCGCTCATTTCCTTATAACCATAGAGTCATTTCCATCCTTGAAACCTACCTTATATACATGATAACTACTAGAAATGAAAATGAAGGTTAGTAGTTAGTCAAAACAATATCAATCCTAAACTATGTCAATATTAACAATTATTTCCTAAATTAATTTAATGGAAATATGTTCACAAAATATCATAAAATCAGAAACACAAAGATGTATGATTTGAGTATGTCATACTCTTTCAGTGTGTTTTGTGGGTGGGTGTGTATGAGGAGAGGAGGACGTATAGAGGGAGGGAGAATAAGATGTGGTTTTGAGGGTTTGATGCCAACGAAAGGATAGAGATTTATGACATAACAAAAGAACCAGAAACAATGGGTTACAAACCATAGATAAAGAAAGTCTCAGCTTTTCTTTTATTTTCTTTATTCAATAATCAACAAGTCTCCTTTTTTCAAATCCTAACACCCCACCCTATAAATACTAAAAGAAAACCCTAATAAAATCCTAGAACTCTTTTAAATGAAAAGACTAAAATACCCTATAATAATTAATCATAAAACAAACACTTAAATCCCTAAACCCATTAACTTTGAAGCCCATTGAAAGTTCCTAGCCGCAGGCCTGTTGCTGAAGTTTCGCCTGGCTGCTGCCCAGGCGCCCGCCTGGCTAATGGTGAGGCGCCAGCCTCGCTTCCAGCTGCTTCCTCAAGACTGCTGCCTCTGTTTCTGTTATTGCCTTTTGCCCTGTTTCTGTTACTGCCTTCTGCTCTGTATCAACCTGCATCATCCTCCCCTCCTTAGAAAAAATCCGTCCTCGAATTTGACATGTTGCTTTAGGAAATACATTTTGAAATTTATCCTTAAATCGTTGACGAACTTTATATTTCGTAGCAATCATCAAAATATCCATCCAATCCACCAAAAAATATGTAACACAATCTTCAAATAACAATTTCTTGACAGTCTGATGACAAATCTGACCGGAGAACAACCAATCGAAAGAATCTTCATATGGATAAAAACACTTAAGGAACCCAAAATTCCTCGACAATTCATCTGACGGAAATTTTGAACAAGGTGTTTTTCGATCAACCGAGTATGACCTTTCCAATTGACAAATATCACAGTCACACATGTCAAAAATCGAAGGTTTTGACCAATCAACAAACTGATCAAAACTGTCTAATAAAATAAAGGGTAATGATGGATCATAAAAAAACCTTTTAACAGTAACGATAGATAATGGGACGCAAAATACATCTGGATATGCCATACCTTCAATCCCTTGACTCTCAATTTCTGCTTCGATATCCCTTGAAGGACCTTCCGCATTCCTGGACCCAATTTCGTGACCCTGGTTGAAGGGAGTGACCCCTTTATGAAACTCCATGTCCTCGGATGATAAATCTGAATCTGAACCCATCGGTGGATGCTCCACATGCGCCTGAAGGTTCTGGAGTTGTTGAATCTGCTTTCGCACTTCGTCTACCTCAATATCACGTATGCCAAGTTTGCGATAATGAACGTCTTGACTGGAATCCGCTCCACGGTTCCTTCCACGAACATCTTTTCCGCCACAAAGACTACGCCCTCATTCGGCCATCAATATCGATACCCTCGTCCAGGAATCTGATATCAAATGATGCAAATGGAAGGATATAGATTTATGACCGAACGAAAGAACCAGAAACAATGGGTTACAAACCCTAGATAAAAAAAGCCTCAGCTTTTCTGTTATTTTCTTTATTCAATAATCAACAAGTCTCCTTTTTCCAAATCCTAACACCCTATAAATACTAAAAGAAAATCTTAATAATACCCTAGAACACTTTTAAATGAAAAGACTAAAATACCCGATACTAATTAATCATAAAACAAAACACTTAAAACTCTAAACCCATTAACTCTGAAGCCCATTGAAAGCTAATGGTGAGACTCCAGCCTCGCTTCCAGCTGCTTCCTCAAGACTACTGCCTCTGTTTGTTTACATTCTTGCCTTTTGCCCGGTTTACATTGCGCATACGCCTTGTATCATCCTGCATCAGGGTTGATGCAATTTTTCCAATTAAATTATTATAAAGAATGCGAGGACTTTGTGGTAGTATAGATTTCAACGCAGGGATCTAAAGGGGGAAACTCTAAGTGTCGTTTGTTTTTGTTTTGTGTTTTTTTGAGAACTAGCTCTATATAAAAACTAAAAACCTCTATATTATTCTCTCCTTAATTAATTGGAGCTTTCAAACTAGAAAAAAAAAATCCTCGTGCTTGACGGCGCAGGTGTATGGACTTATCAGCATGCCCATATAAGTGACATATAGACGCACATGTCTAAATCATTAAAATAATGTTATTGAAAAGTATAGAATATTAATTAAATGTGTAGAATTCCCGAGGTGGAAACTACCTATTTATGATGGGCAGAATGGTAATTTCACACCGTTTAATTGAAAGGGTATAGTCCCTTGATGAGGTGCCATTGTTTCCTATATATAGAGGCCTACCATCAGCCTAGAAACTACTACATCATCCTTATTTACTCTCTCTATAATCTGAGTTCTAAGGAAGGCATTCATCATCAAGAAGATCTACAATTCCCTACGTGATTTTCTTCTTCTTCTCTTCCTTCCTTTGCAAGAACATCATCAAGTAACAAGATGGACTCAACAGGTATCACGCTTCCGCCTTCATCTTCTTCTCTTACTTAATCTAGACTTGAGTGCTTTTTGGTTATTGGAATAGGAATGTTCCAACAATTGGTATCAGAGCCTCTCAAGTTTTGGATTAAGTTTGAATTCATATAGCATATATTTTGCTTACTTTGATTCTCAATCCTGTTGATATCATTATGTTATGATGTTATTTGAATGCTCTAATTCGTTTCTAGGGTGTTAGTATTCATTACTTAATTAAATTATGAATATGGATTGAAGTTTTGCACAAAAGGACATGATGGTTCATGCAAGATTATCCCATTGACACAACAAAGCGTTTTATGTCGCACAACCGTGTTGGATCTACTTGCATTCATGTCTTGGTTAAGCGTTAATTTTTGCTTGGCATTCATCTTTTGTGTGAAGAAAAATTTTCAGTGAAAAGGGCCTTGCTCGGCCAATTATGAAAAGGTGCCTTTTGGAAAAAGCTGTGAATAGTGACTGCACGGGCGTGCAAGTTATAACGCACGGGCGTGCAAACACTGTTCACGTATTTTCAAAATTTTCCAATTTGATTCGGCCGTGCACTAATGAACTGGTGCAACTCTAATTCATTTATAGAGTATTATGTTAAATTATAATTATAAATTTTGGTTTTTACTCAAATGACTTTCAATTCTTAATGTAAGATTATCCCATTTTGAACATAGCCACCATCATTGGATGCGTTGTGAGTTTGTTCAAATGCATAGCCACGCATTTAAAAATGTGTTGTGAGTATGCGGATCTACTTGCTTTGGTTGAATATTGATTCACCATTAAGTTAAGAATTGATAGTCAAAATCTGGAAAATTTGACATTCAGGGTCTGCTCGGCCGAGCACCTTCCTTGACTCGGCCGAGCACTCCATTTGTATCAGCACAACGTTTGAAATTTTTTGAAAAGGCGCCATCCAACGGTCATGGTGCTCGGCCGAGCACCCCTAAGGACTCGGCCGAGCACCTCTAAGGACTCGGCCGAGCACCCCTAAGACTCGGCCGAGCATAAGGGATCAGAAAGGGATGTTCTCTGGAGGGTTTTGCTCGGCCGAGCACCTTCCTTGACTCGGCCGAGCATGACTCATTTTGGCCAAATTTTCAAAATTTTCAATATTTTGCTATTTTGGTCAATTTTCATTCATTATTTGAGTAAAGTATACATTAATTTGTGCCCTAAAGTGTGATTAATTATATGCTTAACAATTTCATACATTTCTAAACAATATTGTCGCCAAAGTGATTTACGTTGTTTAGATACGAAATTGTAAAGTGATGAATGTTTATATTAATATGTGATAACATGCTTGTTTCCCAAAGGAGACCTTGTTGTTGACTAAATATTTACATTCATGGGATAATAATTGAATAAAACGTTTGGTCATTTTAAATACTTTGAACCATCCCAAAGGAAGGCGGGTATTTAAAATGAGTTGTTTATATTCTTTATTGTCGGGTAACAAATACTTTAAATGTTAGGACATTTTTAATACTTGACCGGCCCAAAGGAAGGCAATTATTTGAAATGTGTTGTTTAAAGTCATTTATTACCCTAAGATAAATCAAATTATGAGTCAATTCGCAATCCAAAGATTAGTTTTGATGTCATGCTGATTATCTTTTTGATGGGATTCATTGATATAGTTAATCACTTTATTCATTATGTAGTTTCTTATACATGTTTTGTATTCATTCTCCGTTCTTATTCCCAACAAATTTGATAAACGCTTCATCTATTATTACTGCCATGAACAATGTTCCAATGCTTAATGGGATTAACTTTAAAACTTGGAAAAATAATATAACGATGATCTTAGGATGTATGGACATCGATCACGCATTAGGGGAACCAAGTCCCGCTAAAGGAAATACCGTTATAGCACGGAAAAATGTTGAGCAATGGGAACGGTCCAACCGCGTGAGTCTAATGATCATGGAAAATGCAGTTTCAAAGACATTTTTGGACAATGTCTCTGAGATCGAAAATGCTGAGTTTTTCTTGAATTCTTGTGGAAACATGTTTCCATTCGGTACAAGGGTGAGGAAAATCTTAGGGAGTACATTATTGAATTATTTCAATTTTCGATCAAACTAAAGACACTTAAGTTAGAGATTTCGGATGATTTTCTCGTGCACTTAGTTTTGATCTATCTTCCTCCTCAATTTGGTCCTTTTGAGGTGATCTATAAATATCAAAAGTACAAGTGGAATATTAATGAATTACTTTCACATATGACATTAGAGGAAGATAGGATGAAATATCTTAAATTAGAAAGTACTCACTCAGCATTTACTTCTTCTCGTGGGATTAAGAAAAAGAGGGAAGGAAATTGCGATTGCAAGTAAGAAGTGTAAGGGATCATTTAATGATCATAAAGTCAAGAAATGCTTCTTTTGCAAGGACCTTACTCGCATGAAGAACGACTACCATAAGTATCGCGAATGGCGAATTCAGAATGGTATGTCATTTGGTCTTGCTTGTACTAAGGCAAATTTGGTTTCAATTCCTTAATATACATGGTGGTTGTATTTGGTACAACAACTCACATTAGTTCATGTATGCAGGGTTGTCTGAATTACCGAATTCCCAGTAAAGATGAGAAATACATCTATATGGGAGCTGGAAATCCGGTTGAAGTTATAGGCTTAGGGACTTTTAGATTAATGATAAGTACTGGCTATTATTTTGTACTAAATAATATATTCATTGTTCCGTCCTTTAGATGGAATTTAAAATATATCACAGTTTTGGACAAGGAAGGTTACTCTTGTTCTTTTGATAATAATAAATGTGATCTTTATTTTAAACTCCTAACTTGTCGGTACTAGTACTTTGTCATATATCGATAATCTTAATTTACTTGACACAGTCAAGAAAATGAATGAGTCCCATAATAATGAAACCAAAACTAAAGGCATTAAGCAAAAGTTATCAAGTGAAAATTCTTGTATTCTATGGCATAGGCGTTTGGGTCATATCTCCAAAGAGAGAATTGATAAAGCTTATGTCAGAGGGAATCCTAAAAACAACTTGATACTCCGGATAAAACCTTTTGCATTTAGTGTTTTAAAGAAAAATTTACAAACATTAAAGGAAATAGGATCTTTGAGAGTATCAAACGTCTTGGAACTAATTCATATGGACCATTCACTAACCCTTCATGGAATGGTCAACAATATTCCATCACATTCATAGATGATTACTCTCATTATGGATACATTATTTTCTTCATGTAAAGTCTAAATCATTGGACGTATTGGGTGAATGACGTCCAGGTCCTTTATATTCGCTATCTTGAAGAGTGTGAGATTGTCCCTCACTACACCATGCCGGGCAAACCTAGCATAGTATAGTGGAGAGACATAATAGAATCCTTAAGGATATGGTAAGAAGTATGTTTTCTTGTACTTCTTTACCTTACTCATTATAGGCGACGCATTAAAAATCGCAACTTATATTCTCAATAGAGCACCTTCCATTAGGTTTAGCCCTATTTTAGGGTTTGCTAAGAGATCTAGGGGATATAAATTTTATGACCCGAAAACTAAAACATTTTTCGAGACTTGCAATGCTAGGTTCATTGAGAATGTTGAATTTAGTGGGAGAAATAGTAATGATTTTGAATTTGAAGAGTTAGAGGAACCACTCTATATTCCTTTAACTTTAGTTCCTGTTGGAAATCAAGTAATTGTACCTGAAATTCAACAAAGAACATACAATTCAAAATAATATAGAGATTCCCGTAAATAACGGACAACATGAAAATGTTGGACATAAGGAAATTCAACAACCTCAAAATAAAGATGAACCAGTGCCCTTAAGGAGATCTATCAGAGAAAGAAGAAGCGCTATTCCAGATATTTGTATCTTGCGGAGAATGAGGACACCTTAGGTTTAGTGGGAGATGATCTAATCACCTTCCATGAAGCCATTAATAGTCCTAATTCTCATAAGTGGATCAATGCCATTAATGAAGAGTTAAAATCAATAAAAAACAATGACGTTTGGAGTCTTGTCCGATTGCCTGAAGGTGCAAAACCTATTGGTTGTAAATGAATTTTTAAAACCAAAAGGGATTCGCAAGGCAATATGGAAAGATATAAGGCACGTCTTGTTGCTAAGGGATTTACTCAAAAGGAAGGCATTGATTATAAAGAAACATTTTCTCCGGTATCTTCTAAACCCTCTTTTATGATCATTATGGCATTAGTGGCACATTATGATCTTGAGCTTCAACAAATGGATGTTAAGATGGTTTTTCTCAATGGAGACATTGAGGAAACCAGCTATATAAGGAAATCAGAAATGGTGACCGATTCAGATCAAACTAATCAAATAGTTTGTAAACTTAAGAAATTCATTTATGGTCTCAAGCAAGATTCTCGTCAATGGTATTCAAAATTTAGTCAAGTTATTCTTTCATTTGATTTTTGAAACGAATATTGATGAAGATTGTGTATACCATAAGTTCAGTGGGAGTAGATTTATAATTTTGGTCTTATATGTGGATGATATTTTACTTGCTAGTAATAATAAGGACCTTCTAAAGGAAAATAAGAAATTTCTCTCAAACAAATTTGAGATGAAAGATCTTGGTGAGACATCTTTTGTATTGGGAATCCAAATTCATCGTGATCATTCACGAGGTATTTTGGGATTATCACAAAAGAGCTATATAGAGAAGGTATTACAAAGGTTTAGCATGGAAAATTGTAAACCACATGATACCCCTGTCTCTAAAGGAGATAAATTCAGTTTAAAGTAATGTCCTAAAATTAATTTTGAATCCAAGTATATGGAAAATATCCCTTATGCACCCAAGCAAAGAGGAAGCTTATCGACAAAGCGCAAGTCCAGACTGATTCGCCCGTATCTTTTCATTTATTATTGGGATGATTGGTCAATACCAAAGCAATTCTGGAAAGAAGAACATTAAGTCGCATCCAAAAGAAAGATGAAGTATCTATAAAACATTAAACTACATGCTTATGTATACAAAATCGGATCATTTTGAGATCATTAGGTATTCCGATTCTGTTTTACTGGATGCAAAGATGTCAAAAGACATCATATGGTTATGTCTCTTGTTGAAGAGAAATAAGTATAAAATAAACAAATAGATATACAACTTATAGGATCAAACTCCATGTTATTGGATCCATTTTATAAAGCGTTATCTCTTTTGATGTTTCACGAGCATACTGTTCATATGGGTGAAACGATTTTGATAATGCATAATATAGTGGGAGTTTGAGTTGTACTTTATTTGCTATTTGTTTTATTCATATTGATCTCATTTGGTTAATTAGGACTAGTTGATGAAATATATATACATGTTTTAATATATTCATTAAGTTTTCCATGCTACACATCTATACATAATCTATGTCATTTAGTTGAACATATATATGTGATTAATGTGGGTTTAGTTGTGAATCAATTACAACGACTGCCCCTTTAGTTCCTATACTTGTGAGACTAATGGACGAGATTGTTTTAGAATGACAATGAGTGCACATATGGATTGTCATTTACATTATGAATATGATTTTATGAGGATTTGTTAAAGTATAAACACATGTTTGGGCAATCCAAGTGGGAGATTGTTAGAACATGGATTGCAAAATGTGTATACTTAATAAATATAAGTGACATATAGACGTACATGTCTAAATCATTAAAATAATGTTATTGAAAAGTATAGAATATTAATTAAATTTGTAGAATTCCCGAGGTGGAAACTACCTATTTATGATGGGCAGAATGGTAATTTCACACCGTTTAATTGAAAGGGTGTAGTCCCTTGATGAGGTGCCATTGTTTCCTATATATAGAGGCCTACCATCAGCCTAGAAACTACTACATCATCCTTATTTACTCTCTCTATAATCTGAGTTCTAAGGAAGACATTCATCATCAAGAAGATCTACAATTCCCTACGTGATTTTCTTCTTCTTCTCTTCCTTCATTTGCAAGAACATCATCAAGTAACAAGATGGACTCAAAAGGTATCACGCTTCCGCCTTCATCTTCTTCTCTTACTTAATCTAGACTTGAGTGCTTTTTGGTTATTGGAATAGGAATGTTCCAACAGCCCATAGTTAATTATGTTATAAACAGACATCTTTACCGGAATATTATATACTCTCTTCGTTTCATTACAAAATGCACAAAAACTCAATTTTGTTGCCTCATCACAAAACCCACACACTAAAAAATGAAAGTTTTTAATACTTATTTATTCATATGACCCATTTCTCATACTCAAATAATCTATCCACTTACTACCCGTGTTCTCTCTAATACCTCTATTTTTATGCTTAAAACACTTACTCAACTATTTACTTTTCTTAGTTTTTGTAAAAAACCTATTTTGTGCTTTTTTTTTTTTTAATGGGACTGAGGGAGAGTACATATTTATTTGTGTTTTAAAACGAAGAGAATATTGTGGCATCTAATATGTCCCTATAAATTAGCCTGCTTTTTCCATGAACGCACACACACAAACACAGTTAAAATACTTCTTTCTTGAATCATATTTTTTTTGGTACTTGCCAAAATGAGTTTCTGGGACAAATTTGTAGAAGAGACAGTTCTAAATATGGAGTCTAAGAAACTGTTATTTAGTGAATTAATACCAATCCAATTTCCCATTAATAGTCAAATGTATAAAGACAATGAAATTGAGTTTCTTGATGGTTTGAGTAGCCGGGAAAGAGCTACCGTTGAAATCGAACTTCTAGATTCCTCATTTCAAGGATGGGTACGAGGTGACAACTATCTCGTTTCTCCAGGTATTTTTTTTTTTTAATTAATGGAAATGAGTGTGTTCTTATTTTTGGTACGCAATATACGAACTCTTTTTTCATACTCATCTTTACAAATGATAATATTAATGTATTGTATGGTACAATAAACTAAAACAATAGCTAAAGATAAATTTTCCGACTACCAATATATATAGGAATGCAAATGAGCTAGTGTTGCTATTCACATACGTCAAATTGCTAAGTAAACCTGTATTTACGCTTAAAATTAAAGATATATGTACAATAAAACATTTTAAAGCATGAAAATGGGTGTATTTTGAAATTTGATGTGTGTAAATAGAAGCCCTCAATGCAAATACCAGCGGATGTGAATTTTTACAATAAAACATCTAAAATGGGTTTTGTTTAACCATCGCAAACTATTTTAATTCCAGCGGATGTGAATTTTAACAATCGCAAGCTTGGACAATCTGTTAGTGACCCTCAGCAAGTCAGAAAGGTAGTTTTATTCTCTTCAAATGATTACTTGGCCTTAGGTTTGCATCCATCAGTTACCAAAGCTGTTACAACGGTATGTCTGTTTTTTTTTTTTAATTATTATTGAAACCTTTCTTTCTTTCTTTTATTCTACTAGAAATATCTACTTAAATTATATTAAAACAGGCTGTACAAGAACATGGAATGGGCCCAAGAACTGGTACTTTAATGTGTGGTTATACAAGTTACCATCAACAACTTGAAATATGCATTGCAGACTTGAAGCATAAAGAGGTCTCTTCTTATACATTAATTTTGGATTTGATTAAATTTAGTGTACTCCTACATTTTTTATATTTATTTTTCTTTCTTTATGATATTTTCAAAAAAAATTCATTTGTATATAATATTATTTGCACCTCCGTCCTAAAAACTGATAAATATATAATAATCTTAGTGTGGCTAATTCAATTTCAATGGTTTTTCAGGATTGCCTTTTATGTCCTACGGGCTATGCAGCCAATATGAGCTTCTTATCTGCATTAGCATATATAGGTTCTAATCTCTCAGCTGCTACTAATAAGACAGTCAACTCTTTGGAGGACGAAAGAATTGCAATATTTTCGGATGAATATAACCATGCATCAATTATTGATGGTCTTCGTCTTGGTTCTGGATCTGGAAATGCGCGAGTTTTTATCTATAGGCATTGTGATATGAGCCACCTAGATGAATTATTTTGTGTATAAGCCATTTTATGCATTATGTAAAATACATTAACCGTTTGTTTTTTTTTTTTTTTTTTTTTTGACAGATCAAGTTGTTCCATGAGGAAGAAAGTTGTTATCACTGATAGGTATATTGTAGATGAACTTTGTTTCACAAGAAAATCTGAACCTACGTTTTAACCCTTTCAGACTAACTTATATTAATAATTGAGTCGTAAACTGAACTTTGTTTCTTAAACATTAGTAAAAACCGGGGTTTAAAAACGCCAATTTACTATACAAGTTAGTTGATTGTTTTGAGTCGTAAACTGAATGTTATAAAGTTTACAAGTTAAAACCCATAGTTGACTAGTTGGACCTCTATCTCAACTAGTGTTATGAAAAAAATTGATTCTTTATAAGACTTATTAATTAAATGGAGTACAAAAACAGTAGTACAAAACATTTAAAACTCACTTAAGTTCTACTTTTGTTACTATAAATGTGTGTGTGAAGAAACTTAATATATATTTTTATAAGACATTATTTTGTGAAATTTTTACATTAGCTTGTTTAGCATGGATGGAGATTGGGCGCCAATGACCGATCTTGTAAGGCTTCGCAAGAAGCATGGATTCTTGCTTGTTCTTGATGAGGTAATCAACTCATGTAAAAATTTCGGTAGTTAATAATTAATTTATTCCCTTGGATTAAAGATGTTCTCATATACTCTAATATAAATTTTCAGGCTCATGGGACACTCGTTTTTGGGAAAGATGGTGGGGGTGTGGCCGATGAATTCGGTGTTGAAGATGAAGTCGATATCTCTATAGGAACTTTAAGTAAGGCTGCTGGCAGCTCAGGTGGTTTCATTGCTTGCAGGTAACTAGCTCATGATCAGTACTGACGTAAATATGGACATTCAGCATATATTTTTCTTTTTAGTTCCTTTCATTTCATTTCTTTTGTTTTTTTTTTGCTATTTTTTCAATTGGGCATCTTTTAAGTCCAGCGATGTGCATGCTTACGTGAGTATGTATATGATCAGCAGTGCTCATGGTTTTCATGTTTATTTCTTAACTATCAGCAAAAGGTGGAAACAAATTATACAAACGAGGGGCCGGTCTTTTATTTTTTCTACTGCATTAACTATACCAGTTGTTGCAGCCGCGCTTGGTAAGAATTAATGCTTTTACAGTCCAATTAGGAAATATTTAACGACATTATTTATCTATATATACTCCAGATGTACTAAGGCCTACGCATACTTATATTTCTATTAATAATATTGGAGATTCTTGTGTTCTTATTTAAGTTTCTCTTTTTTATGTTCACGCGAATGATTGGATAATTTGGCAGCTGCCTTAACTGTGTCAAGAAATGAGAAATGGCGTCGAATTGTACTATGGAACCTGGTTAAGGAGTTCCAATCTCTATCTGGGATTCCCATTACCAGTCCCATTGTTTGTATTATTGTTGGAAGTGAGGAAAAGACAATCCAAGCAAGCCGGTCTCATTTCTTTCTTTTTATCTTCTTAATTTCTTCAATTGTGCGTTTTTGTTCTTGCGGCAACTTCTTAATTGCATCGTGAAACAGGCATTTACTGCAAAGAGGATTCCATGCAATTGCAGTCACACCCCCTGTAGTGCCTAAAAATTTGAGCAGGTACGTTTCTCTTGTGGATTCCATGCAATTGCAGTCACACAAACTTCATTTAGGGTATGTTTGGATATCCCAATTCCATAGCTTGGAATTGGAATTGGAATTGGAGTCTCCAAAACCAAATTCATTGTTTGGGAACATAACTAAAATTTGGAATTGAAATTGTGTTGGAATTTTAAATCATTCAATTCCACAAAACTAATTTCATCTTAAATCCTAATAATTTAAATTCTAAATTTTGATCAATTAATAACAACTCACATTCTTTTTACCACCACCACAACAAATTTCAACCACCACCATTTGTGCCACCTCCTGCCGCCGGCAACGCCGCCGGCAACACCTCCGGTAACCGCCTCCGCCGCCTACAACTGCCAACACCTCCGGTAACCACCACCGCCGCCTACAGCCACCTCCCGCCACCGCCAACACCTCCGACCACTCTCCGCCACCACTGCCGCTTCAGGAAATCACCGCCTCCAACCACCTCCGCTGGCTGCCACCTACCGCCGACGTTAACCACCACCACTATATACTATTTATTTTAAAAAATATAATTTTTATATACTTTTGTTGTTAGCAAGGTTTGAACCCTTGTTATTTATAATAACTAACAACCATATACCACAAGACTAAACTAGATACTTGACTTATTATTGAACTTTTATTTTAAGTATAATGTATAATTACAATTGAATTCCACACATTATCCAAACAATGAAAATGCTATGATTTTGAAAGCAAATTCTAAGTTATTTAAATTCTATAGAATTTGAATATTTATTGAATTCAAAATCAATGCATCCAAACGGACCCTTAAAGAAATCCTTAGTGGAGAGAACATGAAGTATATACTACTCCCTCCATCCCAAAATGATCTTCCCATTATTTTGCCGTTAGTAAGAAAGAATTTTGATCAATAATTTTAGGTTGATTTATTATACAAATGAAAATCTAAAACTTGTTGTTGATACAACAACAAGTTTTAGATTTTCATTAGGATAATTCAATCAACCTAAAATTATTGCTCAAAGATTATTCGTTTCGTAGTAACGGCAAAAAAAAGTGGGAAGATCATTTTGGTACGGAGTGAGTATGAGTTTAATAATTTGGTATGCTATACCAAATGGGACGTTTTATTCAGTGACAAGAATTTTATGTTGCAAATGATGAAATTTCCATATATGTGTTTGTGAGAGAGAAAATGAGAGAAACATTCATACTTTAGATTTTTCCCTTGCTTATAGTATCATTTTTCTTCAAGCTTTCTATCACTCATGTTTTAACTTTCACGTAAATAATGTTTTTATGACAGGTTAAGATTGTCTCTGAACGTATCACACACGACAGGTGATCTGAAGAAACTCACGAAAGCTTTAATAGAATGCCAAGTTATTAAGGTGCCAAATAACAATAGCGAAGTTGCAATGCCAATATCAAGAATTTGATTTGATTGCAGCAAGTTCATAACGAGGACGTTTTTTTTTTTCTCTTCTTTGTGGAAATAAGTAAACTCAATAGCCATGTTGTACGTTTGATCATGGCTAGTGACGATTAAGTTGCATTTAATTGTAGTGTAGTGCTATCAACATTTCAAAAAACCCTGTTCAGCATTCCCGTACTAAGCACATAGATATACGTCATCATTTTCTTAGAGATATGGTAGATAAAGGCCTAATTCACATTGATCATATTGATACAAAGTATCAATTGACTGACATCTTTACAAAGGCCTTAGACCACGAGAGATTTTCTAGTTTGAAAAGATCTCTTGGTCTTTGTAATCTCTGAGTCTGTTTGTCAGTGCTACCTCAGGTAATGTTATCACTTAGGGTAACACTTGTATATTAGTGTATTTTTTCTTATGTTTATTTTTTTAAAAATGATTATATATTCTTTTATCTATAGGTTAACATATTTGATATCATTCCCTTTCATGTGCTTAAAGTGACGAAGTCAGTAATGATGTTATGTGATAAATAAAAAGGCAAAGAGACTATTTTTTTCATACTTTTCGCTCGAGCTCGGGGCACGGCGTTCGTTGTGACGATGCACTCTTGCCAATGAGAATGTATGAGGTGATTTATGCTTAGTATTAGGGACATGGAGTTCACTACTACAGTGTACCCTACTTGAAATGCATAAATTAATATATCTTTACACTTGAAATAAAACTCGGGGCACGGAGCTCGTTAATACGATGCTTCCTTGTTTAAAGAAGTGAATTGATTTTTTTTATATCAAGCAATGTACTTAAAAGAATAGGCTTGTTATGCCTATAGTGCTTGAAAATTGCTAAGCTTGATATGCCTTAAGTGCTTGAAAATGAATTTATTTATCAAGGGATGTTTATGTTGGGTTTTGGGGTTGGGGGTTACAAAACGCAGCGGAAAATATTTATACAACAACAAAACCCTAGCCCTTTTAATCCGTCTAGCATGAAGAGATTAGAAACATGAAATAGAAATTACATACCTTAATGCGATTTGTTTGTTCAAAACGGATCTCAAAATTCAACCTTTGAATTTTAATGACGAAAAAAACTTCTCCTTGATCTTCAATGTGATGAATTAATCCAAGCTCAAGGTGATAACTTAACCACCCACTAATGGTAATCCACACACGAACGAACCAAGAACACTTCTTGTTGGATTGCTTGATAATCTTCCGATTATTGAATCGATATTCAATAATCAATAGCCAAAACAATGGAATTATTTGGGTGCTTTTTGATATTTTGATTCTTAATCAATATCAAAATCCTGGAGTTTCATAAACCTAGAACAATATTGTAGAGAGAGGTTTTTGCTGCAAAAAGATTATACTTATACTTGGGTATAAATCCCTAACACTTAGGGAGAATCTTTGTTTAAACCAAAACCTAATTAGCCAAGGACCCAGCTGTACAGACCAAAATCCGACGCGGGCACGAGTCGTGCCTTTGCCAATTTGGTCGTACCCACGATTCGTGTTAATTATCCCACTCTTACTGATTTAGGGAACAACTCGTGCCGGAGGGAACGAGTCGTGACCAGCCCAAAATCACTCGTTCCCATGAGTCGTTAAATAAAATCAAGTCGTACGGATTTTCAAGTCACTACTCGTTCCCCTTGGCACGAGTCGTGACCTAAGACACGAGTCGTGCTCTTGGTCACGAGTCGTGCCAAGGCCCAAAATTTCCAATTTTCAGCTTGAATCAAATTCGCTCTTTGTGTGTAATCCAATAGGAATTATATTATGTTGGTAGTGAGTTGAAAACATCGACCTCACAAGACATTAGTAGTTTCTAGCAAACCATTATATCCACCCAATTAATATAACATCAAAGCTTGATTCCTCGATAGATCAAATGTCATAATCCCTTTATCCACGATGTCAGATTGAACATGAGTCATGGTCCATCCATGTCAACTCACATGTTCAATGCTTTCTCGATTCCGAATATGTTGATAATCCAAGTACATTTGATCTCTATCAAATCTCTTGAGTGTGGCCACACATTTCATCAACATCATTTATCGAGGGGTCCAAGCAAACATCTCTCTCAATGAAAGGGACATCGTGGATATAATCAACATCATTCATCAACATCATTTATACTAAGTTCCAAACTTGATTATCCGACATGGATTGCAATTCGAATTCCATAGCCTCCAACCATTTATCCGAATCAGGAGTGGACATCACCTCTTGATAGGAAGTAGGTTCGTCATTCTCAATGACTTCCACTACATTACTTTCCGACATGAGAAATTCATATCTCTCGGGTGCGGATCGTAACCTATCTGATCTACGATGGACTTATGGATCTTGAACCGGTTCCACAACTTCTTGTGGACTTGGTTCAGTCTCTACTATCGGTTCCAAGTTATTTTCGGGTTCTTGAATTTCTTCAAGATCAACTTTACTCCCACTAGTTCCTTTATTGAGAAACTGTTTCTCAAGAAAGGTACAATATTGAGCAACAAACACTTTGTTCTCATTGTGGTTGTAAAAGTAATACCCTTTGGTTTCCTTAGGATAACTAATGAAAATAACCTTATCAGATTTAGGTGCTAACTTATCAGAGACAAGTCTCTTCACATAAGCTTCGCAACCCCAAATCTTCTTGAAAGATAAACTAGGTTTTCTTCCATGCCACATTTCATGTGGGGTCTTAGGAGCCGATTTAGTAGGGGCTCTGTTCAGTGTGAACGTAGCAGTCTCTAATGCATGTCCCCAAAAGGAAATAGGAATGTCAACTTGAGTCAACATCGAACGAACCATATCTAATAGGGTTCTATTCCTCCTCTCGGAAACACCATTCCATTTTGGTGTTCAGGGTGGAGCCAACTCTGAAATAATTCCACAGTTTTTGAAATGATTGTCAAACTCTTGGCTCAAATATTCTCCACCACGATCGGATCGAAGTGATTTAATAGTTTTGCCAAGTTGATTTTGTACTTCATTTTGAAATATTCTAAACATCTCAAATGATTCACTCTTGGACTTCATCAGACAGAGATAGCCATATCTAGATAAGTCATCGGTGAATGTAATGAAATACCGAAATCCTCCCCTTGCAATGCTGCTCATTGGTCCGCATACATCAGTATGTATTAGGCCTAATAAGTCACTAGCCCTTTCACTGCTCTTAGTGTAGGGTAGTTTGGTCACTTTGCCCAATAAACGAGACTCGCATATCTCATATGATTCATAATCATGTGAGTCTAACATACCATCCTTATGGAGTTTAGAAATGCGTTTCTCATTTATATGACCAAGCCGGCAATGCCACATGAACGTGTTGTTCACGTCATTCGGTTTAGACTTCTTATCCACATGATAAATATTTTCAACATTATTTTGTTTCTCATCAACATCAAGAACATAAAGGCCATTAAATGAACTTGCAATACCATAGAGCATATCATTTAAATAAATATAAAACTTCTTATTCGCAATAAGAAAATTATACCCATCATTATCCAAACAAGAAATTGAAATAATATTCCTACTCAAATCCGGAACATAGTAACAATTGTTCAAAACAAGTACTAAGCCACTAGGTAAAGTTACATCATATGTCCCTACGGCTAATGCATCAACTCTTGCTCCATTCCATACTCGTAGGTCAACTTCACCTTGTTTGAGTAGCTTCCTATTCCTTAGTCCCTGCACATTTAAACAAATGTGAGATCCACATCCGGTATCCAATACCCATGAACTAGAAATAGAAAGGAAAAGATCTATCATATAGATACCTGAAGCAGAAGCAATCATATTGCCCTTCTTCGCCTTTAGGCCTTTCTTGTAAGCCTTACAATTTCGCTTCCAATGACCAACCTCTTGGCAATGGAAGAAAATCGCATCCTTTTGACACTTTGGAAGCCTCTCAGGCAATGGCAACTTTTGCCTTAGGTTTAGCAACACTTGCTTTACCTTTGCCATCTTTCTTGAACCTTTTACCTTTGTTAACCATTAACACATTTGTCGTTCCGGGCTTCTTGATATTCTTCTATGTGGTCTTAAGCATTGCATGCAATTCCGAGAGATTTTTATTCATACCAGTCATGTGATAGTGCATAATGAAATTACCATAACTTTCAGGCAATGAATTTAATATCAAATCTGTGGCGAGTTCCAAACTCATCAGATTTCCAAGCCTTTCGAGACGCTCAATGTGACCATCTTAAGAACATGAGCACCAACCGAGTGCCCCTCTTGCATCTTGCATGTAGTTAGGACTTTAATTACATCATACCTCTCTTGCTTGCACTTGAAACATTTCCATTAAGCGCTCAGCAAGATCAAAAGCAGCTTCCATGTGCTCAAGGTCCTTCTGAAGGGCCTTAGACATGGTGGCAAGCATAAGGCATGCAACATCTGTAGAATCATCAGTATGTTTCTTATGTGCATCCTTATCTGCCCTAGAAGCATTGGCAGCAGGTAGAGGTGGAACGGGTTCGTCAAGAACGTACATTTTCTTATCTTGCCTTGGAACAATTCTTAGGCTTCTGATCCAATCAGAATATTTTGTACCGTTTTCTTCGAGCTTGTCCTTCTCAAGGACGGATCACAGTGACAAGGGTTGATTATTGTGAGTTTCCATTACTACAATAAAATATGCAAACAACAAAACACATAAGTATCAACACATTTATCATCTAAGAGCAAATAATGTATTTCATAAATACTCCCACTAAATTATACACCTTCAAATACAAACATGGTGAAAGAAGCTTGGGAGTACAAGGTCTTATAGCATGGACTTGGAGAGCAAGATACGGTTGCTACAATTGTGGGATGTTGGCACATGAAGTGAGGAGCAAGACCAACAATTTCTCCACTCTCCATACACGATAAAGACACCCAAGGCTGTTACAAATTGAGTATCCTTCAAGACATTGAAGACTATAAATATGCATTGAAGGAGACACTTGAAGATATGCCAATTACACACTTCACACTTTCAAGCATATAGAGATAGAGTTCTTTGTTGGTTCGTTTTATCCATCCTCCCATATAATTTCGCACTTGATTATCTTGGTTCCAAGTTGTGTGTTAGCTAGGATTGGAATTAATTCTTTATCTCTTGTTCCATAGAACTTACATTGTATTAGTTATAGGGAACAACTTTCGGCTTTTGTAATTCATCTTATATAGTGATTATAAAGTCTTGCCTAAGAAGCATCCTCAATTTATATAATTTATATAACTTGAGAAAAACAATTTTGGTGTCATTATTCCGCTAAAATCTCTTTTCAAAATTGTTTCTATTTTCGAAGTATGTGTGTACTATCTCAAGTGCTATCGTTGGTGCTGTTATCACCTTGGATATCACTTGTTGCTCAAGACGTGACAATTTCAACATAAACATTCATGAAAACATTGATTGCTCATGATTTGGTTAGTCAGATTATAAAGAAGAAAAGAGGGGGCAACATCGTTTTGAAGTTGGATATGTTCAAAGATAGAGATAGGCTTGATATGGATTTTTTTTTATCAAATCTATGGATGCTTTTTGCTCTAATGAGGATAGTTATACTAAGGTGAATCATTTAGTTGTTTTAAGTCTACTAGAGGTGTTAAACAAGGAGACCCCTCTATCCAGAACCTATTTAAGATTGTAATAGGCAGTGACGAAGCCAGAAAAAAAATATTCAAAGAGGTTCAAGAATGCTTAGGGAATACAAATTATAATTTTATTTATCGAAACGAAGTACAAAAAGGGTCAAAAATAGTATCATAGTGCAAAATGTACACAAGTGAAAAGGGTTGATATTGACAAAAATAGTTTTTTTTTTTTTTTTTTTTTTGTGTACCTTTTAGAATCTTGGAGGTACTAAAATGACATTTTCTGAGAATTAAGGGAGGATCGGGTGACCCTGTAACCTATATGTGGCTTCACAATAGGTACACCTCCGCTTCTAAACAACCTATCAATTTTCAAAAGAGTTATAACTTGTTCATATTGTTCTAGGGAAAGGGTGCATAACTAAACAAAATGGAAAGGGTGTTCTCAATAAACTCTACCAGTTATCTATCTTGGTCTCCCCTTTTTCAAGGGAGAATTCAAAGGAGATATTTTAATTTTACTGATGAAAAAGTTGAAAGATTCCATGGAGCAAATCAAATATCTTGGCCAAGCAAAGTGAATATTTCGGCTAACTTGGTCCTCTTGGATGAGATCATGCAAAAACATCTTCAAATTTTGGTTAGAATAATCACACCATATATTCTTTGTGATATGTACATATCCATTCCGTGTATAGCTATTAGGAAATATTCTATATATAGCCCATGTGTTGTATGCGTTTGAAACAAGAAAGAAAAGAATAAAATCTTTAGTCTTCAAATTACTTCTGTAATTTTATTATGGTACCTGAACAGGTTATGATCTAGGCTTCCGCACTATTTTCAATCATGTCCGCCACAACAGACAACGACAGTACCAACGGAACGCCAGGAGGACCGAAGGAACTACGATCGATGGAGGAACAATTGACATAATGTTGCCCTATTTCATTTCAGCGTCTGAAAATCTTAACACCGTATTTGTGAGTGACCTTATTTGCGATGGGAACTTCGTCGATTAGGTAGATGAAATGAGTAATCCCCTTTTTGCGAAGAACAAGTATGGGTTCGTAGATGGAACAATCCCATTCTTGAATGAAGGTGCAGCAAATCTACTGAATTGAAGGCGTTACAATGTTATGGTAAAGGGGTGGCTCAACATCGTAATGGAGATAGAAATCCGAAACAATGATAAGCACACCAACACTGCACAAGAAATCTAGGAGGATTTGAAGGAACGGTTTGGGAGCGAAAGTGCGCCTAGGGCCTATGATCTTAAACGAGTTGTAACCATGACGCGACAAGATCGCCATATTACACAAAACTAAAGGGATTGTGAAATGAAATTTAGTCTATTGGACCTATTGAGAGGACCTACCAGTTACTCGAGCAGGATCCACGAACAAGAACAAGATCCAGTTTTGCAACAACGAAAGCAAACAAAACAAAACGTAGTTAATTAGTAACAACATATTTCAAGTTGTAAAATAAATACTGAAGTTCGGAATTGAATAAAAGAAAAAAAGAACAGAAAAAAAGTTTAGTTTAGAGTATTTCGGCTCAGGCCCAATTATCCGTTTGACCCGAAATCTCGCCACAATCCAAGGTCACTGATACAAGTAACTGAGAACAAACAGCGGTAATACTGCTGACCACAAGATCTCAAATAACTCAAAATCTCATCCTATGTTCGCCTTACTGACCAACAACCTAACCTCAAGAAAACCAACACCCACACCAACCAAAAACCATCACAAATCTGTACTCACAAAAATCATACAGAGAGAATCAAAATCACGCCTAAATTTGAGTGAGAGAGAACCCTAACAGAGATAACCTCAATGTGAATCAAACACCAAATTAGCACAAGCTAATCAAGCATACACTCTCTCCAAAACTCCCTATATAAGCCCAGGATTATTATCCCAAAACCGTGTGTGAATTAGAGAAAGAACTCGTGTGTTTGTATGTGTGTTGCGGCTACAAAGATGGGAATAAGGAGTTTAAATAGGGACTGGAGGAAGAATAGATTAGAAGGAAAAACCATCCTGCAAAGAGATAAGAACTTACTCGATAATCATTAGAATCTGCGCAAGAGAAGAAGCGCAACTTACTGAGATGAGAGAGGAAGAGAACAGGTCTAACTCGTATTTTCAACGCAATCAACAACAAAGACACGGCTGGGAACAAAAAAGGGCCAACAGTTTACAATGCCCCTTTTTTTGGGTCAAAGCCCAAATTTAATATCAACAGTCTCCACCTTGGATCAAGTGCCGATTCATAAAACACCAGTGCAATTCATAATGCACTCGTAGGATATACTTACTGGGCACAATCATCATCGCCTTTTCCTTCATCACTTGATCCAACAAATTGTCGGAACAAATTACGAAAGGCAAAATCTAGTTTATTCCTACCATGAATAAATAAAATCTATTAGACACACCAACTCACACAAAGTTAAGAACAAGATTTTTGGGATAAAATAACACAAGTATCAACACGGAGTATCAAAGTTCAAAATTTTCAAACAATTTAAAAATTTTGAAACAGGCAAACATTTAGTTCTCATATCAGAAAGATTAAATTTGGCATCAATTTATTCAAAATAAACAACATTTTTAGCAACCACATCACAAATGAAATGGTACCTAACATCTATATGCTTAGTTCTATCATGAAAAAATAGGATTCTTACCTAACTGAATGCTGATTGACTATTAGAAAATACTATCATTTTGTCATTTAGAAAACATATTTCAAGCCACATATTCATATTCTAACGAAGACAGAGCCACAATTGCCTGTAACTGAGATTTCCAACTAACACAAGAGCCACATAACGTAAAAACATAAGAAGTGGTAGATTTTCTATTGTCCCAATCATTGGCATAATTAGAATCAACATAACCAACCAATTTCATACCATCATCACACTTAGGAAACTTCAAACCATAGCTTACCGAATGCTTTAAGTACCTCAACAGCCATTTGATAGCTTGCCAATGGGGAAATTCTGGGTTTGACATATAACGACTTAAACACGAAATATCATAAGCAATATCGGGGCGAGTACTAACCATTAGGTACATAACATAACCAACAACATTCGAGTAAGAAATGTTTTTCATTTGCTACAGCTCAAAGTCATTTTGGGGGCACTGATCTTTACTAAGCACAAAATGTAGCGTAAGAGGGGTATTAACATACTTAGCATCTTTCATAGAAAATTTACTTAAAAAATTTTCAACATATGAATTTTGGTTTAAGTAAATAACAATATATTACAGTCTCTGATTATATTCGTGTCAAGCATCTTAATAGCATCACCGAGGTATTTCATATCAAATTTAGCACTTAAGCTATTTCTAACATTCTCCACAGATTTAGAACATGGGCTAATAAAAAGCATGTCATCAACATATATGAGCAAGAAAATAGGTATACTCGTATAGTTCTTGAAATACAAACAATGATCAAACGCACTTCGCTGGAATTTTAAATTTAGCATACATTTATCAAATTTCAAATTCCACATATTAGGAGACTGTTTAAGCCAATATAACGACTTTTTAAGCAATCACTCATAATCAGGACAAGTATTATCAATATAACCATCAGGCTGCTTCATATAAATCTTTTCATCAAGATCACCATGCAAAAAAGTTATTTTAACGTCCATTTATTTCATTTCCCAATTAAATTGAGCTACCAAAGCAAGCATAATCCTAACAGTTGTGAATTTAACAACAGGAGCAAATATTTCAGTGTAATCTATACCTTCTTTCTTAGTAAAACCTTTTGCTACAAGTCTAGCTTTAAATCTAAAAGAGTCGGATTCATTCTTGACTTTATAAAGCCACTTACAAGAAACAATTGAACAGTTTTTCGGTCTAGGCACTAAAGTCCAAGTATCATTAACATGCAAATAATTCATATCATCATTCATAGCATCAATCCACTCATTATTGTTAGCAGAATTTAAAGCATCATTACAGGTTTAAGGCTCAATATTATCAATAAATTCAAGCACACTAAACACAAATGAAGTCATATAAAAATCATGAAAATATTTGGGTTGCCTAGGTATGCGTCTAGGTCTATCACGACTAAGTTGGTACTCAGTCAAATCATGTAACTCATTATGATCATTTTCAACACCAACATTTTGCTCATTCATAACAATAGGATCATCAACATGAGGAGTCTCATTCTCAGTTGGTACAATAGGCTCATTAACAATATCAGGAATAAACACATAAGAGTGCTCCACCGTGTTTAGAGCAGGGGAGGGGGAGGCACATTAGGCAAGCAAGGAAATTCAGTTTCATTAAACACAATATCACGGCTAATGATCACTTTAAAACTCGCTTCCTCTCTTACCCTTAATATATACCCCTTAACACCCTCCGGGTATCCCAAGAAAATGCACCTCATAGTCCGAGGTTCAAGTTTATCATTATTTCTATGGGCATACGGAACACAACCAAAAATTCTCAAATTAGCATAATTAACAGGTTTTCAGAAAAATAGCTTCATGAAATTTACCATTTAAGGGAACAGATGGCGACCTATTTATGACATAGACGGCAGTCATTACTGCCTCACCCCAAAAACGTTTGGACAAATCAGAAGTAGCAAACATGATTCTAACTCTTTCTAAATGAGTGTTCAGCAACACCATTTTGTTGCGATATATATGACACAGTCTTATGCCTTTTAATCCCATTATCAAGGCAAACGTTATCAAACTCATGATTAAAAAATTCAAGTCCATTATCAATCATAAAAACTTTAATTTTTCTCAATGTTTGATTTTCAATCATCAATTTCCATGTTTTGAAATTATCAAAAGCATCAGATTTGTGTTTCATTAAAAACACTCAAGTTTTTCTCAAAAAGTCATCAATTATAGATAAGAAATATCTATTACCACCTTGAGTGGACTCACTAGCATGGCCCCACATATCAATGTGAAAATACTCAACAATTTCTTGTTGGAAATGGGTAACAAAAGTTATGTTTGACTTAACGTTGACCTAACTTCCTAATGAAATTCGTTAAATAGTTAACGAAGCAAGTTACAAAATGTATTCTACATTTAGCGTAGATTATGAAACTCATTTATTGTCTCAAAACCATTTCCGGGTGAATGAGAAATTAATGACAAAGTTTTGTAACTTATCGAGAGTTGGTTAAAAGGGTCAATTAGATCGTTTGAATTTAATTGGATTTAAACTGTATTTTTGGCGGATGAAATTGTGCAATCTGGTGATCAGAACGAGTGGGGACTCTGAGCACGAGTCGTGAGCACGAATGGACCTTAATGGACCTTGGCTCAAAACTGATCAGAACGAGTGGGATGGCTGAGAACGAGTCGTGGTCACGACTCGTGCCAAGGAGCACGAGTCGTGCCCTTCTGTAAGTGCTCCAATTTGAGTTGTTAGTATTTTCGTTAGAAAATTAACGAAAATCTTAACATTCCTAACATTTCTAACAATTCCTAACTTTTCTAACAAATTAAGGGTAGATTAGGGATTGCCATTTAAGGTTAAACCAAGAAAAGAATCTTAAAAAAGAAAAGAAATTGAAAAAATCCGAATTGGCAAGCTGAAAAACAGCAACCAGTTTGAATATTTTGAAAATATTCCTTGTGTCCAAAGCCTGCAGCTGCAATTAATGAACAGTGCACGCTGCCACAATGATCCGCGCGGATGAAAAGGGAATTTTCAGAGGCCTATAAATTAAGCCCTTCAGTCTCAAAAAAAAAAAAAGAGAACAACAACTCACAGCAAGCACCTTGGCGAAAATCTTGTAGAAAACAGTGGGAATTCCCTTGAATTGCCACCTTTTTCTCAATCATTTTCCAAAATCTCACTCACTAAATCACTCTCAAAACTCAAAGCTTCAAACACAAAACACAAAAGAAGATAGGTATAATCTCCTTCTCCCTACCCTAAATCTCTCATCCATGCATGCATCTCATACTTTGAAGATGTAACTTGTTTTCCTCTTGCCTTAGATCCAAGAGGATCACCATGGAAGTTCATGTCCATGGATGATCCTCTACAAGGATCAACATTTCTTTCAAAATTGTTTTCACTTCTTACAAACATACTTTCAAAACCCTAAAAATCATTTTCATACATAAAATCTTGATTTCAAAGCTAAATCTCCCCTTCCCAAGCAAATGAAATGCTTATGTCCTAATGTACCCTAAGGATGGCTTGTTATAGTAGATCACCAGTAAAATGTCTAGCGACTAATAATCAAAGCCTAAGGAAATGGGGACAAGCATGGATGCCAAACCCCCTTTAGAATCTTGTTTTTCTTCAAGAGAAAGTTGCTGTCCAGTAGCCTTCCTCTAAGACCTCTGTCCATGGTCTAATTTTTTGGACATACAGAAACTTGGAATTTGGTGTTGACTACAAAATACTTTTTGTAGCCAATATCCAGAGCTTTCCATACATATCTTTACTTTATTTTTTGCGTGAGTAAAACACCCTTTTTCAAATTATTTTTTAAAGGTCAGTTCATCAGTCTCTGGAAATCCAGATTTCATATCTGAGATTTCCAGAAGGTTTTGGTCCACCAAATCATCTCCAAATGGAAAAGTTCCTTTACAGAAACCTTATTTAAGGTGTTTTGAACAACTTTCATTCTCGGACTTTCCCCATATTTTGAAGTTTTAAAGCTCTTAAATCCGTTTTAAAATCAAGTGTCCACTGCCTTTTTCATTCTGGCAGAATTGGTTTTCAACTTCAAAAAATCTTTTGAGTACCAAAACTCAACCCAAAAATCATACCAAAAATCATGGTACTTGTTTAATGTCTTATAAAGAGTTCTCAATTTTTAGTTTTCTCAGATTCAACTTATTTTGGCCAAAGGAACACACACACACACACACACACAAATGGTTTTTAAGCTTGGAAGACTCGTTTTACGAGGCATTCCGGGTGAACACTAACGTTCTTCCCAGCGTGTAACGTGACCTCCGAACCCAAATCTCTAATCTAAAGGCATTTTTCAAAGTTTTGGCCCTTAAAACAAAAATGGCGTGGCGACTCCGTGTTTTTCGATTGATTTTCAAAGAAAAGAAAAATAACGAATCTTTCGAAAAATGGACACAACACATCGTTACAGTGGCGACTCCGCTGGGGACAAAAAATAAGTTTTATCTTTTCAAAAAAAATATAAAAACTTTTGAGGGTCAAGCTTCCGTCCCGACATTTGAAACCGTTTGTTGTGTGTGTGTGTGTTGGTTTTTCACATTTTCGTGTTGTTTTGGTCACCTCGGAAAAAGTCAAAATTTTGACTGTCGGGCCCGTTGCCTTGAATTTTGAATTAAGTGCTTGTGTGCTTATGTGTTCATTTGCTTTCAAAAAAAAAATTCAAAAAAAAAAAAAAGACTTCCAAAAAAAAAAATTTCAAAAAAAAGATTTTCAAAAATTTTTTTTTTTTAAAAAAAAATATCATTTTGTGCATGCATCATACTTTTTAAGACACATGTGAAAATTTCTATTTTACTCAGAAAAAGAAGATAGACTGCTTGCACACTACTCGCACGTGGCCTTACACTGCACACTACGTCCCTAACCCGGGGAAATCCCTGTAGCGGCCAGTTTGGTCTTATTACGCCTCTCGGTGCAAGCACAGGACTACCCAAACATCCCATGGAGCCTCGTGTCGACCATGCACTTGTCCGTGACACACTTTGTTCGAGACCCGGTTGGTTTTTAGTCTGGTCTGTGTCATGCCCTGTCCGTGTATAGACCTTTCCTTTCAAGCCTTAGTCGGCATACCAAGTCAATATCTTTCGTGACCCTAATCAGTCGAAGTCCTGCCGGTTTTTCGTCACGGGCTTTGACCAGATATTGATCGCGCCTTGACTTTGACTCGGCGGCACAAATTATACACTCGACTCCCAAGATGACACTGAGTCATCAAGGATTAATGATTATTCCATGCCTAATTACTGCCTAACTGACGACAAGTCAAGATCAATTGTGGACATTTATCAGTCCGAACCATGCCGACTTTTTGTCAAGCCCTCGGACATGATCTTGATTTTGACGTCAGCTTTGTCCGTAATTTACATCGAATGCTCGTTAAGACTAGATTACCCGCCAGACTTTTAGGATCGTTTTCATTTTCGGTCGGTGGGACCCGCTTGCCCTATAGGACCCTCGCCCGGGCCGCCCACCCTGGGAAGTCGAAATACAGGTGGAATACGAGGGGCTTATAGACGTAGTGACGGGGCCCACTGATCCAGGATCCAGAGTAGTTTGCGAAAAAGAAGAGCAATCTTTTCCAACCGATTAGGTTAATAAAATACGTTTTAAAGTAAACTAGAACAAATAACTGCATGTTGCATGAGCCCAAAGCCCAAATACCTACCCTCCTTCATTCCCAAACATCTGAACCCTCGTGTCTTTCCCCCCACAGCTCCTCACAAAGCTTGGTTTCGGGCACCGGGTCACCGTTTGATCAGTTGGGAAGAGTCAAGCGCATCGTCAGCTTCACCATTTGTTCCGACTCCGGGTTTCAGAATGTCTGCATCAACTGGTAACGATGAGGACAACACCACTCCGCCGTCTGGGACTCCCCAGACAGAACAGCAGTGGAATCAGTTAGCAGAACAGATGAGATTGCGATAGGAAGCACAGATTAATAGCCTTATGGAAGCCATCAAAAGTCATGGTTTGGCCGCCAGTCTCAATCCCGATGGCACCTTCACCGTGGAAGAAGAGGAAGACCCCAATCCTAATCTTGGTCGCCCCGACTACTCCAGGATGCCACCACCAACTTCATACAGTACCACCACCAGAGCCCATGCTTCTCGGTCTATGGGTCAGCCAGTCCCCCAACTACCGACCACTGGGTCCATGCAACATGACGGCACGAGCCAGTTCGCAGTTCCTCAGTGGGGACAAAGCCAGTACGGAATGTCTTCTCATGGTTGGGGATACCTCGGAATGCCACAGCAAATTGGGATCCCGCCTCAGTTTGGAACCGATCAGTCCGGACCTTCACAAGCATAGTTTGGAATGCCGCCGCGATGCAGTTCGGGGCCACAATCAGGAGCCCCTCCTCAGAATGATACTAGCTCAGTTGCTCCTCACACAGCTTTCACAAATCCATTTCTCACTCAGGGTTCGATGGGTTACCAAACCTCCATCCCGGTTTCATCAGAATCACCAGGACCGCAGTACCCCCCTGGTTATACACCATCGCCCCAGACGGCCATGCAATTCAACAATCAGGGACAGGAGCCCGCACCTAAGCCTACTTATGGGTCTCACTCCAGAAATCCAAGCTATCCAGCTACATCAGGACTGCCTCCACCCACTTTGCCAGTTGAAAATCAACAGCAGGTCGCAAGGTTCTATCCCTTCGCCCAGGCTCCTACTCATGCTCCCCCGGGCAATTTAGGCCAAGGACAGGTTTTCATCTACGTCCCCGGATCGGCCGTTCCCTCCACCAGTCCGCCACCAGTGGTAGCTCCTCTCTCTAGCTCAGTCACTAGTTTGAACGCCATGGTTCCACCACAAGATCCTCATCTGGCCTGGTTCATGGAACAACATAAGGAAATGAAAGCGCAGATTGCTGAATTGACCGCTAAGAAGTCTGCCTTCCGGCCTACGGACCCGGACTCCATCATTCCCCTGCCTCACAAATTTTTTATGCCGAATCTGGACCTCTTTGACGGTACTGCATGCCCGAAAACTCATCTGGACACGTATACCTTGGCGATGAAGGCCAAACGGTGTACCAACCAGCAGTTGGCTGACTATTTCAGTCTATCTTTGAAATCCAGTGCCCTAAAATGGTTCTTCCGCTTAAAACCCGAGGCCAGGGCTACATGGGACCAGATTACTAATGCCTTCACAGAAAAGTACAAAGATAACTTGGAATGGGAAACAAATAGAGTTGATCTGCAGACAACAGTGCAGCGTCCCGACGAGAATGTTGGGGATTTCTACAAGCGGTGGAATCTGAAACTCAGTGAGATGGCCATCCCTCCTTCTGAAGAGGAACAACTGGACATCTTTCAGTCATGCCTGAAACCAAATTTGAGAGCCTCCCTCAGTCACTTCCCGTACTCAGACTTACGGGCCATGGTTAACTCCGCAGCTAAGATTGAAAAGGCTTACAATCAACCAGTGCCTGCACCTGCTTACAGATATCGGGCTCCTCCTTCCAACACTGCTCCCGCTCCTGCTAAAGGCAAAGAGGTGATCAATTACGCAGGACAGGAATGTAATAACACAACTCCTTTTGCTCCCAGAAAACCAGCCGAGCCCAGGCCACGGGTCATGAACCTCGAAAACTTTGGAATGCCTCTGAACGACATCTTTAGAGGACTGGTGAAAGAAGGCTTGCTGCGGCCTTTGAAGAATTTCCAACCCAGGAATCCGAATGCTCCCGTGGATACCTCAAAGTATTGCGCTTTTCATCAAGCCCACGGACATCTGACTGACAACTGCTTCACTCTGAAAAAGGCGATCCAAGGCTTGATAGAGCAAGGAAAGTTGGAAGGCCCCGAGGGGCCTAATACAGTCAAAAATCCTCTGCCAAGGAACCATAATCAGGTGAATATGATAGAATGCGGAGAACCTTCGCATGCCCAGGAAGATGCTGATGAAGGTCCCCAAATACCCATAGCCAACCTTGTTGAGGATCCAGAATTCGGATTCCCCCTCAACCTTGAGGATGATGAACAAGTCAGCCCACCTTGGTCTCATGTCAGAGATTTCTTGCAAGAATATGAGGCCCGCTATTTCTCGGATGAAGGGAAAGCTGATACTAAAGAACTGGGGCTGTTCCGGTCAAAAAATGAGAAAACCATTTACAAGAGATGGTTAGAACAATCGAGAAGGATCGAGCAAGAAAGATTCAGACGGGCGCCTGTACTGGGGCTTATTAGCAAAGAGGCCGAAGAGCATCTGGAGCTAGTACACTTCTGCAAGTTGGTTTTGGGAGAGGCTGAATATGATCCAGAGACCAGTGAAGAATCAGAGGAAGAGGATTCCTTCTATATCCTGCTTGGAGTCAAATACGTGCTACCCCCTCTCACTCTTCCCCCGCAGTTTCTGGGAGGAGAAGCTGAGTCGCAATTATCACTTTCGGGAATGGGGGCATATGACAATTTCTGCGGTTGCACGCACCCATATTCCCCTAACGGGTTTGATCGGCGTTCCCTCTCAGCCGAAATCCCAGTAGTATGGGAAGATGATTCCGATGACAGCGACGACGATAATGATGACGAGAGCGAAGAATCAACTGAGGCCCCAGATCCGGAATCAATCTGGAACAATCAGGCCGGAAATGATGCCATGGGAGCCAGACACAATGGTTGGTTGTCAGCAAGCGACGATGAAGAACCACCAGAAAATGCAAGTCAAATACCGATTGGGACGGGCCCCCACGAAGTGTCACTCGTAAGATGTACTTGTGGCCAGTGTCCGGACACTCCAGAGGACGAAGAAAGTTCGGAAGACGTCTACTACAAAACTGAGGATATGAAAGCCATGAAGTTTCCTGGGGCTGAGCACGTGGATGTCTTAGAGTTCAACGCTGCCTACCATGCTTTATGGAAAGGATTTTCAGACACCCGATCCAGGCTGATAGTTGAAGATCTGTTAGAGAGAGGGAAACTAACTCCCATCCTCCCAAATGAGAAAATAACCATGGTCAGATCAAATCCACCCCGAAGCAAAGTAACACTCCTTGTCAGGGTTACCCAAGAAGAGGTCACCTTCCCCGAATGTATTTCAGCTCTCAGAGAAGTCCTGGAAACCGGCATGATACCGGATGCGCCTCCCACACAGAGTGCTATAATCATCTCCAGCTCTGAAAGGAACCAGAATGGCTGCACTATACCGGGGATGAAATCGAAAAGCCGCCGAGCCCTGACAATAGCGACTCTTGTTGTATGGTAACTATGAGCAAGACAGGCTATGGGAGCAAATCGGAGGACGCCCTAGCTCTGTGGGACATCTAGGGGGCAACAAAACAACCCCAGACTCAAAAGCCTGTGACTTGGGAAGCAGTCATAAGGGCCGCCCAGGAAGGAGCCAAGATACCAAGCTCGCCTCTCACCGTTGCTAGACTCCGCGTAACCCGGGCCGGTAGCCAAGAAAGCTCCTCCGTTGACTCTGGCAGCACTAAAGAAATCTAGTCAAGAAGCACTAGACAAGGAGGTTAACCTGTTGACCCGATCCAGGCAAATCTTCCAAGGGAATCCTAAGGCAGATAAAAGGGTAGCAGATCAAGCATTCGGAGAAAACCGTAATCCCGGTGTCAAGACAGCCAAAGCTCCTAACCCTGAGAAAGAGGACCCCGTGCTCACCCAGTTGAAGCAGACACAGGCCGACATCTCTCTATGGTCCCTGCTCACCTCGTCTTATCCCCATAAGCTAAAACCGGAAGAAAGCCTGGCCCGCACCTTGGTCCCTATTGACGCTACTCCCGATGACGTAGTACAGCTGATTGGAAACATCCACTATGGGAACATAATCACTTTCACGGACCTTGATCTCCCTCAATTTGGGGCCAATCACAACGAACCCCTCTTCATCACAGTCCAGCTGGATGAACGGCGCCTCCCTCGGGTTCTGATTGACAATGGGTCCGAAATGAATATTCTCCCGGCAAAAATCATGAGCCTGCTGGACATCAAGTCCACAGAATTGAAGCCTTCCTCCCTCACAGTCAAAGCTTACGACTCGACATCTCGAGCAGTCCTTGGAGTTGCTACTTTGGACCTCTGGTTTGGCAAGAAATTGATACCTATGGAATTCCAGGTTATCGATATTCCGATCACTTTTAATGCCTTATTGGGAAGACCTTGGCTGCATCAGGTCAAGGGGGTCACTTCGAGCCTCCATCAATGTGTCAAGTTTGTCTCAGATGGAGATCTAACAACCATTTACGGGGATCTCGTCACCTTGGAGGGCACGGATACGGGTGGAATACCTATTCTGGAAATCAAACATGATGAGGAAGGTCTCATGCTAACAGGCTTCACGGTCGAGCCTCCTAAGGCCCAAGTTTGCAACGTAGATCTTACAATCACTCGGGATAAAATCCCTCCAGTCTTGAAAATGATGAGGAAGATGAGCTATCTACCTGGCCTCGGTCTAGGGAAGCACCAACAAGGAACTCACAAACTCATCGAGGCGAAAGGACAGAAAACTCGCCACGGCCTGGGATACGAGGCCACCTCGGTGGACACCGCAAAAGAAAAAGAATTTGCTCTACAAAGGAAAGAAGCTGCCACAGGAAGGGCCCCCGTCAACAACCCTAAATCTCTCCCTTTAAGTCCTAATTTGGCTGACTACTTTGTAAAGGGTCCCACACAACCGGGTAATGTCACAGTCAAAGAGCCCACTCCTACAGAAGGGTGGATGAAGCTACAGGATAGCCTCAACAAGTTCAGGGGAGCCAAAGCTAACCCGGTCCGTAGAGTGTTTCTGGACCTACCCAAGATACCCGGGGTTACCACTACCATGAAGAGTGAGTATACTTTCAGAGGCGTGCCCAACCTGGTAGAGCAGTTCGAGAAGCTTACTACCACAATTCCTACTGCTCAGGAAGGCCCAAAGCCTGAGTTTGAGCTGACAATGCCGAAAGCCAAAGCTGTGGAAGTCTTCTCAGATGATTGGGATGGTCCGATTATGCAGTAGTTATTCGGGGAAGAAGTTCAAGTGCCGGACCTGATTGATCTCAGTACAGTCAAAGAGATGGTAGCAATAATCGAGAAGGGAGAACAGAAACAATTCAATTCCCGAGTCATGAGGCCGCTGACAGCAATGCCACTGAAGAATTGGGAAACTCTCTCAGGCCCGTCCGCGACCAAGGAGGAAATGATCATGAAACTTGGATTGGTCTCCCGTCCCTTTGTGTCAATCTAGGTAGAGTCCTCCGGGTCTTTCATTGTCAAGGTCGAGTCTCTAGAGTCGTCCGACGGCCTTACGCCTGAAAATTACGAAATTGTAGCCAAAACTGTATTCCCTTTCGTTTTCAATGAAATGATGAATCTTTCTGAGTATCCCTTGATTGCCACTTTAACTAATGATAAAATAACTAATAATTTAAAAAAAAACATTTAATAATGATTCATTAGATAAAGAAGCAGACACATTAAATAAACAAAAAAAAAAGAAGAGAACAAAAATTTTTAAGCAGGTTGTTCGGAAGGAGGAAAATCGAGCCCAAGCTGCCGAAGAGGTTTTGACAAGTGTGAATTTGGGAACTGCGGAAGAGCCTAAAGAGACGCAGATTGGTGGTTTCTTCGAAGGAACTAAGGATGCCCTACAAAATCCTACAAGGTCCTCAACTCAAGGGAAGTATCCCTCTTCATCAAATAAAACATCGTATGCAGATACGGGTTGCCGGCCGAAATCATCTCAGATAATGGATCCCACTTTGAAGGGGAATGCGACAGGCTGCTGGCGGAATTCAGAATAACCCGTCACAAGTCATCTCCCTACAGGCCCCAAACTAACGGAGCCGTTGAGGCAGCAAACAAGACCTTGGAAAACATCATTCGGAAAATGGCTGTCCGAGGTCGAGATTGGCCCGAGAAGCTTCACCTTGCTCTCTGGGGCTACAGAACATCCGTCAGAACGGCAACCGGGGAAACACCATTTGCTCTCACCTACGGAATGGAAGCCGTACTCCCAATCGAGCTAGAAATCCCCTCACTCCGAGTGCTGTTGGAAAGTCAGATCAACGAGGTCGAATGGCTCCAGAGTCGCCATGATGAATTGGCCCTACTAGATGAACGACGATTGAAGGCCATGGAACATATCCGAGCATACCAAGGGAGAATGGCCAGAGCCTTCGACAAGAAAGTAAAGCATCGGGAGATCCGAGAAGGTGATCTCGTTTTGAAAGAGAAGCCCCCAGTCCGTATCAACCCGCTGGGCAAATGGGAGCCCGTCTGGGTCGGGCCATATGTCGTCCAGAAGATCTTCTCCGGAGGAGCCATGCAACTCGCAGACCTCGACGGAAATCCTTTTGTACACCCAGTGAATGGTGACAAGCTGCGCAGATACTACGCGTAAAACACTGAGTCAAAAAAAAACAAAAAAAAAGAAGAAAAAAAAACATAAAAAAAGGAGTGCTAAAAGAGTAATACCCAACTAGGTTGAAAACCCGAAAAGGGCGGCCTAGGTAAAAAATAGGGTTGCACCAAAAAAAAACAGAAAAAAAAAACAAAAAAAACTAACCGGGTCGAACTACGAAGACCTGAGCCCTTTAGTCCGAAGGGAACGTAGGCAGCCGGAAATGGTTCGGTCTAAAAATACAAATAAAAAACATAATTTGTCAAACCATGAAAGCATCTCGAAAAACTCTAAAGCAATTCACATATTCATTACAGTTAAAAACTTTTTGATGAGTCTAAGCTCGGCTCGTTCTTACAACTGGCAACCTGCTAAAAGAAACTAAGATACATAATCAAACTAATGTGTCTGCTACAACAAGAAAGGGATACTCGGAAGGTCACTCCAAGCCGCTCGTACTGGCATCACCTTTCTTCTTCCCCCTTCGGGTTTTCTTCCTCTGAACAGGAAAAATGTCGGTCTTCCTCCTACCAAGCTCTGGTGTAGGAACAGGATCTATCAAACCAGCCTTGTCAGGGCCTTAGTAGCCCTAGCGTCATCTCTCATCTCCTGTAGCCGAACTGGTAACATAGGAGTCCTCCTCTCCTGTCTCTTGACATAAGCTTCATAGTCGGTCACAACATCTCCGCTCCTTTCATGAGGGTTGGCCCTCGCCTCGACCCTCCTCCTCTCCGAAACTGTCAGGTCCTCCGCACCAGCAATGGCCTCACGCCGTCTCAAAATAGCCATCTGAGTCTCCCCCAAATGACTCTCGTACCAATCCAAGTACCAAGTGGTCAGAAACACAGGTCTCGGACGCCTGAGGATAACCCGAGAAGGAAAGACGTCATACCTCCATACTCGGGAAAGAAATGGGAACACCGAAGGATCATCCATAGAAGCAAGAGCCACCACCCTAGTAGCTATATCATCGAAGTCCTCCAAAGGAGCTCGCTTCCAAGCCAAACCGCCTCGTAACCGCAGCCGAATGTAAAAGCCGGACCGAGAAAGCCCCGAAGCATAACCACGGGAGATCCATCCTGAAGTACTCTCCGAGTCACCACCCGCCAATGAGGCACCAACCATCTGATATCTTCAGCCTGGCGACCAGCCATCCAACGCTCCCATGAGCCCTGAGCATCAAAATCCACAGTAACCCCTCTCCTGGCAAATGTCCAAGGCTTGATCATATCCGAAGTCTCGCGAAGAACCCCTGTGCGCTCCATCGCCCATGTGGTCAAAAGAAATGGGCCGCCCGCGCATATACCGCCTCCCGGTAGCCAACCTGTCGAGAGCATGAAAAGTCTCCCCCAGGATCAAAGGTACAACATCTCTGCCCAAGCGACAGTGAACCACTACATCCAGCAGAGCCCGATGACAAATCCCAAAAGAGTAGACCATAAACAAGGTCCCAAACATGCAGAGGGCAAAAGCGTCCCAATAGGCATCATCAATCAAGCCTAAGCCCCTAAATCTATCAGGAAGACCAGAAATGTCAAAGTGATCGGGACCACGGATCATACCTTGTGCTTCCTCCGGGGAAAGATGAAGAAGGTTGCACAACCTATCAACGAAAGAGGCTCCTCCGGGCAAAGGAATCGCAATCTCCTCCACCTCGGGACCACCAAGCAAAGCCCGAAATTCTTCAACAGTCGGGACCATTTCATTGTAAGAGAAGCAAAAAACATGCCTTCTAGTGTCCCAAAATGAGGAAGAAGCTCTCAAAAGATCATAATCCGGAATCAATTCCTTAAGAGACCACAAGCATCGTATCTTGTACCTTTCTTCAAAGAATGACCTCCTCGCATGCATAATCTCCCGGTACCACTCCTTAGACTTGGTGAAGAATGACATTTGAGAATCTTGGGATAATTTGGATGGATTTTGCATGCTCACAATTCTCTCCATGGATTTTCTCTCCTTCTCCCCGAAAATGGCTGTTTGAACTGGTGGTTGAAGAAGGTGTTTGAATTTGAAATAAGGGAAAACCAGATCTGAAGCAAAATTAAAGGACAGTGTCAGAAGACTGTCTCATCCGCGCGGACATAAGTGTCACAACCAGAAAAAAATCTGCAGCAGTTCAAACTGCTGCACCACGGAGGAATATTTCATCCCGGCCGCTCGAAACCTGTGCAAAGCCTGCCCAAACAGTTCACATACCATACATTCGCACCCTAGCCAAGAAACCTGGGCTCATGCAACATTGCATTCATAATAGATAAAAAAAAATAAAATTCTAGACTATTACATCCCAAAAAAAAAAATAATAAACAAAAAAAAGAGTGTGCATGAAAAATAAACTGTATCTGTCTAAATAGGTACAATCTCAGAAATTAATAAAAGATAGTCAGTCAGAATCCTCAGTGGCTGGCCCTTTTCCCCGATCCCTCTTGCGGCTCGGGCCCACCTCCTCAGTAGCCATGAATGTCTCGGGCTCGGAATCATCTTCCTCGTCTCCAGAGAGAGGCTTGCCTGGATCAACCGGAACGCCGCGATAAGGCAAGCCAAGATCCGCGAAGAAGTCGTATCCGAACGTGAACGCGTCGGATTCTTGGACATGCGAAGAAGAGCCACCATGATGCCAAACATGTCCCTGCCCATGCAAATCTCAGAGAATGACGTGGTCCGGAGGCAGCTCCATGCCGGGATCTATGAGAGGAGAGAGAGGAGTCTCGGTAAAATGCTCCGAAGGAATAGGGGAAGCCTCCCGCTCGACAGGCGCCGACTGTGCCCGCCTCGCTCTGGCCTGAGGAGCCCCACAAGCAACCATCCTCCTAATGAACCTCTTGGCCCCAATCACCTGCTTCGTCGCCTTCTCCACCACCACGGCCGGAACCGCACGGAAACAAAAGCGAAATAAGTGATGCGAAATAAGTAATGCGAAAGAAAAGAAGAAGAGACAGTAAAAACCCGTACCTTCATATCCGGACGAGGTTGGAAAGCTCGTGGGACCCGCTCAGGTTGAGGGATCTTCACCCTCAATCTGACCCCATCGTGGACATATGAGAAGTCCGTCCGAGGGTATCGCACAATCCCTAACCCCTCTCTCTCGAGAACCTGGGGCATCCTCAGCCTCCTCAAGATAAATCGCGAATACTCCTCAATCGCCACAAACATCGAGAAGTGCTGGCCACCTCGATAGTCGCCCCAGGTCTCCGATCTCTCACTCAGATGCATCATGTCGACAGGAGGCTCTACCGGTGCCATCAGAGGTGCACCCTCGCCATGCTGGCGCGTCACTCTCTCCCCCAGATAAAACACATCGTAGGTCAAGCCCCTCAAAATCCTCCGCTGCACGGTCCACCTCTCTGCACCCTTCAGCTGCTCCACGTCGAAGCGGCCCCAGGGGTAGAACACCATCCTCTCCTCTGTCTCAGCCCTCGTCAAAGGCAGGCACTCCCTGTACTTAAGGGTCGTGCGCCCCTTAGAACCTATCTTCTCCCGAGCATGCTTGCTCCAGGAGAGCATGGCCGGATATGCCCCGATGTGCTCCGCCGTCTGCCGCCACATTGTGACATGAAAAAACTCCAGAGCCCATACCTGCGAAAGAGAAAGATCTTATCAATCAAGCGCAAAAAAAAAAAAAGAGAAGAAAAGTGCGTGCTTAAGGAAAAGAAAAGAAAAAGCTTATACCTCCAGAGGGAACTCGAAGCACGTCAGAGAGCTGACAGCCTTCCGGCTATATCGATCCAGAGCGAAATATAGCTCTGCCACCCCGCTCTCCCCAAGACACCTCCCCAGCCATCTCCACATCCTCCAACGTCCTCAGCAAAGCAAACATCGCCGTCCCCTCGGTATGTCCAAAAAGTGTGCTCGAAAAAGCAAACCATAAAAAGGCCATAGCATTCTGCACCGCAGCCACTCTCTCATCACCAGCCTCGTAACTCTCAATGCTCTCCACGATCTTCCCGTGGACCACAGCATACTCCATACCCATCCCCTTTTTGGGAATGGGGGTAAAGCCCAGAAGATCCTGCAGCTCCCGGTAGCTGTAGACGTCCCTCCACTCAATGCTCCGTCCTTTAAAGGACAGGCTCGTGATCGCGGCATAATCGGAGGGTGTGACCGTGGCCTCGCCCCAGAAGAAATGAAATGTGTGGGTCGCGTCCCACCAGTGCTGTGCCAAAGCAAAGATCAGGCCCTTGCTCTTGGAGAACTTAACCAACCCCCTCAGGCACTCGATAAACTCGTACAATCCAGTCCCAATGACGATCTGTCTCGGACTCATCAAAGCTCCTCGGCCCAAGACTGGAAGCCGGTCCCACAGGCTGACCACAGACTCCACTGATCCTCGAGTCTTCAGCTTATTCAACTGCTCCGTCACAAAACGATCTCCACCCTGCAATTAAAAAAAAATGTCAAAAAATTTGCATTTGCATTTAAAAAAAAATGTGTCAAAAAAAAAATTTGCATAAGCATACACACGCATCATAGACATAAAATTTAAAAAAAAAATCGGTCAGCATAACGGCATACAACGCACCTAGCCCCATTTTTCTCGCACAAAAGAAAAGATTTTCAACAATCACCATTCATCATTTATTCAGGCATAAAGAAACATGTCAACGATATTGAGTCAACGGAAGAAAAATTTCGTCCCATTTTTCATGAAATAGCATACATAAACAGTTTTTCACTATTCATACATTCAATCAACGGAAGAAAAATTCCGTCCCATTTTTTTTCCATTCATACATTCAATCAACGGAAGAAAAATTCCGTCCCATTTTTTTCCATTCATGCATTCAATCAACGGAGGTGAAAATCCGTCCCACTTTTCACAGAAAATCATATTTTCACAAAAAAAAATGCATTCATATCATTCATATTATTCACATCAACATTGCAAGAATTCCACATGCAACAAAAAGTCCGTCCCGGATTCGGGTAAATTTTCATCATCTCATATTTCAAAAATGGCAAAATGCCCATTCTCTTTTCCAAACAAAGTGCACATTTCGGGTTACCCATAAACTCATTACAACATGCAAATCATCAAAATCAAGATTCAAAGCCAAGAACATAATTTTCGAATTTTCATTACAATTTTCGGACATTAAAAAAAAAAAAATCATCACAAAAATCAATTTCATGCAAAAATCAACAAAGAAATAGGAGAGATTCGAAGTATACCGTACGGAGACTCGGATCAGAGGCCCAATGTTGCCACGCATCGGGGTATGGCTCCTCCGCAATCGATTGCGAAAGAGAGTAATGCCTCCTCATTCGAACGAGCTCTAATCGCCTCTCCGCGACCGGGCCGCGTCCTTGACCTTGAATGGCGACTCCCCCGTGTTCCATTGCTCGAAAATCAAAGAAAATCGGAAGATTTCGAAGCTTCTTGGGCGTCAATGGCGGTTTCTCTCTCTTTCTCTCGTAATTTGCGAAAAAACTGTGAAGGAGAAGAAGGAGGGCGGCGGCCTTTATTTAAAACCTGTCCAGATTACATTCCAGCCCGCGCGGATAGGTTTGAAGGGTCAAAAAGACCCTTTTGCCCTTTAAAATTTCAGGACTCTGCAGTTTAGTCCTCGACTTAACAGAGTTAACCAAAGTTAACCAGAGTTAACCCCCTCTTCAAAAGAGCTCAACGGCAGTAAAACGTAAGTCCGATTTCTCCGAGAAAGAAAACGGAATCCCGTTTCTTTCATCAATATCATCAACGGCAGTAAAACGTAAATCCGATTTCTCCGAGAAAGATAACGGAATCCCGTTTCTTTCATCAAAATCATCAACGGTAGTAAAACGTAAGTCCGATTTCTCCGAGAAAGAAAACGGAATCCCGTTTCTTTCATCAATATCATCAACGGCAGTAAAACGTAAGTCCGATTTCTCTGAGAAAGATAACGGAATCCCGTTTCTTTCATCAAAATCATCAACGGCAGTCAAACGTAAGTCCGATTTCTCCGAAAAAGATAACGGAATCCCGTCTCTTTCATCAAAATCATCAACGGCAGTAAAACGTAAGTCCGATTTCTCCGAGAAAGATAACGGAATCCCGTTTCTTTCATCAAAATCATCAACGGTAGTAAAACGTAAGTCCGATTTCTCCGAGAAAGATAACGGAATCCCGTTTCTTTCATCAAAATCATCAACGGCAGTAAAACGTAAGTCCGATTTCTCCGAGAAAGATAACGGAATCCCGTTTCTTTCATCAATCTCATCAACGGCAGTAAAACGTAAGTCCGATTTCTTCGAAAAAGATAACGAAATCCCGTTTCTTTCATCAATTTCACCGACGGCCGTAAAACGTAAGCCTGTTTTCCCCAGCAAAAGCCAAAGGGATCCCTCGATTCCACCCCCAGCAGTTTTTCGAACTACATAAGGGCTTGATTCCCAAATCGGGATACGTAAGTAGCCTACCATAGGTCCAGCCACTCGACCAGCACGGTCATCCTTCCCCTCGGCAGCAGACATAAGATCGATTCCTTCAAATGAAGTCCACCAAAGAACCATCTCTTCCAAACCATCAAGGGGAATCATTTCAAATCGAGGTCTGAGGCACCTAAAACGCCATCATCTTCAAGGTTCGAGGCACCTAAAATGCCATCATCTTCAAGGTTCGAGGCACCTAAAACGCCATCATCTTCAAGGTTCGAGGCACCTAAAACGCCATCATCTTCAAGGTTCGAGGGACCTAAAACGACATCATCATCAAGGTTTGAGGCACCTAAAATGCCATCATCTTCAAGGTTCGTTGCACCTAAAACGCCATCATCATCAAGGTTCGAGGAACCTAAAACGCCATCGTCATCAAAGTCTGAGGCACCTAAAAGCCATCATTACCAGGTTGATGCCTCAAAATAGTCATTCCAGGGTCAACATCCAAAGACCCGAACTACGACTGGCTTGATTCCTCTTAAGGATACGTAGGTAGCCTATCATTAGGTTCAGCCACCAGACCAAAATGGTCATTCCTATCCCCAGCAGAGCGGATCCCCAGCAGAGCGGATATACGACTCTAGCCATCAGACCAAAATGGTCATTCCTATCCCCAGCAGAGCGGATATACAATTTCAGCCACCAGACCAAAATGGTCATCCCCAGCAGAGTTTTTTTCAGCAATCGACTGCAGAACTCGCTCACTAGGTTGATGCCTCAAAATAGCCACTCTAGGGTCAACATCGAAAGACCCGAACTACGGCCGGCTTGATTCCCATTCGGGATACGTAGGTAGCCTATCGCTAGGTTCAGCCACTCGATCACTTGATCATCCTGTCAAATGTGGAGCCTTACTCTTATCGACGACCCCGCTTCCTTCGAAAGCACCGTCGCCGAGGGGCTACTGTAAGTGCTCCAATTTGAGTTGTTAGCATTTTCGTTAGAAAATTAACGAAAATCTTAACATTCCTAACATTTCTAACAATTCCTAACTTTTCTAACAAAGTAAGAGTAGATTAGGGATTGCCATTTAAGGTTAAACCAAGAAAAGAATCTTAAAAAAGAAAAGAAATTGAAAAAACTCGAATTGGCAAGCTGAAAAACAGTAACCAGTTTGAATATTTTGAAAATATTCCTTGTGTCCAAAGCCTGCAGCTGCAATTAATGAACAGTGCACGCTGCCACAATGATCCGCGCGGATGAAAAGGGAATTTTCAGAGGCCTATAAATTAAGCCCTTCAGTCTCAAAAAAAAAAGAGAACAACAACTCACAGCAAGCATCTTGGCGAAAATCTTGTAAAAAACAGTGGGAATTCCCTTGAATTGCCACCTTTTTCTCAATCATTTTCCCAAATCTCACTCACTAAATCACTCTCAAAACTCAAAGCTTCAAACACAAAACACAAAAGAAGATAGGTATAACCTCCTTCTCCCTACCCTAAATCTCTCATCCATGCATGCATCTCATACTTTGAAGATGTAACTTGTTTTCCTCTTGCCTTAGATCCAAGAGGATCACCATGGAAGTTCATGTCCATGGATGATCCTCTACAAGGATCAACATTTCTTTCAAAATTGTTTTCACTTCTTACAAACATACTTTCAAAACCCTAAAAATCATTTTCATACATAAAATCTTGATTTCAAAGCTAAATCTCCCCTTCCCAAGCAAATGAAATGCTTAAGTCCTAATGTACCCTAAGGATGGCTTGATATAGTAGATCACCAGTAAAATGTCTAGCGACTACTAATCAAAGCCTAAGGAAATGGGGACAAGCATGGATGCCAAACCCCCTTTAGAATCTTGTTTTTCTTCAAGAGAAAGTTGCTGTCCAGTAGCCTTCCTCTAAGACCTCTGTCCATGGTCTAATTTTTTGGACATACAGAAACTTGGAATTTGGTGTTGACTAAAAAGTACTTTTTGTATTCAACATCCAGAGCTTTCCATACATATCTTTACTTTATTTTTTACGTGAGTAAAACTCCCTTTTTCAAATTATTTTTTAAAGGTCAGTTCATCAGTCTCTGGAAATCCAGATTTCATATCTGAGATTTCCAGAAGGTTTTGGTCCACCAAATCATCTCCAAATGGAAAAGTTATTTTATAGAAACCTTATTTAAGGTGTTTTGAACAACTTTAATTCTCGGACATTCCCCAGATTTTGATGTTTTAAAGCTCTTAAATCCGTTTTAAAATCAAGTGTCCACTGCCTTTTTCATTCTGGCAGAATTGGTTTTCAACTTCAAAAAATCTTTTAAGTACCAAAACTCAACCCAAAAATCATACCAAAAATCATGGGACTTGTTTAATGTCTTATAAAGAGTTCGCAATTTTTAGTTTTCTCAGTTTCAACTTATTTTGGCCAAAAGAACACACACACACACACACACACAAATGGTTTTTAAGCTTGGAAGACTCATTTTACGAGGCATTCCGGGTGAACACTAACATTCTTCCCGGCGTGTAACGTGACCTCCGAACCCAAATCTCTAATCTCGGGCATTTTTCAATGTTTTGGCCCTTAAAACAAAAATGGCGTGGCGACTCCGTGTTTTTCGATTGATTTTCAAAGAAAAGAAAAATAACGAATCTTTCGAAAAATGGACACAACACATCGTTACACCTTCACAGCTGTTCGAAAAATTGCACCTTTTCAAGGGAAAAGGCACAACACCTTTTGATTCTCCTTATATACTTTACCATCCGAATTTCAATTCATACATACTGTCATTTGAGCCTTCCTACCCTCTAGTAAGATAGAAAAACATACCCAAATCATTGGCATATTGTTGCATAAAATCCTTCAAAGTCCAAAGTTTCAAACATAGTGTTGTTCGTTAGAGTATTTGATTTGGAGTGCTCCTATCATATACTTAAAAGTCGTTTTATCTTACTAGAAGATTGCCATTGAAACTGTAAGCACCTGTGCCGGGCATTAACTTCTTACGGAGATTGTATTTAATACAAGACTCGACTTGTCTCATAGTTTTCCAATCTCCGTTACTTTTTCTGTTAAGTTTTCAGTTAAGTTCTTGAGAAGCCTACCAAAACTCCAACAATCGTAAGAAGTTATTTAACGCTTCTTCAAGACCTTCAAGATGGCAACCGAGAAAGTCACCACCTCATCCAGTCAAGGGAATGTAACGCCTCCTTCTCAAGGTGACGCTACGTTCAACCATGTTGCACCCGCTCCTACACCGCATCACCCGGGTCATGGTGAGAAACCCCTGAAGTTCACTGGTGTGGATTTCAAGAGATGGCAACAGAAGATGCTATTCTACTTGACCACACTAAGCTTGCACCGCTTCTTAAAGGAAGATCCTCCGGCGGTGGAAAATGGTGATCCCGACCCCCAAAGGCAAATGGCCAAGGAGGCTTGGGCTCACGGTAATTTTTTATGTAAGAATTACATTCTGAATGGACTTGATGATCCACTATAAAATGTGTATAGTAACGTCGAGATGGCCAAGGCATTGTGGAACACCTTGGAAAGGAAGTACAAGATCGAAGACGCCGGGTCAAAGAAATTTGTCGTCGGTAAGTATCTTGACTTCATGATGGTCGATTCCAAATCGGTAACAACTCAAGTAGATGAATTCCAAATCATTCTACATGGGCTTGATGCCAAGGGGATGATCATGAATGATCCATTCAAGGTGGCCTCTATCATTGAAAAGTTGCCGCCTTCGTGGAAGGATTTCAAGAACTATCTCAAGCATAAACGCAAGGAGATGTCCTTGGAAGATATTGTTGTTCGTCTTCAAATAGAAGAGAACAATAGAATCAACGAGGCCAAGGTTACTAAGGGCAAGATGGAGGCAAAGGTCAATCTCGCCGAGGCTAGCACAAGTTGCACAAAGAGAAAGCATTCCGAAAATGCCGGGAATGCTAAGAAAGGGAAGAAGAAGGGCTCCAAGAAGTTCAAGGGGTCTTGCTATAATTGTGGCAAACCGGGCCACTTAGCGAAAGACTGTCGTCTCCCAAAGAAAGAGGCGAATAATGTTGACCACATGGACCTAGACTTTGCTGCGATGATCTTTGAGGCCAACGTTGCAAACTTGGAGGAGAATCCAAAAACTTGGTGGATAGATACCGGTGCTACCCGCCATATTTGTGGTAATAAGGAGAGTTTCTCCTCCTATACTCCTATCTCCGGAAGAAAGCTCTTCATGGGAAATTCTGCGACCTCCGATGTTCAAGGCATTGGAAACGTGATATTGAAGATGACTTCCGGAAAAGAAATAACCTTGTTGGATGTGCTGCATGTTCCAGACATCCGTAAAAATTTAGTGTCCGGCGCTTTGCTTAGTAAGGCCGGTTTTAGACTAGTATTTGAATCCGACAAATTTGTACTAACCAAGAATGGTTTATTTCTTGGAAAGGGTTACATCGAGGAGGGCCTTTTCAAGATGAATGTAATGAACGTTATCCGCCGAGGTGCGATGAATAAAAATTGTGTTTCTTATGTTTACTTGTTGGAAAGTTCTAATTTATGGCATGATAGATTAGGACATGTAAACCTCGACACCATTAAGAAATTAGCGAGACAAGATTTAATCCAAATGACTAAATCCAACTCGACTAATAGGTGCGAAGTTTGTGTTGAGGCAAAAATGACGAAGTCGCCATTTAAGCTTCACACCGCTATTCCAGGTTAATTTAGAGCCCCCATAAGCTTTGGTATGAAACACATAGTCATTCACGAAATAATCGTTGTATAAATTAACGTTCAAGTACGGAGTTGCTTCTAAATGTCTTAACCTCGCAGCTTTGGCATCACCCGGATGTTCAGCTATCTATAAGAAAATATGTAACCAATTTAATACAATTTTAAGATTAAATGTTTAAAAAAGTGTATAGTGTTGGGTATGCTTATTATAAATCCCTCCTATTACATGATTTGATTGATACCATAACCTATTTTTTACATTTCATGGACTTTAGGTGTGAATGTAAGAAGTCTTTAGACTTCAAAATTAGTTAAGTCCATTTTTAGTTTGATAGGCTTGAGTAGGATGACTCATTAAAATCAACTTCAAAGACTTGAAATCAAAGGCAAGGTCAAAAATCAAAGCTGTCCAAGTAATGGTCAGTTTGACCGCAAGGATCATTTTGACTGCAAGGCTAATCTTTGGCCGTAGCTCAGTTTGACCGCAAGGTAAAATCTTTGGCCGCTAGCATTGAAGTTTGACCGCAAACCTTAGTTTAGCCGGATAAGAATATTTGACCGCAAGTGTCAGTTTTACCGCAAACTACCACTTGACCACAACTCAGTCTTTGAAGCTTAAATTGAAGACTTGAAGAAAATGACAAAGGTTAGGTATAATCAACCATGGTTAACTCCAAGGTTCAAACAATATTATACCGTTGCAAAGTTTCAAATTCAAAGAGGAGACAGTTGTTATCTAACGGATACTTAGTACAAGCTCTCCACTACCTTCTGCAACAAAAGGACAAGGATGAAACGTGCACCAATCAAATTTCACCAGCACTTGTCCTTGAAACTTTGTCTCCAAGACTCTCCAACGGCTAGTAGCCCAAGCCAAGGCTATAAATAGTCCTTGTGATTCACCTTGGTGATTAGCAGAGAATACAAGAGAAAAACCTTTGTTGTCACCAAGAAAAGTGTTGAAGATCAAGAGCAAGATTTCCAGAATCATTCGCATCTTCAAGCATCTCCTTCAAGCTATCAAGAAAATATCCAAGCCCAGAATCTCAAGCCTTGAAAACACAACAAGACTCATCAGGCTCTAATCACTTAGATTATAAAAGAGCTTTTGATTCTTGAATCACACACACACCCCTTTGATTTAATCACATAGATTATATCGTTAGGGAAACACTGGTTTTAGTCTAGGATTTGTTTTTCATAGAAATAGGTTTTTGATTCAAGCTCTTCACTTGGTAATATGTAACAAGAAAGGAATTAATATAAACCTCATTTGAAAATCTAAGACTAACCATCTTGGTAGAGGACGTAGATCTTTAACGATTGAACCTCTCCAAATACTTGTGTTCTTTACTTTCTGCATTTATCTTTTCAGCTCTTATTACTTGTGTGAATTGTGTTTATATGTTATTATTGCCTTAGCTCTTTGAATCCACATCTATTTCAACCAAATTTGTTTTCCTTATCAAACCTTAAGTTTTGACCACAAACTTACTTTGGCCACAAAAATCTTGTTTTGTTCACAAAGTGAGATTTTGACCACAAACCCAGTTTGACCACAAAATCTTCCCTTTGACCGTAAAACATCTACTTTGACCGCAAACTGTATTTTTGGCCACTAAACCTATTTTGACCACACTCTTACTTAGAAAACTTCTGCTGTGCATTTTACTCTATCTTGATAGTGAATCATAGATTGTACTCACTATCAAATCTAGTAAGTACTTGGTCGAATTTTGACAAGGGTCGAAAAAGTTTACATAGCTATTCACCCCCCCTCTCGCTATTTTCTATACCCTTGTTGTACCTTTGGGACCAACAAGTGGTATCATAGCCAAACACCTTTATAAAACTATTCTTTGTTTTTCAAGCTTAACAGCTTGGGTGTCGATTCGTCATGGCAACTTCAAAAGCTATGGCAACAATTAACTATTCACACATTCCTATGTTGGATGAAGATCACTTCGATATCTAGAAAGCTCGAATGCTAATTCATTTAGAGTCAATAGATGAAAGGCTGGTTGATTGTATCAACGACGGACCCTTTGTTCCAATGAAAGCCAATTCTGATGCAACTACCAATACCGAAGTTCCTGAAGTCAAAAAGCTGAAGACGGAATGGACTGACGAAGAAAGAAAGTATGTTGCATTGGATAACAAAGCCAGAAACATCATCTCCGGAACCTTACCCACTTCCACCTATCAGAAGGTACTCAAATGCAAGACTGCAAAGCAGATGTGGGACTCTATTGAAAACTATCTCGAAGGTGATGATCAATGCAAGGAAAGCAAGAAATTTGAAATTGAAAGAAGATACAGCAGCTTCAACAGACTACCCAATGAATCTCTACGTCAAACCTACGATCGCTATGTTGAGGTAGTAAATGCTTGCTTATCTCTTGGAAAATAATTAACTGATAAAGAAATTAACATGACATTCCTTTCTGCTCTGGGATCCAAATGGATGCACAAAGCAACTTCCCTCGAAGATTCAAAACAATTAAATACATGGACTCTCAGCAATTTATATGCAAACCTTAAAGTTTATGAGTTAAAATTACAACATATTGAAGAAGTCGAGGGAAAGGGAAAATCACTTTCTATGTCTGTTGTTGATCATGTGGAGAAACCCTCAAAGCCTACCTCAGATCCTAGTATTTCAACTTCTTCTCTCATCGATATGGATGATGTGGATTTTGCCATGTTTGTAAAACATTTTCAAAAATTTCGTAAAAATTCAAAATCGTTGTCAAAAAGTAAATATCCAGCAACATCTTCAAGGGTGAGTGACTCAAAGAAAAAGAGTGACCTCGTTTGCTACAATTGTAGAAAGCCGGGTCATTTTGCTTCAGAGTGTCCTCAACCCAAATATGAGTATTTGAAAAAGAAAACTTTCCCTTCGAAATTTTCTCAACGAAAGGGAATGGTTCTTTGAAGAAGAGAATTCTAAAGAACTTGCAACTTGGATCGAGACTGATTCTGATGAAGACAGCGATGAGAGTACCGAAGAGGTAAATCTCTGCCTCATTGCTGAGGATGCTTCTAGTGACTCAAAAGATGAAGTTCACGATGAGTTGCTCAAAAAGAGGAATGAGGTGATTTCAAAGAAAACCAAGTTTGTGGCTGACAGTGTGGACTATAGCAATTTTGACCTCACTCCAAGCACCAAAATTGGTAATTGTTCATTTTCTCGCCCCATCTTTCCATCCAAAAATGAAGCACCTTCAAAAGCTAAATCAATTCCAAAAGTTTCAAAAAGGGCTAATGAAATTTTCCCCATGGATCAAGAAGAGATGTTAAAAAAGGCTGAAGTGATGATCCAAAGGTTTGAAAATGTTAAGAAAGCTCTATCACTATCAACTGATGAAATTTCTCAACTCAAGATGGAGAAAACTGTGATGAGGTCCGAAATTTCAAATCTTAAAGGCCAAATCAAAAGTATGACTCCTCTTGCAGATCAAAACCTCATTCTTGAAACTAAGGTTGCTGCACTTCAACTCCGCAATGATGACCTAGTTATCCAAATCAACGATCTCCAAAAGATTATTGATGGGTGGCTCAAGTCAAAATCCCACGCAGATCAAATCATAGATTCTCAAGTTTCCAATGGAATTAAGGAGGGTCTAGGCTTTGGATCTAGTGAAGAAGAGAAGTGTACATCCGATAGTGAAAAGGATGAGGAAATTTCAAAACTAACTAAAGAAATTCCTAAGGAGAAGCCTGCTGGTTCTAAGGGTAAAGGACATCTTAATTTCAATTATGTCTACCCAAAGTTTGGGAAGGAATCTCAGAAAAAGGAAAAAGATTGTGAGATTGATGATTTAGAGAACATGGCTTATGGAGTTGGCCGCATCTCTACTTCAACCGCTTCTGGTGGAATTGGTGGTGCTGGAAACTGCAAGGCTGACCGCCCTTCTTCTTCGACCATTCCTCATGCCTTCAAAAGCAAGAAGAATGTTCCTAGAAAATACGTGGTCAAACCAAAGCCAATTCCCTTTGTCAAATCTAAAACCTCTACTCCAAACAGCTTGCAACTCCTAAGAAAAGTAAGGAGTTAGTAAAAACTCTTGATATGTGTAGCTTTCACCATTGTTCTGTGTGTGATGGTTATGGTCACTCGGCTACTGAATGCCTTTTAAGATTCACACCTAATGCTCGAAGACATAATCCGCCTTCGGTCAAACAGGTGTGGGTTGTTAAAAGGTGCTAACCCCAGGACCCAAAAGAATAAAGGGGACCTCATGCTTAAATGTTTATTTTTCAGGTCCTCTGCTTCATGGCTAGATCTTCCAAGGCAAATTCAAATGAATGGTATCTCGATAGTGGCTGTTCAAGACACATGACCAGAGATATCACCTTGCTGGATGATGTTCGTGAAGAAAATGGTCCATCAGTAACGTTTGGGGATAACAACAAAGGAAAGACAATAGGATATGGATTCATTCGAAAAGGAAATATCACTATAAAAGAAGTATCTCTAGTCAAAGGACTCAAGCATAATCTTCTCTCCATATCTCAATTTTGTGACGAAGGATTGCACTGCAACTTTACTTCAACAAATTGCTTTATCAAAGATGGCACATCCGGAGTCACGTTGCTAAAAGGGATTCGTAAGAGTAATGTTTATATTATCGATTTTAATTCTTCCTGCAATCTTACTAATCTTTGTTTTGTAGCAAAAAGTGTGAGTGAAAATGGTTGGCTGTGGCATAAAAGACTTAGTCATCTGAACTTCAAGTATCTATCTAAGATTGGAAGAGAAAGTCTAGTTCGTGGTCTACCCAAAGTAGCTGATCACCACGACAAGAAGTGCGTCGCATGTCAACTTGGCAAATAACCCAAGGCATCTTTCTCCAGCAAGATCGTGCCTTCCACTTCAAGATGTTTGCAACTACTTCACATCGATATGTTTGGACCTGTCACCATCGCAAGCATTGGAGGAAATAAATATACTTTAGTTATGGTGGATGATTACTCAAGATACACATTGGTCGAAATGATGATCTCCAAAGATGATTGTTATGATATTTTGACCTCACTCTTTAGACAGCTCCAAACACAAAAAGAAGATGACATCGTTAGTGTTAGATCAGATCATGGAACAAAATTCAAAAATAATGGTGTAGCTCAGTACTGTGACGACCATGGTATTGATCATAACTTCTCTGCTGCTAGAGTTCCACAACAAAATGGAGTTGTGGAAAGAAGGAATAGAACATTGATTGAGGCTGGAAAGACAATGCTCGCTGAAGCCAAGCTACCACAATACTTTTGGGCTGAAGCTACCAACACAGCTTGCTTCACTCAAAATAGATCTCTCATCAACAAGACCTACAACAAGACTCCATATGAACTTTGGAGAGGAAGAACCCCCAACATAGCCTTCTTCAAAATATTTGGATGCAAATGCTTTATTCTATATAATGGAAAAGAGCATCGAGGTAAATTCGCTCCTAAAGCAGATGAAGTTATTTTTGTTGGGTATGCCAAACACTCTAAAGCTTTTCATGTTTTCAATAAAAATAGTTTAAAGATAGTAGAATCTGTTCATGTTACTTTTGATGAACATTCTCTCCTTGAGCCACATTTGGCTCCAAATGTTGCTGATGATTTTGCTGAGCCTAATGAGACAGGTAATCCTCCTCAAAATGCACCTAGATCAGAAAATCATTCAACTCAAGGAAATCCATCAACTTCAACCGCACCAAAATTTTCAAATCCAACATCAGAAGTTCCTACTGAAGATGTTCACTCGGAAGATGATGCAGTTGAATCAAATCCCATAAATTCCATAGATCCTATACCTCAACTCACTTACTTTGATGGCTCAAATGATGTACCTATTGAAGATCTTCAACAACAAACAACTCAACCAGACTTACCTCCAGAAATTCATGAGGTTAGAGATCACCCAATTGATAATGTCATTGGTGATTTGTTCTCTGGGGTTCAAACAAGAAGTTCTCACTATGATGAATACACTTCATTCATATCTCAAATTGAACCAAACAAAGTTGATGAAGCACTCCAAGATTCAAGTTGGGTTGTGGCTATGCAAGAAGAGCTCAACCAATTCGAAAGATGTAAAGTTTGGACTTTAGTTCCAAGACCAAAAGATCAAGGAGCGATTGGTACAAAATGGGTGTTTAGAAACAAGATGGATGAGAATGGAAGCATCACAAGAAACAAAGCAAGGTTGGTTGCACAAGGATATAGACAAGAAGAAGGAATTGATTACGACAAAACCTTCGCTCCCGTTGCAAGACTTGAAGCCATAAGAATTTTCTTAGCTTATGCCTCCTTCAAAAGATTCAAGCTTTATCAAATGGATGTGAAGAGCGCATTTCTCAACGGTGAACTTCAAGAGACAGTCTATGTTGCACAACCTCCTGGATTTGAAGACAACAAACATCCTGATCATGTCTACAAACTCCAAAAAGCATTGTATGGACTCAAACAAGCTCCAAGAGCATGGTATGATACTCTATCTAAATTTCTTTTAGAGAAGGGCTTCAAACGAGGTAAAATCGACACAACTCTTTTCATTGCCAAATATAATGATCATACTCTACTTGTTCAAATATATGTTGATGATATCATTTTTGGCTCTACTAATGAAACTTTGTGTAAGCGTTTTGAGAAGCTTATGAGAAGAAAGTTTGAGATGAGCATGATGGGAGAACTCACATTCTTCCTTGGGCTCCAAATCAAACAATGTGATGAAGGCATCTTCCTTAGCCAAGCAAAATACACTAAAGACCTAATCAAGAAATTTGGACTTGAAAATGCAAAAGCATACGACACTCCTATGGCTACAGGTAACAAGTTAGACAAAGACTTGAAAGGTAAGAAAGTCGATCAAACTTTGTATCGAGGTATGATTGGCTCCTTACTATATCTAACTGCTAGTAGACCAGATATTATGTTCAGTGTTTGCGTTTGTGCTCGCTATCAAGCAGACCCTAGAGAAGCACATTTTATAGCTGTAAAACGTATTATTCGTTATCTATCTGGGACTATTAACCTTGGGCTTTGGTATTCCAAAGAACCATCTTTTGATCTTACAGGTTACTCAGATGCAGATTATGCAGCCTGCACAATTGACAGGAAGAGCACTAGTGGAACTTGTCATTTCCTTGGAAATTGACTTGTTTCATGGGCCAGCAAGAAACAAGCTTCAGTGTCTGTCTCAACAACGGAGGCTGAATACATCGCTGCTGGGAGCTGCTGTTGTCAGATACTGTGGATGAAGCAACAACTAGTTGACTATGGCGTCCATGAAGAAAATTGTCCAATCTTTTGTGACAATACATCAGCCATTGCAGTATCAAACAATCCTGTTATGCACTCTAAAGCCAAACACATCGATATCAAATATCACTTTCTCAAGGATCATGTTGAAAAAGGTAACATTCATTTAGAGCATATTGGTACTGACAATCAAATTGCAGATATTCTTACCAAGGCTCTAGACTCCAAGAGATTCGTGTTCTTAAGAGGAGAAATGGGTATGTTAGAACTCAAGTAAAACTTGTCCATATTTGCTTAACTAACAATTGTGTGTTTTAAGTTCATGTTTAAGAACAGGTCAATAGTCTTTAGCATACATTTTCCTCATATCCATCTCATTTGGCCATACGAAGAATCAAGTTTTCAACACTTCAAGTCTTTGGAGAAGTCTATCTTAAATCAAAGTACATAACTTTGACCGCATTCCTTCCTAACGGTCAAAGATATTAACTTTGACCGAATGAGATTCATCCTATTTGTTCTAAGGCTTTGTAGAAGCCTTCCACGGTCAAATGAATCACAACTTTGACCGCTCAAGTATGTGTCTCTAGACAGTTGTTAGCTTAGATTATTTTATATCACCTGGAACTTGTCTCTCTTGAGACATGATAGTTGCAAAAGGGTATTTTGTAATTATATTTCCCTCATTTTTCATTTAATTCAAATTCTCTATAAAAAGGACAATTTTGTCTTTCATCAATCTTTTGCTCCGCCCTCATTGGTTAACAAGAAGGAGTTGTAAGGACTCTTTAAGCAATAACCAGTGGTTAATGCAGTACCAATTTCCACCACTACTCCTCCCCATTCCTTCACTCCACTACACCCTCCACCACTTTCACAAACCAACAAAAATCTGCAAACCACCTCTCCATACACTCTGTCGTCCCTCTACTCTCTCACTACGTTTTTCTCTCTCTTCGAATCTACTATAAAATGAATCCCAAAGTTGTGAAAGTCTCCAAAACCTCCAAATCCTCTAAACTGAGTGAAGAACAATCACCTGATCTTAGCAAACCCTACGTATTCGTGATGGTAAGAATATCTGAACCAAATTTTTTTTTGAAGTTTTTGGTAGGTTTCAAACCCTTGGTATTTCAAAATCCTTGACATAATTCGTAGTTGTTTTTGTCTTTAATTTTTCTCATCTGATTTGTTTCTAGATAATGTTTATACTCATGATTACACATTTACCTCTTGATTCCTCGGTTAATTTGAGTGGGGTTAGAAAGAACAACATTGTTGGGTTTGACTTTCTAGAATCCCCCTTGTTGATTTCGGAGTTTTTTAAGCATTGTTTTGAAAAATTGTTGTTCAAATGTTGTTCCTAAGAACTCCCAGATCTTGTTCTTACAAATTATATGCATTTTCATATATTTCTGGAATTCTGGGTTTTTAGTGTTCTTCATATGTTCTTCGTGTGTTCATACACATTTCTTCGTTTTAATGTATATTTTGGTTTCATTATCTATTCATTGTTGTTAGTACTTTTAGATCCATTATGCCTGCTCTCTGTGATTGTTTATCAACAATTATATGAATCCATGCTATCAAAGTTTGACCGTGCATATCCCTTCAAAACTTTGACCGGACACCAACTTTGACCGTGCCAAAGTTTTGACCGTAAATGTGGATTTGACCGCACTTGGGACTTGGTGATTTTTGCTTGCTTATCAATAACTAACTTTGACCGCATGAATTCATTCTCATTCATTTTCTAACTTAGAATTTTTCTATTTCAGAATGAAAAACAGTTCATTCTCGGACATATAATTGATGTCGATGATGTGAAATTGGATGCCCTTGGTAGAAATCTACTCAAACGACTTGAAAGCTCTGGAATCTTGCCATTCTTTGCCATGGATCAGTCTACTCACATACCAGCCTATGTGGATCAATTCTTTCATTTTGCAAGTGAGAAGACAGACAAGGATGACGCTGGAATTCCATACAAGTATGTTCAATCTGCAGCTGCTGGATTCCCTCTCTCTGCGGATGATGAAGACATTGCTGAGATTTTAGGTCTTGAGTTCAATTCCAAAGCTCCATTGGAACTGGACGAGTCAACTCTTGAGAAACTTGCCACAAGACTTGTGGGAAGAACTGATGTCACTAACATTCCCAGGAAGGAGTTTGATGAGATGATGTATCACATCAGTTACCTGGTTGACCATTGTCTATTCTGCAAGACTGGCAACCATGCTAACTTCAACCATGAGCAATGGAAGATATCAGCAGCAATCTACTTGGGAAAGAAGCTAAATTGGCCTTTGATCATTTACAGAAGACTTATGGCCTGTATTGCAGTTTATCAAAGAGATGAGGCTGCAAAGAAGGTCAAGTACAGGACTCACAGCAGGATGGTATCTCTCATGCTGATGCACACTGAGAAGATTTCTGATGAGGTTAAGCTCAATGACCATCTGGTTGAAAATATCCCTCGGTCAAAGACATTTACTAAGGGAACCATGAGAACAATCTTTCGAAACTACTTTGGGGATGCGTTATACAAGTTATATCACACGCGAAATCCAGTTGAGAAGTATGTACCACCAAAATTTCACTCCAAGTCTCAAGTATCTAACCCCGACAATGGATCCGGTCAAAATAAGGAAGAAGATGAAACAGTCAAAAATGCTGAACTGTTGGCCAAGAAAGATGAACTTAAAGATAAAGGTAAAGGAAAGATATCTGAGCTCTCAAAGGCAGAGAAAACTGAGATTGCAAGAAACATGAAGCCAAGGAATTTAAAAATTCATGAGAAGCCTCAGTCCAAATCTACAACTTCTTCAGTTTCTCTAACTACTTCAGTTGCTCCTAAAGTTACCACATCCACTAAACCCACCTCCAAAATCAATCCTTCAAAATCAACCAAAGCAGCACCAAATCTCAAATCTTCCAAATCCTTATCTCCACATCCAAAGAGGAAGACCTCTCTAGCTGAACAAGATGCTGAGAGATTGAAATATGCTGTAACTCTTGCCTCTTCCAAACCCTCCAAAGAAGCAAATCTTGAGGGGGAGTTTGAATCTGATCCTATTGCCAGGAAAAGAAATCCATCTACTCCAAGCCCCAAGAAGACCAAGCGAGTTAAAATTCCAACTCCTCGAAGTTCACCTATTCTGACTCCAACTGGTTCTCCTACAAAGAAATCATCTACGAATAAATTTAATGAATGGGCAGAGATTTCTACTCCTAAGAAAGGATCAAAAGACAGTATTGGTATTTCGACACAGGAAGGTGTTGAGAAGGATGTGATCGCTACTGCTAATGATGGGTTTGAGGAAAGTGAAAGTCTTGAGAAACATGATAAAGGAGAAGAAGGAGAAGAGACTGAAAGTGAAAAAGACTCCGAAGAAACTGATTTTAAGGATGACTCCGAGAAGGATGATGATGAAGAAGATGACCAAATTGAAGCAACTAAGGAAATATTTGACCGTGAAGAAGAAGCTGAGAATGTGGTTCTGGAATCAAACCTTAACTGTATCCCTGTTCAAACGAACACTCACATAAGGTTTGACACTCTCTCAAGCTCATCTCATTCCAAAGCTCCATCTTCTCTCAAGGATACTCCCTCAGATAAAGCTCAGAAAACCGAAGACACTGTTGACCCTAGCAAAGTGGTTTCTGATAGTGATAATCATCAAGAGCTCATTCTGGCCGTAGCAAATTTATCCAATGTGGTATTGGATACTCAGAATCAAATTGCGCAAATCGTGATTACTCAGGATGAACTTAAGGAAAGTGTCAAGAGTATTCAAACTATTATTCAAGACCTCCCCTCTTTGATTGATACCATTAAGGGGGAGAAAGAGGCTCTAAATTCTTTGACCGTAGAAATGAAGAATCTAATCGTAAATCAAGTAAGCTCAAGCACCTCTCAAACTTCCAAGGTAATTGAAGTCTTGAAAGAAGGGTTAAGGATCCAAACTCATGCCATTAAGCAAATTATCATTGATGAAATGATGAAGGCTAGTAATGAAGTGTCCAATGCCTTAGCTCATGACAAGGCTGATACTGTGGCTGCCATTCAAGGCTCTGAAAAAGAAGTTACAAAGGAAATTACCAAGCAAATTGATGCTTCTCTTCAAACCACTATTGATATTACCTTAAATAAATTGAAGAAGATGAAAGTGAGTGTTAAATCTAACACTGATAGCATCACTCACCAGACCAACAAAATTGATGATCTCAAAACTTTTGCCGCTGGTAACATTCAGAATTTAAGTGATGTTGTCAATGAGGAAATAACAACTCTTCGAAATGTGTTAAGAAATGTTGGTGTTGAAGGTTCTGAATTTTTCCTGCCTGAAGTCTTGCCACCCCAACCTAATCTTAGAGAAGAAGAATCAATCAACTTCTATGTGATCAACTCAGAAGCTCCAGAAAATGACTTGGTTCTTCAAGCTCATGTTCAGAACCAAGCACAAGCCCAAACAGTGGAGACTCAAAGGATTGGCTGGCAAGGTGAAGGAGAAGCTCAAGTGCACATTCCAGGACTTTGAATGCTAATTGTGACCGTAAAGCTCCTTTTGACCACAAGTGCAGTTTGATCGTACTGCCTTGTGTTTTATCCTATCCTTTCTTTTGTTTTGAACAATTTTAGCTTATGTCTATTTTGAGTGTTACTTTGAAACTTGTTTTAGTTTTTGATGGCATATCATTGTATCACTCTAAATCTTAAAAACAATGATTGCATTCCTTTTGAAACCTATGCACTCAAGCTTATTGTCTTATCCCTAAGTGCATTTGTTTTAAACATTTAGTTTAAATGCATTCCATACTTAATGATTATATCTTTGAAAGTACTAAATGTATATTTCTATCTTATACTTTGTATTTGTTTTCATTTATAGGAAGATATAAATCTATGACTTAGGCTTAGTGTGTGCATTGACTTGGGACATGAACTTTATAAAACTTATTTCTTTTGAAACATGTTGTTACCAAGTACAATGAATTAGCCTCTGTTGTAGTAGGTAATGTTCTCAATCAAATAGGGGGAGATTGTTGGGTATGCTTATTATAAACCCCTCCTATTACTTGATTTGATTGATACCATAACCTATTTTTTACATTTCATGGACTTTAAGTGTGAATGTAAGAAGTCTTTAGACTTCAAAATTAGTTAAGTCCATTTTTAGTTTGATAGGCTTGAGTAGGATGGCTCATTAAAATCAACTTCAAAGACTCGAAATCAAAGGCAAGGTCAAAAATCAAAGCTGCCCAAGTAATGGTCAGTTTGACCGCAAGGATCATTTTGACCGCAAGGCTAATCTTTGGCCGTAGCTCAGTTTGACAGCAAGGCAAAATCATTGGCCGCTAGCATTGAAGTTTGACTGCAAACCTTAGTTTAGCCGGATAAGAATATTTGACCGCAAGTGTCAGTTTGACCGCAAACTACCACTTGACCACAACTCAGTCTTTGAAGCTTAAATTGAAGACTTGAAGAAAACGACAAAGGTTAGGTATAATCAACCATGGTTAACTCCAAGGTTCAAACAAGATTATACCGTTGCAAAGTTTCAAATTCAAAGAGGAGACAGCTGTTATCTAACGAATACTTAGTACAAGCTCTCCACTACCTTCTGCAACAAAAGGACAAGGATGAAACGTGCACCAATCAAATTTCACCAGCACTTGTCCTTGAAACTTTGTCTCCAAGACTCTCCAATGGCTAGTAGCCTAAGCCAAGGTTATAAATAGTCCTTGTGATTCACCTTGGAGATTAGCAGAGAATACAAGAGAAAAACCTTTGTTGTCACCAAGAAAAGTGTTGAAGATCAAGAGCAAGATTTCCAGAATCATTCGCATCTTCAAGCATCTCCTTCAAGCTATCAAGAAAATATCTAAGCTCAGAATCTCAAGCCTTGAAAACACAACAAGACTCATCAGGCTCTAATCACTTAGATTATAAAAGAGCTTTTGATTCTTGAATCACACACACACCCCTTTGATTTAATCACATAGATTATATCATTAGGGAAACACTGGTTTTAGTCTAGGATTTGTTTTTCATAGAAATAGGTTTTTGATTCAAGCTCTTCACTTGGTAATCTGTAACAAGAAAGGAATTAATATAAACCTCATTTGAAAATCCAAGACTAACCATCTTGGTAGAGGACGTAGATCTTTAACGATTGAACCTCTCCAAATACTTGTGTTCTTTACTTTCTGCATTTATCTTTCCAGCTCTTATTACTTGTGTGAATTGTGTTTATATGTTATTATTGCCTTAGCTCTTTGAATCCACATCTATTTCAACCAAATTTGTTTTCCTTATTAAACCTTAAGTTTTGACCACAAACTTACTTTGGCCACAAAAATCTTGTTTTGTTCACAAAGTGAGATTTTGACCACAAACCCAGTTTGATCACAAAATCTTCCCTTTGACCGCAAAACATCTACTTTGACCGCAAACTGTATTTTTAGCCACTAAACCTATTTTGACCACACTCTTACTTAGAAAACTTCCACTGTGCATTTTACTCTATCTTGATAGTGAATCATAGATTGTACTCACTATCAAATCTAGTAAGTACTTGGTCGAATTTTGACAAGGGTCGAAAAAGTTTACATAGCTATTCACCCCCCTCTAGCTATTTTCTATACCCTTGTTGTACCTTTGGGACCAACATATAGAATAAATTAGAATGAAACGAAATATTTACATATTTCCATAGCCAGTTTGGAAATTCTCTATCTGTCCTAGTTGCGATGTGTTCTGGAGATAAATCCTGAGCTAAATCTTCAAACATTCTGCAATAGGGTTAAACAAGGCATTTCATATGCAGGTAATTAAACATGCATAATTTAATTGACGAGGCATAAAAATAACATCAATGACTTACTTGATATATTCCTCAACCTCGTCACAGTTAAGAAGAACATATTGTGAGACCGCGGAAAACTCTTTAGCGGTTAACGTACGCGTACCAACCCGTTTGCCGAGGAACCGACCAGGGGATGAAAATACAGAGATGTTTCTATTAGACGGACAACCACCATCGTAATTGCGGCCAACCCTAGTTAATCTCGTATCAACATCAGGATGAAAATATGTTCCGACAAAGGCAACAATCTCATCTATAATAACAGCCTCTGAAATTGAGGCCTCGACCATGGCCATATTGCTCATCTTCCTTTTCAATTGGCCTAGATACCTAAAAGTCATTCGTAGATTAAAACCTAAATAATGTTAAAGAAGGTATATTGTTAACACTCAAGTTATTTAGAAATAAAATAAATTCAATTACCTCTCAAATGGATACATCCATATGTATTGAATTGGACCACCGACTCTAGCTTCGTATGCCAAGTGGACCGATAAATGCTCCATAGAATCAAAGAATGAAGGAGGAAATATCTTCTCAAGTTTGCACAAAGTCCCTATGATTCTTTCCTTCAAGCTTTTTCATGTGATCAATGTTGGTGTAATGCCCTAGGCTTTAGTTATGTTTAACTTAAAACCGTTATGTATCATCTTTATCATTTAAGTTTATTATTTTATTATTATATATTTTGCATATTTATTGTAATAATCTCCGTCCCTAATTATTAAGTGAATAATTAGTATAATTGTTTATGGATAATCATATGATGATTATATGCATAGAGATGCACATTGAAATTATGGGTACTTGTTAGTGAACAAGTGACTGGACTTGACCCGTATGAGATTTATGTCATGGTCAAATGTCATAATTAAATCTCATATGGTCAATTCATTTAGTCTCTAGACTTGAGATTATCATGACCTTACATATGATGAAAGTTATGTTTGATTTTAGTTAAACGATATCTTAACACGATATTTTTAAAGGCTATCTTTGGCATGATCAGATTCATGATGGGAAGGATGATAAGTCAAGATGGAATTTATCCCTCGAACGAGAGATGTTTTGCTTGGGCCGCTCGATGAGTGATAATGATGAAAGTGTATGGCCATATCCCAATGTGATTGGATTATCATTATACTCAAGATCGAGAAAGCATTGAACAAATACAAGTTGATGTGGATCATGACTTGTGTTCAATATAACATCGTGAGACAAAGGAAGAAATGAAAGTGTACCATTGGAAACGTGAACTCTTATTTTATATTAATTGGGTAGACATAATGGCTTGCTAGAGTCCGCTTATGTTTTATGAGGGTCGATATGATCGGGCTCATTGCCAACATAATATAATTCTATTGGGTCACACACAATTAGAATGAATTGGTTAAACCAAAGAAAGAATGATTGAGAGTTCCTGATATGGCGACAGAACTAGCCATCTGGTAAGTGTCGCCGAGCGACAGATCAAGCCACAGAGACGGTTTACAGCTTGTTTCCTAATACGATTAGGTCACAAACTCTAGTACTAATGTAGTATAAATATGAGTCTGTGAATAGCCCAAACCTAGCCGAATTTTCTAAGGAAAAATCACAAAAGGGTTTCTCAATATTCTCTCTAAGGTTTAAGGATCTAGCAATCCTCAAGAACCGTTCTTGGTTCATTCAAAGGTGTGGATACTACTAGAGGGTCTTCACTCGTACGACGATCAAGGCTTAGAGTTCTAATTGTTCAAGCAATCTGAAGATTCATGTCTTGAAGATCGAAGTTTGTGATTCGAAATCACATTGATAATCGTTCGATAGCTCAAGAACGGAAAGCATTTAAGGTTGGTAAATTCTATCTCATAGGAATTCAATTTAATCGTATAGAATGGATCTTAGGGCTCTTGGGTTTTGTGTCATTTAGATGCTTAATTCTGCTGCGCATGGACCCATAAAACCCAACAATCAACATGTAGTGTGGTCGATGTTAACACTCGTAATAACTCACTTAACTCTGTTAACGCCACCCAGATATTGTCAGGCGAGAGATCCCTGAGAGCAATCGGAAGTAGTCTTCCCAGCAAAATGTGGCAATCATGACTCTTTAAACCCTGCACTTTCCCCTCCTCTACATTGACACAGTTACCAATGTTAGACACGTAACCATCTGGAAGCTTTAAATCCTTGAGCCATTTCAGGAGGAGGAGTTTGTTTTCCTTTGTAAGCATGTATTGAGCCACCGGTTTCACTGTTTTACCATTGACCTCAGATAACTCTAAGGCCGGCCGCTTACAGATTTCCTTAAGGTCCATTCGACCTTTGATTGTGTCTTTAGTTGTTGCCTTGAAATCCATCAACGTGTTAAAATAATTATCGAATACATTCTTCTCAATGTGCATCACGTCAAGGTTATGTCGAATGAGATTTGTTTTCCAGTATGGCAGCTCCCAAAATATACTCCTCTTGGTCCAGTTAAGGGAAGTCCCAAACCCTTGTATTTTGCTCTTCGAAAACTTTTTCCCCCACCGAGGATCGGGCAATCTAGATACCTCCCTTTAGACTGATGAAGTCCAAAGGTGAATCGTTTGAGATGTTTCGAACATTTCAAGATGAAGTACAAAAGAACTTGGCAAAACCATTAAGTTCTTTGATTAGATTGAGGTGGTGAATATTTGAGCCAAGAGTTTGACAATCATCTCAAAACTATGAAATCGTTTCAGAGTTGACTCCACCTGGAACACCAAATTGTATGGTGTGTCTGAGAGGAGGAATTGAACCTTGTAGGACATGGTTCATTCGATGATGGGTCAAGTTGACTTTCCTATTACCTTTTGAGGATATGCATTAGAAATAATGCGGTTACACTGAAATGTGTCCCTACTAAATCGGTTCCTTAGTCCCCACATGAGATGTGGCATGGAAGAAAACTTAGTTTGTCTTTCATAAAGATTTGGGGTTGCAAAACTTATATGAAGAGACTTGTCTCTGATAAGTTAGCACTAAATCTGACAAGGTTATTTTCGAAAATTAATTTTACAACCGAAAAGAGTACAAAATGTTTGTTGCTCTGTACGATTCGTTTCTTGAGAAATAGTTTCTCAATATAGAATCTAGTGGGAGTAAAATTAATCTTGAAAAGGTTCAAGAACCTGAAAATGACATGGATCCAAGACTAGAGACGGAACCAAGTTCACAAGGAGTTGTGGAACTGGTTCAAGATGCACAAGTCCATCGAAGATCGGATAGGTTACAATTCGAACCTGAGAAATATTGATTTCTTGTATCGGAAAGTAATAAAGTGGAAGTCATTGAGAATGACGATCCTACTTCCTATCTTGAGGCGATGTCCACTCCTAATTCGGATAAATGGTTAGGAACCATGGAATCCGAATTACAATCCATGTTTGATGATCAAGTTTGGATCTTGATTGAGCTACCTGAAGGTGTAAAAATTAAAGGGTGCAAGTAGGTCTTCAAGATCGACATGGATGGGAAGGTGTATACTTTAATGACTGAGGATTGTAACAAAGGGATTTAGGCAAATTCATAGTATTGACTATGTTGAAACCTTTTTTCCAGTTACAATGCCGAAGTCTATTAGAATTTCAATTGCCATAATCGCATATTATGACTATGTGATATGACAAATGGATGTCAAACGGCTTTCTTTAAACGGAAAGATTATTAAGGATGTGTATAGTACACAACCCGAAGTTTTGTCAATCCCAGAAATTCTAATAAAGTATACATGTTGCAAAGATCCATGAGATGGGTAGAAGCAAGCTTCGAGGAAATGGAATCTTCATTTTGATGAATTGGTCAAAAAGTTTGACTTCATCAAGTACGAAGATGAACCTTGTGTATACATGAAATTCAGTGGGAGCGTAGTATTAATTCTATTGTTTTATTACAATGATATATTACTCATTGGAAAACAAAGTTCCGACACTTAAGACTGTCAAGTCTTGGTCAAGGAAAGATTTCTCCATGAAAAATATGGGTAAAAGCCACTTACTTCCTTGGCATCAAGATCAATAGAGATAGATCTAAAAGGAATAAATTGGTTTGAGTCAAAATACTCACATTGACAAGGTTCTTAGAAGAATCTAAGAAAAGTAACATGTCAATGGGTCATGGTGTTTCTCTTATCAATACTCATTGTCTTATGACAACTGATGAGCAAAAAGGGAATGAATGAAGTTCCATATGCTCCGACATTTGGATCTGTAATGTGTGCCATGACTTGTACTTGACCCGACCTCTCATATGCTTTGAGCATGACGAGTCGATACCAATCTGATCCTGTTGAGAACCAATGGATGGCAGTTAAGACAATCCTTAAGTACTTAAGAAGAACTAAGGATACGTTCTTGGTATTTGAAAGGTTGGAAGATAATCTTGTTGTAAGGGTTACATAGATGCTAGCTTCCAAACTGCAAAGTTAATTTAAAATCGCAATTAGGATTTGTGTTTATGCTTATTGGAGGTGTGGTTTTGGTTGGAAAGATTCCAATTAGAAAATCGTAGCCAATTCTACTACTAAGGCCAATTTTTAGCAACATATAATGTAGCCAAAAGAGGCAGTTTGGATCAAAAGTTCATTTAGTGTTTTGGAAATGTTCCAAGTATCACTAATCGGTGGAACTTTGTTGTGATAAATATGGAGTCATTTGTGTAAACAATGGAACCAAGGTCACAACGGTGATCCAAACACATGCTTAGACGTTTTTCGAGAATTCATAAAGAATTAGAAGACGTAAATATGCAAAGTATCAACCGATGATGACATTAGGGATTCACTTACAAAGACCCTAGCACAGGCAGAAGCATGATGGTCATGTTAGGTCCATGAGTATTCGATACATAAATGGAGCCTAGTGCAAGTGGGAGATTGTTGGTGTAATGCCCTAGGCTTTAGTTATGTTTAACTTAAAATCTTTATGTATCATCTTTATCGTTTAAGTTTATTATTTGATTATTATATATTTTGCATATATATTGTAATAATCTCCGTCCCTAATTATTAAGTGAATAATTAGTATAATTGTAATGGATAATCATATGATGATTATATGCATAGAGATGCACATTGAAATTATGGGTACTTGTTAGTGAACAAGTGACTGGACTTGACCCGTATGATATTTATGCCATGGTCAAATGTCATAATTAAACCTCATATGGTCACTTCATTTAGTTCCTAGACCTGAGATTAACATGACCTTACATATGATGAAAGTTATTTTTGATTTTAGTCAAACGATATCTTAACACGATATTTATAAAGGCTATCTTTGGCATGATCGGATTCATGATGGGAATGATGATAAGTCAAGATGGAATTTGTCCCTCGAAAGAGAGATGTTTTGCTTGGGCCCCTCGTTGAGTGATAATGATGAAAGTGTATGACCATAGCCCAATGCGATTGGATTATCATTATACTCAAGATCGAGAAAGCATTGAACAAATATAAGTTGACGTGGACCATGATTTGTGTTCAATATAATATCGTGAGACAAAGGGAGAAATGGAAGTGTACCATTGGAAACGTGAACTCTTACGTTATATTAATTGGGTAGACATAATGGCTTACTAGAGTCCGCTTATGTTTTATGAGGGTCGATATAATCGGTCTCATTGCCAACATAATATAATCCTATTGGGTCACAGACAATTAGAATGAATTGGTTAAACCAAAGAAAGAATGATTGAGAGTTCCTGATATGGCTTAAGCAGCCGCGCGACAGAACTAGCCATCTGGTAAGTGTCGCCGCGCGACAGATCAAGCCACAGAGATGGTTTACAGCTTGTTTCCTAATACGATTAGGTCACAAACTCTAGTACTAATGTAGTATAAATATGAGTCTATGAACAGCCGAAACCTAGCCGAATTTTCTAAGGAAAAATCACAAAAGGGTTTCTCAATATTCTCTATAAGGTTTAATGATCTAGCAATCCTCAAGAACCATTCTTGGTTCATTCAAAGGTGTGGATACTACTAGAGGGTCTTCACTCGTACGACGATCAAGGCCTAGAGTTCTAATTGTTCAAGCAATCTGAAGATTCAAGTCTTGAAGATCGAAGTTTGTGATTCGAAATCACATTGATAATCGTTCTATAGCTCAAGAACGGAAATCATTTAAGGTTGGTAAAATCTATCTCATAGGAATTCAATTTAATCATAAAGAATGGATCTTAGGGCTCTTGGGTTTTGTGTCATTTAGATGCTTAATTCCGCTGCACATGGAACCATAAAACCCAACAATCAACATGTAGTGTGGTCGATGTTAACACTCGGAAAAACTCACTTAACTCTGTTAACGCCACCCAGATATTGTCAGGCAAGAGATCCCTGAGAGCAATCGGAAGTAGTCTACCCAGCAAAACGTGGCAATCATGACTCTTCAAACCCTGCACTTTCCCCTCCTCTACATTGACACAGTTACCAATGTTAGATGCGTAACCATCTGGAAGCTTTAAATCCTTGAGCCATTTAAGGAGGAGGAGTTTGTTTTCCTTTGTAAGCATGTATTGAGCCACCGGTTTCACTGTTTTACCATTGACCTCAGACAACTCTAAGGCCAGCCGCTTACAGATTTCCTTAAGGTCCATTCGACCTTTGATTGTGTCTTTAGTTGTTGCCTTGAAATCCATCAACGTGTTAAAAACATTATCGAATACATTCTTCTCAATGTGCATCACGTCAAGGTTATGTCGAATGAGATTTGTTTTCCAGTATGGCAGCTCCCAAAATATACTCCTCTTGGTCCATTTATGGGAAGTCCCAAACCCTTGTATTTTGCTCTTCGAAAACTTTTTCCCCCACCGAGGATCGGGCAATCTAGATACCTCCCTATAGACTGTGTCACCACTCAAACGAATCGAGGGCTCATCATGGTCATTGTTGTTCTTTTTAAACGCATTCTTATGGGTCCTGAATGGGTGGTCCTCTGAAAGAAATTATCTATGGCAATCGAACCAACATGGTTTTCCAGAGTGCTTGAGCATGAAAGACTTTGTGTCACTCATAAAATACGGACAGGCCAACTTCCCGTGGGTGCTCCAACCCGATAACATCCCATATGCAGGGAAGTCGTTAACTTTCCACATCAACGCAACCTTCATGCTGAAATTCTCTCGCTTGAAAGCATCCCACGTTTCGACCCCAACATGATAAGTTAAAGATTCTTAAACGGGTTTCTAAGCTTTTGTGTTTCAACCGTCACAACGTCACGTCGTAACATTAATTTTTATTCATTACCGTAAAATGCATAATTTTACAATAATGAATTAACACACACCCCTATCATATTTTTTAAATTATTAATATTGTGAATAATTTTAAATATTAATATTTAATTCTTTGTTGTAAAATATATAATTTTACAATGATGAATTAAATTAACATTTATAAACAAGATGAGAGTCTTTCTCATCCACAACTATCAAAACCCTATCCCATCTTTGACCAAGAAAGACAGAGCAAACAAGTTCTCGACTGTTTGAGCAAAGAATTTTCTGTTTAATAAGAACTTTTTCCAGTTTCACTGTCCTCTTCTCTCTAAGGATCTCAAACATCACAGCCATGTTTGTGCATGACATTGTTTGTTTTCTCTTCACTGGTGTTATACTGTCACAAGTAAAACAAGGTAACAATATAACACCAGTGAAGAGAAAACAGACACATTCACATACAAACATGACTGTGATGTTTAAGATCCTTATAGAGAAGAGGACAGTGAAACTCGAAAAACTCTTATTAAACAGAAAATCCTTTGCTCAAACAGTCGAGAACTTGTTTTCTATGTCTTTCTTGGTCAAAGATATGGACGGATTTGATAGGTGTGGATGAGAAAGGCTCTCATCTTGTTTATATTTTAAGATGTTAACCACCAACCACAATACCCTATAAGCAGTGCCACTAAGAGTTTTCTTCCTAATTTTAGACAATGATTAGGAGTCTAATTCCTTAACAATACTTTCATTCAAGTCTTTCTAATTTTAGACATTCACCCCCCCTCTCCCTTTGACTTTACACAAGCCATCTAATACAAATTAAGAGTAAACAGTTGACTGCTTGATCAAACATAGATCCGACCTAAGGTGCATCTAGGGTGCCAGGATTGATTTCAGGCGCTCAAACGTAGGAGACATACATCACCATCCGCGATGCCGTCAATCGCCCCAAAATGGGATCTAAAACCAGTGAGGTAGTGTGCGGTTGAATATGTTACATTATTGAGACATTCACCCCCCTCCCCCTTTGACTTTACGCAAGCCATCTAATACAACTAGAACTAACTTGCTCTTTCTCTTTGTGACAGACTGTAAATATGATGACCAATGTAAGGTGAGACATGTATGCCAAACACTAATGAACTTCTCATAACAACAAAATCCAGTGACTAATTTGTCTAGCATTCCATTTAGCATACTAAAACTTGCAATTACATGTAAAATGGATATGTTTTCATTCTCAACCTATATAGTTACTTTTATATAAAAACCATCAGAAAAGTATAAACAGCAAAACTCTAACTTTATTAACCAGAAAACACAATTCTTGGTTAACTGAGGCATTTACTTGAGAAGTAGTTATGCAGCCTTAGCATTTATTTTACATTATCCCAACCAAATGCACCATATGAGAACTCAATTCTAGCAGGTTTTTTTTTTTGCATAAACCAAGTACCCACTACCCAGTTTAAACACCAAATTTCTCTAAAAACTAATTCACTGGAAATTAAAGAACATAAATATTAAGATATACAAAACAACCATCTACAAATTAATCTCAATTTCACAACAAGAACAACAACAAGATACCTAAAACATTTCAAAGGATATCAAAACTGAGATGAAGAAAATATTAGGTCAACTCAGTCCAAAATTCAAAGGCACCTTCAACATCAAATTTAAGGCAAAACGCATTGGCAAAATCCCAAATTGGTGACGGCAAGGAGGGATGTGAGAGAGAAAGAGATTACAAATTACCAGTAGAGGCGATTAACGGAGAAGGAGGAGCTGTGATTTTCCGGCCGGTGTGCGAGTGAGACGGCGGCAGCAGCTCGAGATGGAGACGGTGGAGAAGGTGGACAGCGAAGCTTCGTGGCGGTGTGGAGAGGGTGGACGGCGGCGGTGTGACCGTGAGGGAAGAGAGAGAGATAAGAGATTGTTGTTTTGTTTAAGGAGAGAGAGAGAGTTTAGGGCGTAAAAGATTTTGGGGAGCTGAGATTTTTATTTATATTTAACGTCAGCGACGGAATAATTTCGCTGGTAGATAATAATTTCAGCGCGAAATTTAATTCCGTCGGTAGAATTAACCATCAGCGACGAAATTATTCCGCCGGTAAATGTTAATTAATTTTAATTTAGCAAATATCATTATTTTTATTTATATAAAACATGAAAATTATTTTAAATAAAATATAACAAATTACTCTCAAAAAAATAAATATAAGTCATTAAATATTATTTTTGAAAAATAAATAAATCATAAATTAAAAATAAAATAAAATAAAAATAGAGCTAAATAAATTAAAAAAAATCAAATTAACACTGACATAATTATTTTGCCGCTACTACCACCACGTACAACCACTACTACCACCACTACCACTACCACCACTCCACCACTACTATCACTACCACTACCACCATTACTATACCACCAAAACTATCACTACTACCACCACCACCATGCACTACCACCACCACTATTACCACTACCACCATCACCACCACCACTACTACTACCATCACTACTACCAGTACCACTACTACTATATATCACTACCACTACTACCACTACTACCACCACCACTATCACTACCACCACCACTACTATCACTACTAACGCTACTACCACCACTACTACCACTACTATTACTACTACCACCACTACCACTACCACTACCACCACTACTACCACTACTACCACAATACCACCACTACTACTACTACCACTACCACCACTACTACTGCTACTATCCCAACCCCTAAACCCTAAATCATATACTTATACCCCTAAACCCTAAACTCTAACCCTAAGCCTAAACCCTAAATCTCATATACTTATACCCCAACCCCTAAATCCTAAATCATATACTTATACCCATAAACCCTAAACTCTAACCCTAAGCCTAAATCCTAAACCCTAAATTTCAAATCTCATATACTTATACTCCAACCCCTTAACCCTAAATCTAATACTTATACCCCTAAACCCTAAACTCTAACCCCTAAATCCTAAACCATAAACCCTATATTTCAAATATCATATACTTATACTATATACTTTATACCCCTAAACCCTAAACTCTAACCCTAACACCTAAACCCTAAATCTCAAATCTCATATACTTATACCCTAGACGTGTCCAAAATCTAATCGGAACTGGCTAACCGACAGTTTTTAACCGGTCAACTAACGGGTCAAACCCGTTAACCGGTTTAACCGTAATCGGATTAACCAAAACCGACAGTTAACCGATTTGGTTAAGGTTACAGATTTTTCAAACCGACGGACCGGCGGTTATAACAGTCGGTTATTTAACCGGTTATAACCGTTAGAAATTCCCGCTTTTTTAACATTTCAGCTAGTTTTTAGAATTTCAGTCAGTTTTTTAACGTTTTCAGTTAGTTTTTTGGAATTTCAGTCAGTTTTTTAACATTTTTTGTTAGTTTTTTAACGTTTTCAGTTAGTTTTTCAAAATATCAGTTAGTTTTTTGAAATTCCAGTCAATTTTCTAACGTTTCTAGTTAATTTTTTAACGTTTTCAGTTAGTTATTTTGTTAATTAGTTCTAAAAATAATTAAAAATTAAATGTTATAACCACCGATGAAATAATTTCGTCGCTGATTAATTTAAAAGCATTAAAAATTAAATGTTATAATCACCGATAGAATAATTCCGTCGCTGATAAATTAAAAAAAAACTAAAAAACAAAATTAATTTATTACCGACAAAATTATTCCGTCGCTGGTTTATTTAAAAACTTAAAAAATATTTAATTCCCACCGACGGAATAATTCCGTCGCTGATTAATTAAAAATTAAATGTTATAATCACCGACAAAATAAATCAGTCGCTTATAAATTTAAAAAAAAATAAAAAAACAAAATTAATTTATCACCGACGAAAATATTCCGTTACTGGTTTATTTAAAATATTTAATTTCCACCGACAGATTAATTCTGCCGCTGAGAAAGCATTAGCGACGGAATATTCTGTCGATAATTTAGGCGCCAATTTAGTGGCGGTAATGAATCGAATATTCGACGAATATTCGTTTTTAGCGATGAAACCCAGCGACGAAGTTAAATTCCGTCGGTAATATCGACACCAAATTTATTTCGTCGCTATAGCATAATTTGTGCCGCTATATAGCGACCGAATGACTCCGCCGCTGGTAATTCCGTCGCTAAAGACACAGTTTCTGGTAGTGATCAAACAATGAGCCTAAGTATTATTACCATGCAGTCAAACACAAACATTGACATGGCGCTATGAAACTAGAGATTGATGCCTTAGAAGCTAATAACACATGGACACTTGAGTCACTAACACAAGGGAAAAAGGCAGTGGACTCAAAATGGGTCTACGATATAAACCATAAGTCAAACGGTGAGAGTGTATGATACAAGGCATGTTTGGTGGTGAAGGGTTTTACGCAAGTTGAAGGAATGGACTTCCACGAGACTTTCGCTCCAGTTGCAAAGTTAGTCACCATGCGCAGTCTCCTTGCAGTTACAACTAAAAAGAATTAGCACATTCATCAGCTTGACATGAACAATGCTTTCCTTCACGGTGATTTGGCCGAAGACGTGTACATGAAAATTCCTCAAGGCTTTGCAAAAGAGGGAGAAACAAGGGTTTTCAAACTTCAAAAATCTTTGTAAGGACTCCATCAAGCTTCAAGGAATTGGTATCACAAGTTCACTTTTAAGAATGGTACGACATACGTTGCTACCCTAATTTATGTTGATGACGTGATTCTTGCGGGCAACAATGGTGGTAAGATTAAATTTGTCAAATGGCACTTAATTACATGACTTCTTTAGCATCAAGGACTTGGGACCTTTGAAATATTTTTTAGGGATTGAAGTAGCACTATCACCGGAATGGATAGTTTTGAGCCAACGCAAGTATACATTAGATATACTTGAAGAGAGTGGACTACAAGGAGGAAGGCCAAGTTATTTCCCATGGTGCAAAATTTAAAGTTCGATCCCAAAGGTGATAGCCCACATGTTGATGTTTTGCAATACCGTCGACTATTAGATCGGTTATTGTACCTAACAGTCACACGCCCAGACATCCAATTTGCGTTGAATAAACTCGGTCAATACTTTTTCTTCCTGCGCACGGTGACCGAATTCTTCATGCATATTGTGACGCTGATTGGGGGGCTTTCCCTATGACACGTCGATCTTGTACAGGTTATTTCATTTCCCTATGAGGTGCTCCTATTTCATGGTGAACCAAAAAGCAATCTATAACTTCACGCTCATAGGCTGAATACCGAGCTATGGCCACTACTATTAGCGATATAATTTGGTTACTGAAAGGTCCTGTTTACTTTAATCAGATTGAAAGGTTAGACAGTTAAGCTTTGACAGCTGAGATGAAATCTTAGCTGTCAGATATTATCTGGTTTTAAAAGCAAGTTTTAAATGTGCAGCGGAATAATAAGTGTTTGAATAATGTAAAGACAAGTGAATAGTATATGTGTGTGTAGATGTGTGTGTGTGTTGTGTAATAATACCAAATGAACACAAGGAATTTTAAGGTGGTTCAGAGTTCACTCCTCCTACGTCCACCCTCACTGTCAACCTTGACAAGTGAGATCAATCCACTTAAATCTTGTTCCTGTTAAGATTTACAAAGGATTGGATAGGCAAGTTCCTTGAACTTCCTCTTCTTAATAAGTACGGTCTATTAGGGATTATGCTCTATACTAAGCAAATTACAATACCGACATAAAGTCTGTCTTAAGTGGTTTTACAAATCATTTTATACACCTGAGGTCAGTTACAAGTGTCTTAATGTTGTTTTGATTGTTGGTTGCAGGTTGAGATGGGTTGAAGGTAAGGTTGTAGAAGTTGTGTGTAAAAGGGGTGGTGTCTTCAGTCTTGGAGGAATCCTTTTATAGGCTTGAATATAGCCGTTGGAGGGGACAAGGAGACAAGGCAGTAAGTGTATGTTGGAGATGCATTTAGAGCCTTTGTTGACTGGAAAGTAACATAGCTGGAATCTGCAACCATGGATGTGATCTTTATGGAGATGAGCTGGCAGCATCAGTTGAGAGACGTTTGGGCAATGCACAACTTGATTATCACATAAGAACATCACTGCTGTTTGAATGAAGATCATAGCTGTCAGAGGGATGAAGCCTTTGCTGTTTGAGAACCTTAGCTGTCAAAGCTAAGTTCTTGATCTAGATGGTTTAGGCAATATGTAATGCTCCATATGTAAATAGATACATTAATGTATATGATTGGTTTTGAGATGGATCATTGCAGATTGGTTGAATCATAGCTGTCCAGTTGATATATAAGATGTGCAGTTTGGGTTAAGAGCATAGCTGTCCAGAGTCATATGTTATCTTGGCTGTCAGATAACATATGATATATTTCTTTGTCAAAACCTTTTATAACTATGTGGCTTACATAGTTAGGTCCTAACAATTTCCCCCTTTTTGGCAAAGTAATATATCTAATAAAGATATAACCTGCAAGATACTCATGAATTGAATATACCAATGAAGATGAGATCAATCTTCTTGATTCAATCAAAAGAGCTTTAAAACAAAACACATTATCCAAAATAAACATTGTTTTTTAAAGCAGAAACAGAAGATAGGGTTTAAAAAGACTTATCCAAAAAAAGACATAAAATTTTCTTAATCAGAAAATTCATCTCTTTCTCTTCTTGCTGCAAGGATCTCCTCTCTTTCAGCTAGCAGCACTTTCTTCATCTTGTCATCAACACCTCTGTAATACATCTCATTGTTCCATTCCCAGCTCATCTCATCATCATATGTGAAGGATTCATCTTGCCTTTCCTTGAGAACAGCCTTGGAGAGAGGTTCTTCATCATCTCTTAATCTCAGATTACCCCATTTGGGAGCCTTCTTAGGTTTTGAGCTTTGACCTTTGATTCCTGCAAATAGGTTAGAGAAGAAGGGGTTTGTTTGAAGAGAGATGGGTTGTGGAACTTGATGAAGAGGAGGATCTGTAGTGATAGTGAGAACAGTAGAGGTTGAAAACTGATGCTGTTTCATCACAGGAGCAATATCTTCATCATCACTTGACAAGACAACATTGGGAGCAGCACCAGAGGATCTTTTTCCTAGGTTGACATCTTCTTCCTCAGACTCAACAGCTTTCCCTTTAAATGCCTTCTTATCAGACTTGGATCCAGATGAGACTTCCAAAATGTGTCTCATTTTGGTTATCATTGACCTGGTGAATCTCTGCATGTCTGAGATGGTCACATGATATGGAGGCACATAGGTTGAAGGGTTAAAGGTTGGAGGAAGGTTGGCTTGGAGAGATCTGGTGTTTAGGGGAATGAAAGAGGGAGGTACTGAGGAAGATGGGGGAAACATAGCTGTCAGGCTTGGCTTTGCAATGACAGCCATGATTATGGATTTATTGAGACAAATCCTCCAGTACATTTCTTTGGCAAGCTCAATGCAAAGGGCATAAACCAGGGATGAGGGCATATAGATGCATTCATTGATATTTGAAGAGAGAAGCTGGGAGAACAAAATTTCCCAATCAATGATGGTGGCAATATCCATGAAGTTTGGTAGTCTGGGGGCTTTGTGAAAGAAGGAGTTAGGGAGAGCTATTCTGTACTTTTTCCATTCCTCATGGGCAAACATGATAAGCCCACATCTATTCCTTGCATGGATCATAATGGAATTTTTGCTCAACAGCCAAGGGTTGGGGATTAAGCTAGGATTGGCAATCTCAGGAAGGTGGGTAATCTCCTTCAATCTTTGGTGGGCAGCCATGATGGAGGGTAAGGAAAAATCAATGTCACAGTCTAGAATCCAAGGTTCACAGGTTGGAAGATTTTCAAACTCAGGGGTAGGATTAGGTGGATCTTGTGTTACAGGTTCAGGTTGGGTTTCAGAATCATGGGTAGGATCAGTTGATTCTTGGGTTTGAGCAGGCTCAACAGGATTGGATTGAGATTCAGGTTCAGGCATGCTAGCTTTCTTAGCACTATCTCTGGTTCTGATTAAATCCAAGGCTTTTTGGACATCTTCCTCAGTTAACAAGGATCTTAAGTAATAAAGAACAACAGGGAGATGCTTAGGATCTTCTAAAGATAGTCCTTCAGATGCCTTAAAGATGTTTTCAGGAATGGGGGAAGGATCTGAGGGGCTTGAAATGGGTGATGCATGACCAGAGAAGGGCATAGCTGTCAGAATGGGAGAGGGAGGACTGCTGTTCCCCCTTAACTGAGGCTCATCCTTTTCAGAGCTAGGACTATTCCCCCTTTCTTTTTCAACACTAGGCTCATTTGGACTAATGTTTAAGGGATTGAGGTTGAGGATGCCTTGAGCCACAGAGTCATGTGGTGAACTGGATTGGTCTTTAGATGAGGAGGGTTGAGGTGTGATTGGTTTCAACCTTTTGGATGGGGAAGTGTCTTTGTCTGATTTTCTCTTCCTAGAGAAAGTATTGAGAGTTTGAGAGGGGGTAGAGATTACCTTAGATGTGGTGACAGCAACTGAGGTAACCTTAGCTGTCAGAGAGGATGCTTCCATAGCTGTCCCAGATGACTGTCCAACCTTAGCTGTTCTCACTTCCATCAGAGACTCAGCAACAGCTCTTCTCAGGTTTTCTTCATACTCATCATCATGGCTTTCTTCCTCTTCACCAGCATACTCATCAATAGCTTTGAAGATGGTATCTGACTGGGTTTCTTCACTGTCAGCTTGTTCCTCAGCAATCATCTTTCCTTTGTCAGTCCCTTGAGCCTTTTCTTGCTTAATAGTTTCCTCTACTTCTTTATGTACTTTCTTTCCTTTGCTAAGCTTCTTTCCTTTTCCAGTTCTCTTCATCTTTGCTAGGCTTTTTCTCCTCTTGATCTTGCTAGGAGAGGTCTCTTGAGCTCTTTCTCTTATTATGACACCCTTGTCATGCTTTCTCTTGGATCTCTTGTCATTGACCATGTTCACCAATGACTTCCATATCTTCATATCTTTCTCAGATTTCTCTTTCAGTCTTTTTGAGGCTTCATCAAAGTTCTCAGAGCTGTCCCCAAGCTCCAACTTTTTCTTACTCTTGAGTTTGAATGTACTCAAGTTGAAGCTTCTGGTAGGCACCAGAGATGTAGACTCAAGCCACTCATCTTTAAGAGGAGGATTCAATCTTGGAATTATTTGATGGAGGATTCCACTCATGAATCTGAAATTGTTCATTCTAGGGTTTTGCTTTTTGAATTTCCAAGGGGAAGGGGATATGGCAAGTTGGAAGTTGTGTAGCAGTGCAACACTCCAGTTTATCTCCTTGGTCATCAAACTGAGGGCTTGTTTCCATTCATTTGGACTGATTTGGTCAAAGGAGGATTGCTTTCCATCAAACCCTTTGATGACAACATCCATTAGGGTTGATTTGATTAAATCAAGGTCTTTCTTTTTGATTGGTTTGTCCTGAACCAATTGATAGTTGCAGCTAGGTTTATCAAAGAATCTTTTGTAGAAAGGTTCCAAGTTGTTGTCTTTTCTATTCCAGAGGTTGCTAAGGCCTTCATTCTTGATTGGGATGTTGTAAACTTTGGACACAACCTTGGGGGTCACATTGATCTCAGTCCCTTCAATGTTGATTCTTATTGCTCCAGATTGCTGTCTTTCTCCTTTCATAAACATTTCTCTGCATAACTTCTCGTAAATGGGAGGTTGAGCTTCCATCATGTTGCAGAGATGATTGGATTCTAAAATTTCCTTGATTAGAGCTCCAACCTCATGCTCATAGAATTCTGGTTTGATGAAGTAACCATAAGCTTCAGGGTAAGACATGGTTGAATGAAACAGAGTTTTAGGGTTTTGAAGAACAGAGGGAATCAGAGAGAGAAATTAGGAGGAAGAAGATAGTTTGAAGGAAGAGGGGTTAATTTCGCAAGGTTAAATGGTAATTGATGTGGGAATTGGTGGAGTTCAACGGCTAATACGTGGGTTACTGCAACGGTTAAAAATGAACATTTAAGAGAGTGACTGTTCATGAACAGTGTTATTTGTCCCCCACTCATTACTTGTGCAATAACTTCCCATAAAACATGGGAGTTATTTCCGTACACAAAGACGAAATTTCAGAGGGAATAAACAGAGAAGTTAATAGATATGTGTTAGTGGCAAGTTCCAAAATTTCCTCGATTTGGCAAGAACTAAATTCATAGCTGTCAGACTTGATGACCAGCCAAGCCTATTTTGAATGATCATTGCCACTAATTTGACTGAAACTAAATTTGTCTATAAAAGGAAATGGTTCAGATGATGAAATTTACCAAATTCATTTCATTTATAGCAAATGGGAAGATTAGTTTCAATGTTCAGTCCTAGCAAAATGGCTAAGACAGCAAAGAAACTTGTCTTTCAAAGTCCAAGGGTAGATGAAACAAGAGAGGAAAGGTTTGAGAGAGAGTTTCTGTCATATAGACTCCAAACAGATAATGGTTTGGAACAGGAAGTGGATCAACTGCTAAATGATAATCCACATAAGGAAGAGGAGTTGAGGGAGAGAGAGATAAGAAGGAAATTTTGGGAGGAGGAGAGACTAGCACTGTTGGAGGGTGAGAAAAACAGGTTAAGGGAGATAGCTAGGAACAAGGGTAAAGCTAAGATGCTTGGAGAGGGGCACAATGATCTGACAGCTAAGGTTAAGCTGTCAAGAAAAGATAAGGAAGGTGAATCAAGTAAGCATGTTAAGGAAGATGTAGAGAGGGTTTATACCTTGGGAGAGCTAGTGAAGCTTGACAGCAATGAAAGGATTAAGGTTGACACACAAATTGGTCAACCTGATTTCATAGCTGTCAAGAAGTACACAGCTGTAACCAGGGATTCACTTACTCTAGGTCAAACAGTTCTTGAGGGAACTGGAGACAACTTTGCAGGAGTGCAAAGTTCTCCTTCCAAGGCTTATATAAAGTTGTTTTATCAGTTTCTCAAGTGTTTAAGTCCAGCAGCTTTGAATGGTGATGAAGATGAAGGTCCTCAGTCTGATCAAGCTATTATTGCACAGGCCAGTGCAAACTCTTCAGGTACCTTCAGCTTTATCTCACCACTCAGTGAGTATCCTCCTTATAATGCAGTGGAGGAATGGTGGCCCAGGAGGGTGTGTCCTTCTTTGCAGTTTTCAACCACAGCTATTGATCCTTTTATGGAAAGGCACCCTGTGTGGCTAGAGAGGTATGGGGACTTCAAAGAGAATGCATATCAAGCTCCAGATATTATCTATAGTGATAATGGATGTGGAGGTGATTGCTTCCAAGATCAGCTATGGAATAGTCAAGATTGACAATCCTTAGCTGTCAAAGTATTCAGGAGGGCTAGCTGTGATGGGAAGGAGGATAGTGAAGCTTTTGATAAGGAAATTTGTGTTTGTGTTTGATGATTTGTGTTTTGAAGATTTGATGTAAGGTAGGAGTGTGTTTTGGTTTGATGTTTTAGGAAGGTTTTAGGGTAGGGTGATGGTTAGCTGTCAGATTCCACAATGTTGACAGCAGCCATAGGTAATGTTTTTCCTTGTTATCAATGAAAGCTCTTTATTTTGGCAAGTTAATCATCCCTAACATTGCTCTTAGCATTTCAAATCTCTTTTCATCCATGGCTTTTGTTAGGATGTCAGAGACATTATCTTCTGTGCAAACTTTGGCCAAGTTAATATTTCCCTTTTCTACATGGTCTCTAATGAAGTGATGCCTAACTTCAATGTGATTTGTCTTGGAATGTTGAATAGGGTTTTCTGTCATTGCAATAGTGCTTGAGTTGTCACAGAAGATGGGAATGTTAGACAATTCTATTCCAAAGTCTTGAAGTTGACTTTTGAGGTAAAGAATTTGTGAACAGCATAAGCCAGCAGCAATGTATTCAGCCTCAGCTGTTGAGGTAGCTACTGAGGTTTGCTTTTTGCTTGACCATGAGATGATTCTTGATCCAATAAACTGACATCCACCACTTGTGGATTTTCTATCTAGATTGCATCCAGCATAGTCTGAGTCAGTGAATCCAATTAGAGAGAATGGGGATTCAGTGGGATACCACAAACCATAATCAGGGGTTCCTTTGAGATATCTCAAAATTCTCTTGACAGCAGAGAGATGAGATTCCTTGGGATTGGCTTGAAATCTTGCACAAAGACAAACACTAAACATGATGTCAGGTCTTGAAGCTGTCACATATAGGAGAGATCCAATGTAGCTTCTATAAAGAGTTGGATTCACACTTTGGCCATCAGAATCAGCATGTAGTTTGGTTGTGGTTGACAGAGGGGTTTTAGCTGGGGAAGCAGTTTGCATGTCAAACTTCTTGATCATATCCCTTGTGTATTTAGCTTGGTTAATGAAGATTCCTTCCTTCATTTGCTTGACTTGAAGGCCCAAGAAGAAAGTGAGCTCACCAATCATGCTCATTTCAAACTGATTCTTCATAATATCCCCAAATTCAGTGCACAAGTCCTCATTTGATGAGCCAAAAATGATGTCATCAACATAGACTTGGATGAGCAACTGATCATTTCCATATTTCTTGATAAACAAAGTATTATCAATATGGCCCTTGGTAAATCCTTTGCCAAGGAGATACTTAGATAGGGTATCATACCAAGCTCTAGGTGCTTGCTTAAGCCCATACAAGGCTTTGTCCAATTTGTATACATGATCAGAAAATTTGGGGTGCTCAAATCCAGGGGGTTGAGATACAAAAACTTTTTCATTTAAGACTCCATTCAGGAATGCACTTTTGACATCCATCTGAAACACTTTCATCTTCTTGAATGAAGCATAGGCAAGGAATAGCCTTATAGCTTCCAGTCTTGCAACAGGAGCAAAAGTCTCATCATAATCAATACCTTCTTCTTGTCTGTATCCTTGAGCAACCAATCTAGCTTTGTTCCTTACTACACTACCCTCTTCATTCATCTTATTTCTAAAAACCCATCATGTCCCAATGACAGTTCGGTTTTTAGGCTTAGGAACAAGCTTCCAAACTTTGTTTCTTTCAAATTGCTCCAATTCTTCTTCCATTGCTTCTATCCAATCTGGGTCTTGAAGAGCTTCATTTATCTTTTTGGGTTCAATTTGAGAGATGAAGGCACTCATTAGAGAGTCAAGGACAGGCATGTTAGGAGGTATGTCCATTTTATGTATAGGTAGGTCAATATAGATGTTTTTATTTGGAGGGATGATGTGGGTAATGGTTTCAGGTTGAGGAATTGAATGAGAGGTGTTGTCACAAGGTTGGATAGGGTCTTTTTCAAAGGGATTTTGATGACTGGATGAAGGTAGGCTATTAGGTGCATCATGGCTGTCAGATGCACCTTTGCTGTTGAGAAGGGATTCTTGGCTGTCAGACAAAGTGGGATGAATGTTAGAGTTTTTGGGCACCATATAGGGAAGGGAAGGTGAATTTTCTTCAGGATTGAGGTTTGAGGGGTCATGAACAGGAGACACCTCAGGAACATTGTCTGAATTCCCAATAGATTCATCAAAATCACATAATTCAGTGTGGCTTTGATCATTGTTTTCATCAAAGTCTACATGAATTGATTCTTCTACAACAAGTCTTCTTTTGTTGTAAACTCTATAGGCTTTGCTAGTGTTAGAGTATCCAAGGAAAATTCCTTCATCACTTTTGGAATCAAATTTATCAAGGTTGTTTTTCCCATTGTTGTGTATGAAGCATCTACTTCCAAAGCCATGGAAGTATGAAATGGTTGGTGTTCTTCCATTCCATAGCTCATAGGGAGTCTTGGAGTGAAACTTGTTGATGAGGGTCTTGTTCTGGACATAGACAGCAGTGGTGACTGCTTCACCCCAAAAATACTTAGGGAGGTTGTGTTCTGACAGCATAGATCTTGCTGCTTCACATATTGTTCTGTTTTTCCTTTCAGGAACTCCTTTTTGTTGTGGAGTTCTGGGAGCAGAGAAGTTGTGCTCAATTCCTTTCTGATCACAATATTCTTCAACACCAGTGTTTTCAAATTCCTTACCATGATCAGATCTGATTTTGATAATGGATAAACCCTTTTGGTTTTGAATTTTATTGAACAGTTTGACTAGTTGTTCCAATGTATCTCTTTTGGATTCAAGAAGAATAATCCAAGTAAATCTAGTGTAGTCATCAACTACAACAAGAGAGTATCTCTTTCCACCAAGAGATCTAGTTCTGATTGGTCCAAAAAGGTCCATGTGGAGTAATTGAAGAGGTTTTGAGGTATCTAATCTGGTTTTGGCAGTGAAGGAGGTTTTCTTTTGCTTTCCACATTGACAAGCTTTGCACAATTTATCCTTTTTGAAGGGTATTTTGGGTAGGCCTTTTACTAGGTTTGAGTGGGCTAGTTTTGAGATGCTTTTCAGGTTTAGGTGAGCCAATCTTTTGTGCCATAGCCAAGACATATCAGATTGACTGAAGGAGAGTAGGCAGAGGGCATCTGAAGAATCCACAATTTCAAGGTTTAGACAGTAGAGGTTGCCTTTTCTTATTCCAGTGAGAATTGATTTGTTGCTGACATCTTTGACGGTGCGGTGGTTTTGGAACATACAACATGATATCCCTTATCACAAATCTGACTGAGGCTAATCAAATTGTGCTTGAGACCCTCTACATAAGACACATTAGTAAAAATGATGTCTTTAGTAACAAGGTTTCCTGATCCTTTGACTTTTGCTTGAGAGTTGTCACCAAAAGTTACATTTGGACCATTTTTAGGGACATATTGTTGTAACCACTCCTTGTTGAAAGTCATGTGCCTCTTTGCATCCACTTTGTCCAAGTACCATATTCCTTTCCTAGGTTCCTACAAAAGAAAAATAAATTTATGGTACCCTTTATTCTTTTGGGTCCAAAGGATTAGAATTTCTTTGGTACCCTAGCTTTGTTCATTGCCCTCTTTCCAAAATACTGGTTTAGGGCATTATAATATCCCATGATTTGCAACATATAGGGAGTAGGAGCAATTGGTTGGGATTGATTAGGAAACTGGTTGGGAGAAAAGAATTGATTTTGGTTGTGAAACTGAGAGTGATTTTGGAAGCTGTTTGAGTGAGATGATCTAGGGGAAGTACTTTGACTGGCATGGCTTCTTCCATTTGAATATGTCCAGTTGGGTCTTTGTTGTTTGGTATATGAATGGTGGTTGTAGAATCTTTGCTGTCTGGGAGATCTTTGTTGTCCATCATGTCTTGGCTGTCTAGGAGATCTCTGCTGTCCACTATATCTTGGCTGTCTAGGAGATCTCTGCTGTCCACCATATCTTGGTTGGTTTTTCATTACTTGCTCCTTGATTCCTTTCTTTTGCCAAATGTAATTGTCTTTGTTGCCTTTGTTTGCTTGTTTTTCTATACCTTTGGATTGTCTTGGACTGGCAATAAGAGTTTCATCAGTGCAAGAGGGACTAGTTGGAATTGTTTCTTTAGTGTGGCTGGAGCTAGCTTCATCCATTTTTCCCTTTTTCTTGAGATCTTCCTTGGTTTGAATAGGATAGACATTTTCTTGGGATTTGACATAGTTCATGCTTTCAAGAACCATCTTGTCAATAGCCTTTTCATCAGTGAGAGGGGTATATGTGTTCATAGTAGGATTGTTAGCTCCGATTCCTGATTTGTCACTTGGGTGTCTTTGGTTGTAGCTAAAGTGGGTCAAGGCTTTTTCAGAACTATTCCAGGATTCAAACTTCTTTCTAAGGGTTTCATTTTCCTTTTCAAGGTTGATGTTGATTTGGTTGGTTTCCAGAAGTTTGTAATTCATAGCTGTCAGCTCTTCATTAGCTTTTTCAAGCATAAGGTTTTGAACTTTCAGTCCTTGGTTGGCTCTTTCAAGGCTATCAATGGTTTTACTTTGGCATAGATTATCAGTGAGCAATGAAGCAAAGCCAGTTTGGTGTCTTTTTATTTGAATTAGAAGGGTACTAACTAATTGTTTAAATTCTTCATTATTTAAAGAGTTGAACTGAGGTACCTGTTTTAGTTCTTCAGCAACAGCTAAGGCTTCAAAGTCTTCTTCATTGTCTGAATCTTCATCATCTTCTGCCATTAAGCATATCATTGCTTCTTCTCCTTCACTTTCAGAGTCACTGAACTCACATTCCTCATCACTGAAGTTAGATGAGTCAGCAATCAGTACTTGCTCTTTGTTCTTCTCATTCTTCCTCTTTGTGCAGTTGTAGCAGTTACACCTTGAACTGTGAATGATTTCCTTGGAGTATGAAAACTTCTTAGCTGTCTGATTTTCCCTAGGTTTCCTTGGTTCAGGGCAATCAGATGAGTAATGGCCAAGCTTCTTACAGTTGAAGCATTCAACTTTCTTTTTAGGGTTTTCTTGTTCAGAAGTGGATGGGCTATAGCTTCTTTCAAATGACTTCTTATGAGCTCTTAGGGTATTTCTGACAGCCATGGATATGAGACTTGGTAGATCTCCTTGAGAGAGATTGTTTGAGGGAAGGTTTACTTTTTGGAGGGAAAGAAGAACCATGGAGTCAATGTCTTGTTGGGTGATTGGTTTTTGAGTGGTTTCTTGGGCAGCTAAGGCAAGGGTTTGTGAAATGGAAGGAACTGGTTGAAGTTTTATCATTCCTTCTAGTTCATAAGCTTCTAGCTTTCCAAAGTATTGTTCAACAGTCATGGTGCTCCATTCTGAGCCTTCTCTTATTGGTAGAGCTACCTTCTCATATTCTTGAGGAAGGTTGGAGTATATTTTGAGACACAGATCTTGGTTCTCAAAAGTTTTACCATGATCAGCAATGGATCTTACCAAGTCTTCAAATCTTGGTTTTGCAGCACTTACTTTCTCACTAGGGTAGAATTTAAAATTGTCAAGTTGTCTAAGAAGGTTGTATAGGTTTTGGGTTCTAACACTGGAGTGTTTCTGGAATTTGGTATGGATGAGTTCCCAAGCAGCCTTTGCAGTTGGCTCTTTTGCAATTTCTTGTGCTAGAGAGTCATTAACACTCTTTTGGAGTATGTTTTTGACTTTCAAATTAGCACTAACCAGTTGTCTTTCTGAATCAGTCCAGAATTTTGGGGATTTATTTTTGCTAGGTCCACCATTTGAATCTAGGGTGACAGGGCAAATGACTTCATTTTCTAGTACAAACCAGTTCCAGATGCTGTTTGCATCAAGGTAGGTTTTGATTTTTGAAGCATAAATTTCAAATGATCCACAGTCATCAATGTGGGGAATGTCTTTCTCATTATTTCTCCTTGGTTGAGGCATGGTGGGTTGGTAATTGATCCTTCACAAGTTGTTAGACTTTTGAGTGTGAAGACAAGCTTTGATACCAATTGAAAGGTCCTGTTTACTTTAATCAGATTGAAAGGTTAGACAGTTAAGCTTTGACAGCTGAGGTGAAATCTTAGCTGTCAGATATTATCTGGTTTTAAAAGCAAGTTTTAAATGTGCAGCGGAATAATAAGTGTTTGAATAATGTAAAGACAAGTGAATAGTGTATGTGTGTGTAGATGTGTGTGTGTGTTGTGTAATAATACCAAATGAACACAAGGAATTTTAAGGTGGTTCAGAGTTCACTCCTCCTACGTCCACCTTCACTGTCAACCTTGACAAGTGAGATCAATCCACTTAAATCTAGTTCCCGTTAAGATTTACAAAGGATTGGATAGGCAAGTTCCTTGAACTTCCTCTTCCTAATAAGTACGGTCTATTAGGGATTATGCTCTATACTAAGCAAATTACAATACCCACTTAAAGTCAGTCTTAAGTGGTTTTACAAATCAGTTTATACACCTGAGGTCAGTTACAAGTGTCTTAATGTTGTTTTGATTGTTGGTTGCAGGTTGAGATGGGTTGGAGGTAAGGTTGTAGAAGTTGTGTGTAAAAAGGGGTGGTGTCTTTAGTCTTGGAGGAATCTTTTTATAGGCTTGAATATAGCCGTTGGAGGGGGACAAGGAGATAAGGTAGTAAGTGTATGTTGGAGATGCATTTAGAGCCTTTGTTGACTGGAAAATAACATAGCTGGAATCTGCAACCATGGATGTGATCTTTATGGAGATGAGCTGGCAGCATCAGTTGAGAGATGTTTGGGCAATGCACAACTTGATTATCACATAAGAACATCACTGCTGTTTGAATGAAGATCATAGCTGTTAGTGGGATGAAGCCTTTGCTGTTTGAGAACCTTAGCTTTCAAATCTAAGTTCTTGATCTAAAGGGTTTAGGCAATATGTAATGTTCCATATGTAAATAGATACATTAATGTATATGATTGGTTTTGAGTTGGATCATTGCAGATTGGTTGAATCATAGCTGTCCAGTTGATATATAAGATGTGCAGTTTAAGTTAAGAGCTTAGCTGTCCAGAGTCATATGTTATCTTGGCTGTCAGATAACATATGATATATTTCTTTGTCAAAACCTTTTATAACTATGTGGCTTACATAGTTAGGTCCTAACAGTTACGATGGTTGCTACTCGATATAGAGGCTCCATAGACAAAGGCAACTCTTTTACACTGCGACAATCAAGCTACATGTCACATTGCAAACAATCAAATCTTTCATGAATGAAAGCACATTGAGATGGATTGTTTTTTTGTTCATGAGAGTGTTGAATCTTGTGACATTATTCCGTGTAAGATTTCCACCCATGATCAAGTTGCCGAACTATTTACAAAGGCACTTGGTGCAGATTTTATTCTTCACATTACTTCTGTAATTTTATTAAAAATTACTAAAAGGACCAGTTATCTATCCGTGTCCCTGATACTTGCACAAATTAATAATTGTGTTACAAGCTCTAAAGAACATAGAGAGCCAGTTGATTCGCATTTGAAATCCTTACAACCAAAATGTTAGGACCTAACTATGTAAACCACATAGTTATAAAAGGTTTTGACAAAGAAATATATCATATGTTATCTGACAGCCAAGATAACATATGACCTTGGATAGCTAAGACCTCAAAATCAAACTGCATATCTATTTATATCACCTGGACAGCTATGATTCAATCAACCTACAAAGATATCACTCAAAACCTCTCTTGTACATTAATGTATCTAAATTACATGTGTAGTATGATGTATTACATAATGCCTAAACCTTCTAGATCAGAAATTAGCTCTGACAGCTAAGGTTCTCTCACAGCAAAGGTTTCACTCCTCAACAGCTATGATCTTCAACATCAACAGCTATGAAGAATTCCTGTGATGACCAAGATGTGCCTTGTCCAAATCTCTCCATACAGATGTTGCCAGATCATCTCCATGAAGATCACATGCCTGGTTGCAGATTCCAGCTATTTTATTCTCCAGTCAACAAAAGCTCTAAATGCAACTCCAACATGCATTTACTCCCTTGTCTCCTTGTCTCCTCCAACGGCTATTTCCAAGCCTATAAAAGGAACTCTCCAAGACTGAAGACCTCACCCCCTTTTTACACACAACTTCTACAAACCTTGCATCCAAACCTTCTCAACCTGCAACCAATAATCAAAACAATATTAAGACACTTGTAACTGATCTCAGGTGTATAAACTGATTTGTAAGAACCCCTTAAGGCCCGACTTTAAGTGGGTAGTGTGAATAGCTCAGTGTAGAGCTTGATCCCTAATAGACTGTACTTATTAGGAAGAGGAAGTTCGAGGAACTTGCCTATCCAATCCTTTGTAAATCTTAACGGGAACTAGATTTAAGTGGATTGATCTCACTTGTCAAGGTTGACAGTGAGGGTGGACGTAGGAGGAGTGAACTCTGAACCACCTTAAAATTCCTTGTGTTCAATTGGTATTATCACACAACACACACACATATACACACACATACACTATTCACTTGTCTTTACATTATTTCAAACACTTTTATTCCGCTGCACATTTAACTCCAATCTTTAAAACCAGTTAACCTCTGACAGCTAAGATTTCACCTCAGCTGTCAAACCTTAACTGCCTAACCTTTAATTTGATCTAAGCAAACATGACCTTTCAATTGGTATCAGAGCTTGTCTTCACACACAAAAGTCTAACAACTTGTGAAGGATCAACTACCAACCCATCATGCCTCAACCAAGGAGAAATAATGAGAAAGACATTCCCCATATTGATGACTGTGGATCATTTGAAATATATGCATCAAAAATTAAAACATACCTTGATGCCAATAGTATTTGGAATTGGTATGCCCTTGAAAATGAAGTCACATAACCTGTATCTGTTGATACAAATGGTGGACCTAGCAAAGTAAAATCTCAGTGCAGACAGATTCAGAAAGACAGCTAGTCAGTGCCAACCTTAAAGTCAAAAACATACTCCAAAAGAGTGTTAATGACTCTCTTGCTCAAGAAATTGCCAAGGAACCATCTGCAAAGGCTGCTTGGGAACTCATTCATACCAAGTTCCAAAAACACACCAGTGTTAGAACACAAAACCTATACAACCTTCTTAGACAACTTGACAACTTCAAGTTTTACCCTGGTGAGAAAGTAAGTGCTGCAAAACCAAGGTTTGAAGACCTGGTAAGATCCATTGCTGATCATGGTAAAACCTTTGAGAACCAAGATCTGTGTCTCAAAATATACTCCAACCTTCCTCAAGAATATGAGAAGGTAGCTCTACCAATAAGAGAAGGCTCAGAATGGAGCACCATGACTGTTGAACAATACTTTGGTAAACTTGAAGCCTATGAACTAGAAGGAATGATAAAACTTCAACCTGTTCCCTCCATTTCACAAACTCTTGCCTTAGCTACCCAAGAAACCACCCAAAAACCAATTACCCAACAAGATATTGATTCTATGGTTCTTCTTTCCCTCCAAAAAGTAAACCTTCCCTCAAACAACCTATCTCAAGGAGATCTACCTAGTCTCATATCCATGGCTGTCAGAAATACCTTGAGAGCACATAAGAAGTCCTTTGAGAAAAGCTATAGCCCATCCACCTCTGATCAAGAAAACCCTAAAAAGAAAGTTGAATGCTTCAACCGCAAGAAGCTTGGACATTACTCATCCGATTGCCCCGAACCAAGGAAACCTAGGGAAAATCGACGGCTAAGAAGTTCTCATACTCCAAGGAGATTATTCACAGTTCAAGGTGTAATCGCTACAACCGCACAAAGAAGAAAAATGAAAAGAACAAAGAGCAAGTATTGATTCTTTGACTCATCTAAGTTTAGTGATGAGGAATGTGACTATAGTGACTCTGAAAGTGAAGGAGAAGAAGCAATGATATGCTTGATGGCTGGAGATGATGAAGACTCAGACAATGAAGAAGATCTTGAAGCCTTAGCTGTTGCTGAAGAACTAAAACAGGTACCTCAATTTAATACTTTAAATAATGAAGAATTTAAGCAATTAATTAGTACTCTTTTAATACAAATAAAAAGACACCAAACTGGCTTTGCTTCATTGCTCACTGATAATCTATCCCAAAGTAAAACCATTGAAAGCCTTGAAAGAGCCAACCAAGGACTGAAAGTTCAAAACCTTATGCTTGAAAAAGCCAATGAAGAGCTGACAGCTGTGAATTCTAAACTTCTGGAAACCAACATCAATCTTGAAAAGGAAAATGAATCCTTAAGAAAGAAGTTTGAAACCTGGAACAGCTCTGGAGAAGCCTTGACCCACTTTAGCTACAACCAAAGACACCTAAGTGACAAATCAGGAATTGGAGCTAACAATCCTACTATGTACACATATACCCCTCTTACTGATGAAAGGGCAATTGACAAGATGGTTCTTGAAAGCATGAACTATGTCAAAGCCCAAGAAAATGTTTATCCTATCCAAACCAAGGAAGATCTCAAGGAAAAAGGAAAAATGGATGAAGCTAGCTCCAGCCACACTGATGTATCAACTCCAGATAGCCCCACTCACACTGATAAAACTCATATAGCCATCCTAAAACAGTCAAAAGGAAAAGGAGAACAAGCAAGCAAAGGTAAATACATATGTCAAAAGAAAGGAATCAAGGAGCAAATGAAGGAGAACCAACCAAGACATGGTGGACAGCAGAGGTCTCCTAGACAATCAAGACATGGTGGACAGCAGAGGTCTCCTAGACAACCAAGACATGGTGGACAGCAGAGGTTTCCTAGACAGCCAAGATATGGTGAACAGCTGAGGTCTCCAAGACAATAAAGATTCTATGATCATCACTCATATGCCAAACCTCAAAGACCTAACTGGCCATTCTCTAATGGAAGAAACCATGCCCAACACAATACCTCTCCTAGATCATCTCATAATTCCCCAAGCCATTCTCAGTTTCATAACCAAAATCAATTCTCTTCTCCCAACCAATTTCTTAATCAAACCCAACCTATTGCTCCTACTCCCTATATGCTGCAAATCATGGGATATTATAATGCCCTAAACCAGTACTTTGGAAAGAGAGCAATGAACAAAGCTAGGGTACCAAAGAAATTCTAATCCTTTGGACCCAAAAGAATAAAGGGTACCATAAATGTATTTTTTTTTGTTTTGTAGGAACCTAGGAAAGGAATATGGTACTTGGACGGTGGATGCGACGAGGCACATGACTTACAACAAGGAGTGGCTACAACAATATGTCCCCAAAAATGGTCCAAATGTAACTTTTGGTGACAATTCTCAAGCCAAAGTCAAAGGATCAGGTAACCTTGTTACTAAAGATATTATTTTCACTAATGTATCTTATGTAGAGGGTCTCAAGCACAATTTGATTAGCCTTAGTCAGATTTGTGATAAGGGATATCATGTTGTTTGTTCCAAAAACCACTGCACTGTCAAGGATGTCAACAACAAATCAATCCTCACTGGAGTAAGAAAAGGCAACCTCTACTGTCTAAACCTAGAAATTGTGGATTCCTCAGATGCCCATTGCCTACTCTCCTTCAGTCAATCTGACATGTCTTGGTTATGGCACAAAATATTAGCTCACCTAAACCTGAAAAGCATCTCAAAACTAGCCAACTCCAACAAAGTAAAAGGCCTACCCAAAATACCCTTCAAAAAGGACAAGTTGTGCAAAGCTTGTCAATGTGGAAAACAAAAGAAAACCTCCTTCACTGCCAAAACCAGACTAGATACCTCTAAACCTCTTCAACTTCTTCACATGGACCTTTTTGGACCTATCAGAACTAGATCTCTTGGTGGAAAGAGATACTCTCTTGTTGTAGTTGATGACTACACTAGATTTACTTGGATCATCCTTCTTGAATCCAAAAGAGATACTTTGGAACAACTTGTCAAATTGTTCAATAAAATTCAAAACCAAAAGGGTTTATCCATCATCAAAATTAGATCAGATCATGGTAAGGAATTTGAGAACACTGGTGTTGAATAATACTGTGATCAAAAAGGGATTGAGCACAACTTTTCTGCTCCTAGCACTCCTCAGCAAAATGGAGTTGCAGAAAGAAAGAATAGAACAATTTGTGAGGCAAAGAAGGTCTATGCCGTCGAGCACAACCTTCCTAAATATTTTTGGGGTGAAGCAAGAACCACCGCTTTGTCTATATTCAGAACAAGACCCTCATCAACAAGTTTCACTCCAAGACTCCCTATGAACTTTGGAATGGAAGAACACCAACCATTTCATACTTCCATGGCTTTGGAAGTAGATGCTTCATACACAACAATGGGAAAAATAATCTTGACAAATTTGATTCAAAGAGTGATGAAGGAATTTTCCTTGGATACTCCAACACTAGTAAAGCCTATACGGTTTACAACAAAAGAAGACTTGTTGTAGAGGAATCAATTCATGTAGACTTTGATGAAAATAATGACCAAAGTCACACTGAGCTATGTGATTTTGATGAAGCTGTGGGCAACTCAGATAACCTACCTGAGGTTTCTCCTGTTCATGACCCCTCATGTCTCATTCCTGAAGAAGATTCACCTTCCCTTCCTTATATAGTGCCCAAAGACACAAATAAACAATCAACTTTGCCTGACAGCCATGAATCATCTCTCAACAGCAAAGGTGCATCTGACAGCCATGATGCATCATCTAACCTTCCTTCATCCAATCATCAAAATCCCCTTGAAGAAGACCCTATCCAACCTGATAACAACTCCTCTCAATCAATTCCTCAACCTGAAATCATTACCACATTATCCCTCCAAACAAAAACATCTATATAGATCTTCATATACACAAAATGGACATACCACCTAACATGCCTGTTCTTGACTCTCTAATGAGTGCCTTCATCTCCCAAATTGAACCCAAAAAGATAAATGAAGCTCTTCAAGACCCAGACTGGATAGAAGCAATGGAGGAAGAATTAGAGCAATTTGAAAGAAACAAAGTTTTGAAGCTTGTTCCTAAGCCAAAGAACCAAACTGTCATTGGAACAAGATGGGTGTTTAGGAATAAAATGAATGAAGAGGGTGTTGTAGTAAGAAACAAAGCTAGACTGGTTGCTCAAGGATACAGACAAGAAGAAGGTATTGACTATGATGAGACTTTTGCACCAGTTGCAAGACTTGAAGCTATAAGGCTATTTCTTGCCTATGCTTCATTTAAGAAGATGAAAGTGTTTCAAATGGATGTTAAGAGTGCATTTCTAAATGGAGTCCTAAATGAAAAGGTGTTTGTATCTCAACCTCCTGGATTTGAGCATCCCAAGTTTCCTGATCATGTATATAAATTGGACAAAGCACTATATGGGCTTAAACAAGCACCAAGAGCTTGGTATGACACCCTATCTAGATATCTCCTTGGTAAAGGATTTACCAAGGGCCATATTGATAACACTTTGTTTATCAAAAAATATGGAGATGATCAGTTGCTCATCCAAGTCTATGTTGATGACATCATTTTTGGATCATCAAATGAGGACTTGTGCACTGAATTTGGGAACATTATGAAGGACCAGTTTGAAATGAGCATGATTGGTGAGCTCACTTTCTTCTTGGGTCTTCAAGTCAAGCAAATGGAGGAAGGAATATTCATTAACCAAGCTAAATACACAAGGGATATGATCAAAAAGTTTGATATGCAATCTGCTTCACCTGCCAAAACTCCCTTGTCAACCACAACCAAACTTCATGCTGATCCTGATGGCCAAAGTGTAAATCCAACACTTTACGAAGTTACATTGGATCCCTTCTCTATGTAACAGCTTTAAGACCTGACATTATGTTTAGTGTCTGTCTTTGTGCTAGATTTCAGGCAAATCCCAAGGAGTCTCATCTCTCTCGCTGTCAATAGAATTTTGAGATATCTCAAAGGAACTCCCGATTATGGATTATGGTATCCCTCCTAATCCCCATTTTCTTTAATTGGATTCACCGATTCGACTATGCCGGGTGTAACCTAGATAGAAAGTCCACAAGTGGTGGATGCCAATTTATTGGATCTAGAATCATTTCATGGTCAAGTAAAAAGCAAACCTCGAGCAACCTCAGCAGTGAAATTTGAATATATTGCCGCTGGTTTGTGTTGTTCACAAATACTTTATCTCAAAAGTCAATTACAAGACTTTGGAATTGAACTGTCCAACATTCCAATCTTTTGTGACAACTCAAGTACCATTGCCATGACAGAAAACCCTGTCCAACACTCAAAGACAAAGCATATTGAGGTCAGACATCACTTCATCAGAGACCATGTTGAAAAAGGAAACATTAGTCTTGCAAAAGTGTGTGCGAGAATAATGTCTCGACATCCTAACAAAGGCTATGGATGAGAAAATATTTGAGATGTTAAGAGCAATGCTAGGCATGATTAATCTAACAAAATAAAAACTCTTATTCATTAGAATAAACCATTTCCTATGGATGCTGTCAGCAACATTGTCTGACAGCTAACCTTTTTCTCAATTCAAAAGCTTCTTACACATGAAAACCAAACCTCATTTCTACCTTACAGAAATTCAAACACCATAAAAACAAGCCTAAATCCATATTACCAAAAGCTTCATCAACCCTCCTTCTCATCTCAAAGAAGCACCTACGAAAAGCCTTGACGGCTAAGGACCGTCAATCCTGTTTATCCCATAACTGATCTTGGAAGCAATCATCCCCATATCCTCTATCACTATAAATAATGTCTGGAGCTTGATATGCACTCTCTTTGATATCTCCATATCTCTCCAACCAAACAGGGTGCCTTTCCATAAATGGATCAATAGCAGAGGTTGAGAACTGCAAAGAAGGACAGACCCTCCTTGGCCACCACTCTTCAACTGCATTATAGGGAGGATACTCACTAAGTGGTGAGATAAAGTCGAAGGTACTGAAGAATTTGCACTTGCACGTGCAATGATAGCTTGATCAGACTGAGGACCTTCATCCTCCTCACCATTTAGAGCAGCTGGACTCAAACACTTGAGAAATTGAGAAAACAACTTCATATAGACTTTGGAAGGAGAACTTTGCACTCCTGCAAAGTTATCTCCAGTTCCCTCAAGAACTGTTTGGCTAAGAGTTAGAGAATCCCTGGTGACAGCTGTGAATTCCTTGACAGCTATGAAATCAGGTTGACCAATTTGTGTGTCAACCTTAATCCTTTCATCACTGTCAAGCTTCACTAGCTCTCCCAAGGTATAAACCCTTTCCACCTTGTCCTTGACAGGCCTACTTGATTCTCCTTCTCTCTCCTTCCTTGACAGCTTAACCTTAGCTGTCAGATCACTGGTTCCCCCTTCAACTATCTTAGCCTTACCCTTACTTTTTGCTCTCTCTCTCAACCTATTTTCCTCACCTTCCAAAAGTGCTAATCTCTCCTCCTCCCAAAACTTCTTTCTTATCTCTCTCTCCTTCAACTCCTCCTCCTTATTGGGATCATCTTTTAGTATTTGATCCACCTCCTGCTCCAAACCAGTATCTGTTTGGAGCCTATATGACAGAAACTCCCTCTCAAACCTTGCCTCTCTTGTTTCATCTACCCTTGGACTTTGAAAAACAAGTCTCTTTGCAGTCTTAGCCATTTTGCTAGGACTGAACTTTGAAACAAGTCTTCCCATTTTCTATGAATGAAATGAATTTGGTAAATTCCTTCATCTGAACCATTTCCTTTTATAGCCAAATTTAGTTCCAGTCAAAATAGTGGCAATAATTATTCAAAATAGGCTTGGCTGGTCATTAAGTCTGACATCTATGATTTTAGTTCTTGCCAAATCGAGGAAGTTTTGGAACTTGCCACTAACACATATCTATTAATGTCTCTGTTTATTCCCTCTGAAATTTCGCCTTTGTGTACGGAAATAACTCCCATGTTTTATGGGAAGTTATTGTACAAGTAATGAGTGGAGACAAATATCACTGTTCATGAACAGTCTCCCTCTTAAATGCAAATTTTAACCGTTGCAGTAACCCACGTATTAGCCGTTGAACTCCACCAATCCCCATATCAAAACTATCATTTAACCTTGCGATTTAATCCCTCAGTTAAACAATCACTATTCTCCCTTCCAAATTCATCCTTTGATTCCCTCTGTTTTTCTCATAAACCCTAAAAACTCTCTGTTCTAAGTTCAAACATGTCTTACCCAGAAGCCCATGGATACTTCATCAAACCTGAGTTCTATGAGCACAATGTTGGAGCTCTCATCAAAGAACTCTTGGAATCCAATCATCTCTGCAATATGATGGAAGCTCAACCTCCCATTTATGAGAAGCTGTGTAGAGAGATTTTTATGAAAGGAGAAAGACAATCAACTGGGGCAATCAAAACCACCATTGAAGGTACTGAAATCAATGTGACACCCAAGATTGTGTCCAAGGTTTACAACATCCCTATCAAAAGCAATGGTGTTTCAAATCTCTGGAATAGGAAAGACAACAACCTGGAACCATTTTACAAAAGGTTCTTTGACAAACCAAGCTGTAATTATCTATTGGTTCAGGACAAACCAATCAAAAAGAAGGAACTTGATCTGTTCAAATCAACCCTAATGGATGTTGTCATCAAAGGGTTTGATGGAAAGCAATCATCATTCGATCAAATAAGTCCTAATGAATGGAAGCAAGCCCTAAGTTTGATAACCAAAGAAGTAAACTGGAGTGTTGCTTTACTTCACAACTTTCAATTAGCCATATCTCCCTCTCCTTGGAAATACAAGAAACAAAATCCAAGGATGAACAATTTCAGATTCATGAGTGGAATTCTCCATCACCTTATTCCAAGGTTGAATCCTCCCCTAAAGGATGAGTGGCTTGAGTCTGCATCTCTAGTATCAACCAGAAGCTTCAACTTGAGCACCTTCAAACTGAAGGGTAAGAAGAAATTAGAGCTTGGGGACAGCTCTGAGAATTTTGATGAAGCCTCTCAAAGATTGAAAAAGAAAACTGAGAAGGATATGAAGATATGGCTGTTGGGTTTTACGGGTCCATGCGCAGCGGAATTAAGCATTAAAAACATAAAACCCAAGAAGCCCTAGGATCCGTTCTATACGATTAAATTGAATTGCTATGAGATAGAATTTACCAACCTTAATTGCTTTCCGGTCTTGAGCTATCGAACGGATAATTATGTGATTCGTAATCACAAACTTTTGATCTTCAAATCTTCGAATCTTCAACTCCTTTGGATCTTCAGATTTGAACCCTAGGTCTTTGATTTGTTTGAACAAAACTAAGACCCTCTTTTGGTAATCCACACAAATATGAATGTCGAGAACAATTCTCGGGTTGGGAATTGCTAGATTCCTAAAACTTATGGAAGAATATTGAGAGTATTTTGTTATGTTTTTCCCTTGAAAATTTCGGCCAGACCTTAGGGTTGACAGACCTCACATATTTATACTACTTTAGTGTAAATATGTTTCCTAATCAAATTAGGAGAACAGGCTGTCAAAAACGCGTCAGTGGCTAGTTATGTTGCGTGACATAAGTTGCCAAATACAGAAACTCTCAATCATTCTTCCCTTAGTTCAACCAACTCATTCTATTTGTGTGTGACCCAATAGGATTGTATTATGTTGGCAATGAGTCCGATCATATCGACCCTCATAAGACATAAGCGGACTCTAGCAAGCCATTATGTCTACCCAAATAACACAACGTAAGAGTTCACGTTTCCAATGGTACACTTCCATTTTTCCCTTTGTCTCACGATGTTATATTGAACACAAGTCATGGTCCACGTCAACTTGTATTTGTTCAATGCTTTCTCGATCTTGAGTATAATGATAGTCCAATCATATTGGGGTGTGGCCACACGCTTTCATCATTATCACTCATTGAGGGGCCCAAGCAAAACATCTCTCTTTCGAGGGACAAATTCCATCTTGACTTATCATCCTTCCCATCATGAATCCGATCATGCCAAAGATAGCCTTTATAGATATCGTGTTAAGATACCGTTTGACTAAAATCAAACATAACTTTCATCATGTGTAAGGTCATGATAATCTCAGGTCTAGGGACTAAATGAAGTGACCATATGAGATTTAATTATGACATTTGACCATGACATAAATCTCATACGGGTCAAGTCCAGTTACTTGTTCTATGACAAGTACCCATAATTTCAATGTGCATCTCTATGCATATAATCATCATATGATTATCCATTGACAATTATACTAATTATTCTCTTAATAATCAGGGACGTAGATTATTACAATAAATATGCAAACTATATAATAATCAAAAAATAAACATAAACGATAAAGATGATACATAACGGTTTTCAGTTTAAACATAACTAAAGCCTAGGGCATTACACCAACAGTCTCCCACTTGCACTAGGCTCCATTTATGTATCGAATACTCATGGATCTAACATGCCCACCATGCTTCTGCCTATGCGAGGGTCTTTGTAAGTGAATCCCTTATGTCATCATCGGTTGATATTTTGTATATCTTAACGTCTTCTCATTCTTTATGAATTCCTCGAAGAACGTCTAAGTGAGTGTTTGGATCATGTGTGACCTTGGTTCCATTGTTTGCACAAGTGGCACCACTATTGTCATAACAAAAATTTTCACCGATTAGTGATACTTGGGAAAACCTTGGAGTGTTTCCAAAACACTAAATGAACTTTTGATCCAAACTGCCTCTTTTGGCCACATCATATGTTGCTAAAATTCGGCCTTAGTAGTAGAATAGGCTATAATTTCTGTTTGGAACTCTTCCAACAAAATTGCACCTCTAATAAGCATAAACACAAATTCTAATTGCGATTTTAAATTAACTTTGTTAGTTTGGAAGCTAGCACCTATGTAACCCTTACAACAAGATTAACTTCCAATCTTTCAAATCCCAAGAACGTATCCTTAGTTCTTCTTAAGTACTTAGGATCATCTTGACTGCCATCCATCGGTTCTCAACAGGATCGTATTGGTATCGACTCATCATGCTTAGAGCATATGAGACGTCGGGTCTAGTACAAATCATGGCATACATGACAGATCCAAATGCCAAAGCATATGGAACTTCATTCATTTCCCTTTTGCTCATCAGTTGTCATAAGACAATGAATATTGCTAAGAGAAATACCATGACCTATTGACAAGCTACTCTTCTTAGACTCTTCTAAGAATCTTGTCAATGTGAACACTTTGACTCAAACCAATTTATCCTTCTAGATCCATCTCTATAGATCTTGATGCCAAGGATGTAAGCGGCTTCACCCACATCTTTCATTGAAAAACCTTTCCTTGACCAAGACTTAACAGTCTTAAGTATCGGAACTTGTTTTTCCAATGATTAAGATATCATTGTAATAAACAATAGAAATAATACCATGCTCCCACTGAATTTCATGCATACACAAGGTTCATCTTCGTACTTGATAAAGTCAAACTCTTTGACCAATTCATCAAAACGAAGATTCCAATTCCTTTAAGCTTGCTTCAACCCATCTCATGGATCTTTGCAACATGCATACTCTATTAGAGTTTCTTGGATCATCAAACTATTCGGGTTGTGTACTATACACATCCTTAATAATCTTTCCATTTAAAGAAAGTCGTTTGACATCCATTTGTCATATCACATAGTCACAATATGTGATAATGGCAATTGAAAATCTAACAAACTTCGACATTGTAATCGGCGAAAAAGGTTTCAACATAGTCAATACTATGAATTTGCCTAAATCCCTTTGTTACAATCCTTAGTCATGAAAGTATACACCTTCACATCCATGTCGGTCTTTGAAGACCTACTTGCACCCTTTAGTTTTTACACTTTTAGGTAGCCCAATCAAGTTCAAAACTTGATTGTTAAACATGGATTGTAATTTGGATTCCATGGTTCCTAACCATTTATCCAAATTAGGAGAGGACATCGCTTCTTGATAGCAAGTAGGATCGTCATTCTTAATGACTTCCACTTCATCACTTTCCGCAACGAGAAATCACTATTTCTTGAGTTCGGATCGTAACCTATCTAATCTACGATGGACTTGTGCATCTTGAACCGGTTTCACAACTCCTTTGTGAACTTGGTTCCGTCTCTACTCTTGGTTCCATATTATTTTCGGGTTCTTGAACTTCTCTTCAATATTAATTTTACTCCCACTAGATTCTTTATTTGAGAAACTATTTCTCAAAAACAAATCAAATAGAGCAACAAACATTTTGTTCTCTTTGTGATTGTAAAATCAATATCCGAAAATAACCTTGTCATATATTGGTGCTAACTTATAAGAGACAAGTCTCTTTACATAAGATTCGCAACCCCAAATCTTCATGAAAGACAAACTAAGTTTTCTTCCATGCCACATCTCATGTGGAGCCTTAGGAACCGATTTAGTAGGGACTCGATTCAGTGTAACCGCATTATTTCTAATGCATATCCTCAAAAGGAAATAGGAAATAGGAAAGTCTGATTGACACATCATCGAACGAACCATGTCCTACAAGGTTCAATTCCTCCTTTCAGACACATCATTCATAGTGGTGTTCAGTGTGGAGTCAACTCTTGAAACAATTTCATAGTTTTGAGATGATTGTCAAACTCTTGGCTCAAATATTCATCACCTCGATCTAATCGAAGTACTTAGTAATTTTGCCAAATTGTTTTGTACTTCATCTTGAAATGTTTAAAACATCTCAAACGATTCACCTTTGGACTTCATCAGATGGACATAGTCATATCTAGATAAGTCATTGGTAAATATGATGAAATACCGAAATTCTCCCCTAGCAATGCTGCTTAATAGTCCACATACATCTTATGTATAATGACCAATAAGTCACTAGCCCTCCCACTACTCTTAGTGTATGGTGGTTTGGTCAATAATCCCAATAAATAAGATCCACATTCCTCAAATGATTCATGGTCATATGAGTCTAAAAGTCCATGTTAATGGAGTTTAGATATATGTTTCTTATTTATTTGACCAAGCCGGCAATGCCATATAAACGCTTTGTTCATATTGTTCGGTTTAGATTTCCCATTTATATCATAGATATCTTCAATATTATTTTGTTTCTCATCATCAAGGATATGAAGACCATTCAATGACATATGCATTACAATAAGGCATATCATTAAATAAATATAAAACTTCTTATTGAAAATAAGAAAATTATATCCTTCATCATCCATTTAAGAAACGGAAATAATATTCATACTCAAATTCGGAACGTAGTCATACTTGTTCAAAACAAGTACTACTTCACAAGGCAAAGTGACTTCATAAGTCCCTTATGGCTAATGTTGCAACTCTTGCTCCATTCCCATGCTTAGGTTTAATTTACCTTATTTGAGTAGCTTTCTATTCCGTGGTTCCTTGCACATTTAAACAAATGTGGGATTCAACTCGTATCATATACCCAAGAACAAGAAGTCGAAAGGAAAATATCTATCATATAGATACTTGAAGTAGTAGCAATCATATTGCCCTTCTTCACCTTTTAGGCCTTCCTAATAAGCCTTGCAACTTTGCTTCCAATGACAATCTTATTGCAATGATAGCAAAATGCATCCTTTTGAGACACTTTGGGTTTAGCCTCTTCGGCTATGACAACATTTGTCCTAGGTTTAGCAACTTTTGCTTTACCTTCTTTTCCTTCCTTTATGAACCCTTTTATTGTGTCAACCATTAACACAATTTGCGGATTGCTCCTTCTTTCATCATATGAATTAAGAGATTTCACCACGACATATATCTTTTGCCTAGTTCGCATTTGGAACATTTCCTTTGTGCGGTGTGCTAGAACAAAAGAATAGTTATCATGTGCTCAAGGTTCTTCATAAGAGCCTTTAAACACGGTGGCAAATACAAGGCAAGCAATATTGTCGAATCATCAATATGTTTCTAATGTTGCTTCCTTATTTGCCCTTTGCAACATTTGCAGTGGGTTCAATAGAACGGATTCGTCAAGAACGTACACATTTACCCAAGAACCATTCTTTAGGCTTCGATCCAATCGAATTATATGTATCGTTCCTTTCAAACTTTGTCCTTCATAAGGACGAATCGCAATTATCATTATGTAATGCTACTTCTACAACAAAATATACAAATTATATGAACACATATCAATATCAACACATTTATCATTTAAGAGCAAATAGTGTATTTTACAAATACTCCCACTAAATCATACACCTTCTAATGCAAATAAGCATAATATGCATTTAATGGGCTAAGATCCAACTTTAATTTAATCTCAAGTACGCTATGGCGCACCGCTCAAGATTAAACTAATTAGGTAGAAAAACATCAATCATATCGTATATGACTCTTAGGACTAAGATCCATCTTTAATTTAATCTCAAGTACGCTATGGCGCACCGCTCAAGATTAAACTAATTAGGTAGAAAACATCAATCATATCGTATATGACTCTTAGGATCTTTTATGAGATTTATTTAAGACATCATATGTCTAAGCATATTTTAATCTCATCTTATGCCTTGGGTCCAAAACCATTTTGATAACCCAATTAAGTTCATCCACTTTAAACGTATAGGAACCACCATTTCCTCATCTTGCTTGCAAACGGAATAGAATCAAAGCACCTTGCTATGGCAAGCCCACCCAAAACTATCCGAGTGGTCTCAAGTGTTTTAATCATGGATTGGCATAAAGAACTTAAAAGTTAAATGAAGGTTCTTTAAAGGTAGATTATAAGCATGTCTCGAGAGAAAAGATAGTCAAAATCATGCACCGTAAGTTCCCAGGAAGATAGGTGAGCCACAAGGACTACTTAAGTACCAACTCTTCCTTAGACAGAACTCTCCTAGTCATGCACAATTAGAAATCAACTCTGATTTGGCAACATAATCACTACCTTTTTTTAAACAATTAGTTTCCTTTTAAATTTCGCGTATTTATGACTTGTTTCCATAAACAATCATAAGATCCAAAATTTACAATGTCTAAATCTAAACATATTAGGAAACTAAATATCATGTTTCAACTAAACATCTAATTTAAAAAAAAAAAATTCTTAACATGTAAGAACAAATAAAACATGCATCGTAATAATTATTAAAATCATATTTTAATCAATTAATCATGCATATTAATGAATCAATCTAGCATGGACTTATAAACTCAATTTTATAACATCCGCATTTTCATATACATTGCAATAATTATTAAAATCACATTTTAATCAATTAATCATGTATATCAATGAATCAATCTATCGCGGACTTATAAACTCAATTTTATAACATCCATTTTCATATCAACATATCGATTGTAAACACAATCACTGGAATAGCGTAAAAATTGAACAAACCGATTCTCGCCTCGCTTTTGGCTTATTATGTCGCGTGACATAACTAGCTAGTGGCTAGTTATGTCGCGTGACATAACAGGCCAGATTACGTATTTCCTCCTTTGGCTTAATATGTCGCACGACATAGGTAGCCGTTCACAGATTTATTTCAATCAATTCAGATTACATGCAATTAAATCATATAAAACAACCCTTTTACAGATTTAATTCAACATAATTCGAAAACGATTTTCACATTGTTTCACATAAACAATCAAAATTCTATCGCATACAAAAACATGCAACGAACATATAAACAATTTATATAATCATTCTAGCATGTTAATTCAAACTTAACCATACGAACGGGGCTCTGATACCACTGTTGGGTTTTACGGGTCCATGCGCAGCGGAATTAAGCATTAAAAACATAAAACCCAAGAAGCCCTAGGATCCGTTCTATACGATTAAATTGAATTGCTATGAGATAGAATTTACCAACCTTAATTGCTTTCCGGTCTTGAGCTATCGAACGGATAATTATGTGATTCGTAATCACAAACTTTTGATCTTCAAATCTTCGAATCTTCAACTCCTTTGGATCTTCAGATTTGAACCCTAGGTCTTTGATTTGTTTGAACAAAACTAAGACCCTCTTTTGGTAATCCACACAAATATGAATGTCGAGAACAATTCTCGGGTTGGGAATTGCTAGATTCCTAAAACTTATGGAAGAATATTGAGAGTATTTTGTTATGTTTTTCCCTTGAAAATTTCGGCCAGACCTTAGGGTTGACAGACCTCACATATTTATACTACTTTAGTGTAAATATGTTTCCTAATCAAATTAGGAGAACAGGCTGTCAAAAACGCGTCAGTGGCTAGTTATGTTGCGTGACATAAGTTGCCAAATACAGAAACTCTCAATCATTCTTCCCTTAGTTCAACCAACTCATTCTATTTGTGTGTGACCCAATAGGATTGTATTATGTTGGCAATGAGTCCGATCATATCGACCCTCATAAGACATAAGCGGACTCTAGCAAGCCATTATGTCTACCCAAATAACACAACGTAAGAGTTCACGTTTCCAATGGTACACTTCCATTTTTCCCTTTGTCTCACGATGTTATATTGAACACAAGTCATGGTCCACGTCAACTTGTATTTGTTCAATGCTTCTCGATCTTGAGTATAATGATAGTCCAATCATATTGGGGTGTGGCCACACGCTTTCATCATTATCACTCATTGAGGGGCCCAAGCAAAACATCTCTCTTTCGAGGGACAAATTCCATCTTGACTTATCATCCTTCCCATCATGAATCCGATCATGCCAAAGATAGCCTTTATAGATATCGTGTTAAGATACCGTTTGACTAAAATCAAACATAACTTTCATCATGTGTAAGGTCATGATAATCTCAGGTCTAGGGACTAAATGAAGTGACCATATGAGATTTAATTATGACATTTGACCATGACATAAATCTCATACGGGTCAAGTCCAGTTACTTGTTCTATGACAAGTACCCATAATTTCAATGTGCATCTCTATGCATATAATCATCATATGATTATCCATTGACAATTATACTAATTATTCTCTTAATAATCAGGGACGTAGATTATTACAATAAATATGCAAATTATATAATAATCAAAAAATAAACATAAACGATAAAGATGATACATAACGGTTTTCAATTTAAACATAACTAAAGCCTAGGGCATTACACCAACAATGGAAGGGATTGATAAACATGGTGAATGACAAAAGATCCAAGAGAAAGCATGACAAAGGTGTTGTCATAAAAGAAAGAGCTCAAGAGACTTCTCCTTCCAAAATCAAAAGAAGAAAAAGCCTAGCCAAGATGAAGAGAACTGGAAAGGGAAAGAAGCTTAGTAAAGGAAAGCAAATCCAAGAAGAGGAAGGCATTGAAAGCAAGAAAGTGCTCATGGAAATGACAAAGGGAAGATGGTAGGCGAAGAGCAAGCCGACAGGTGAAGATACTCCCGGTCGAGATCCTATTTTCAAGGACATTGATGAATATGATGGTGAAGAGGAAGAAATCCACGATGTTGTGTATCTTTGGTGAAGCTCAAGGTGATGAGTTTGATGAAGATATGAGAAGAGGCTGTTCGAGTCACTAATGGAAGTAAGGACAGCTAAGGTTGGATGATCATCTCGGGACGGCCATGGAAGCTTCATCTCTGACAGCTAAGGTTGTCTCAAGTGCTGAAACCCCATCCAAGGTAACCTCTAAGCCTTCTCTTACTCTCAGTACTTTCTATAGGAAGAGAAAAATAGATAAAGATGCTCCCCCATCCAAAAAGTTGAAACCAACCACTCCTCAACCCTCCTCATCCAAAGACCAATCTAGTTCACCTCATGACTCTGTGGCTCAAGGCATCCTAAATCTTAATCCCTCTAACATTAGTCCAAATGAGCCAAGTGCTGAAAAAGATACGGGAATAGCTCTAGCTACGAAAGGATGAGCCTCTTTAAGGGGGAATAAAAGTCCTATGTCTCCCATTCTGACAGCTATCCCTCTCTCCAGTCAAGAATCACCCTCTGATAGTCCCTCAAATCCTTCCCCCATCCCTGAAAACATTTTCAAAGCATCTGAAGGACTTTCCTTAGCAGATCCCAAGCATGTCCCTGCTGTTACCTATTACTTGAGACAAGTGCTAACAGAGGAAGAAACTCAAAAAGCCTTGAAACTTATCAAAAACAGAGATTTGTCCAAGAAAGCAAGCATTCCCGCACCTGAACCCATTCTGAACACGAACCTCAATCCAAGTTTGTTGAATCTGTTCAAATTCAAGAACCTCATGTTGTTACCCAAGATACCGAGCCCCAACTCCGATCTTGAAACCGAACCTCAACCCGATCTTGAAACCGAACCTCAACCCGATCTTGAACCGAACCTCAACCCGATCAAGAATCTCAATTTAAACCTAGTGAGCCCGATCAAAACCAAGAAACCTGTTGATCCCTCCCTTGAATCTGAAATCCTTCCTACTTGTGAACCTTGGATTTTGGATTGTGAAATTGACTTTTCCTTCCCCTCTATCATGGCTGCCCACCAAAGATTGAAGGATATTTCCCATTTCCCTGAAATTGCCAATCCTCACCTAGTCTCCAATCCTTGGTTGTTAAGCAAAAATTCCATTATGATTCATGCAAGGAATAGATGTGGCCTCATAGTGTTTGCCCATGAGGAATGGAAAAAGTACAGAATAGCTCTCCCCAACTCCTTCTTTCACAAAGCCCCCTTGCTACCAAACTTCATGGATATCTCTACCATAATAGATTGGGAAATTCTGTTCTCCCAGCTTCTCTCTTCAAATATCAATGAATGCATTTATATGCCTTCATCCCTGGTGTATGCCCTATGTATTGAGCTTGCCAAAGAAATGTATTGGAGGATTTGCCTCAATAAATCCATCATCATGGCTGTCATTGCAAGACCAAGTCTGACAGCTATGTTTCCCCCTTCATCTTCAGTACCCTCTTCATTCATCCCCCTAAACACAAGATCTCTCCAATCCAACCTTCCTCCAAACTTCAATCCTTCAACTTTTGTACCCCCATATCATGTGACCATCACATACATGCAAAGATTTACAAGGTCAATGATAACCAAGATGAGACACATTTTGGAAGTCTCAACTGTGTCAAAATACGAGAGGAAGGCCTCCAAAGGAAAGGCAATTGAATCGATGAAGAAGCTGTGAACTGGGAAAAAGAGCCTCCGGTGCCGCTCCAAATGTGATTGTGTCAAGTGATGATGAAGATAGTGCTCCTGTGATGAAACAGGCATCAACTCTCAACCTCTACTGTTCTCACTGTCTCAACTGATCCACCTCTACATCAAACTCAACAACCCATCTCTCTTCAATCAAACCCCTTCTTTTCTAACCTATTTGCAGGAACAAGGGGTCAGAGCTCAAAACCAAAGAAGGCTCCCTTATGGGGTACTATGAGATTGAGAAATGATGAAGAGCCTTCTGTCCAAAGTCGTTCTCAAGGAAAGGCAAAACCAAACCTTCACCTATGATGATGAGATGAGCTGGGAATGGAACAATGAGATGTACTACAGAGGTGTTGAGGACAAGATGAAGAGAGTGCTACTTGCAGAAAGAGAGGAGATCCTTGCAGCAAGAAGAGAAAGAGATGAATTTTCTTAAGAAAATTTTATGTCTTTTTGGATAAGTCCTTTTTAATCCCTACCTTTAATTCCTGCTTTTAAAACATTGTTTATTTTGGATAATATGTTTTGTTTTAAGACTCAGTTGATTGAATCAAGAAGATTGTTCTCATCTTCATTGGTATATTCATTCTTGAGTATCTTGCGGAAAGTTATATCTTTATTAGATATATTACTTTGCCAAAATGGGGGAAATTGTTAGGACCTAACTATGTAAACCACATAGTTATAAAAGGTTTTGACAAAGAAATATATCATATGTTATCTGACAGCCAAGATAACATATGACCTTGGACAGCTAAGACCTCAAAATCAAACTGCATCTCTATTTATATCACCTGGACAGCTATGATTCAATCAACCTACAAAGATATCACTCAAAACCTCTCTTGTACATTAATGTATCTAAATTACATGTGTAGTATGATGTATTACATAATGCCTAAACCTTCTAGATCAGAACTAGCTCTGACAGCTAAGGTTCTCTCACAAAGAAAGGTTTCACTCCTCAACAGCTATGATCTTCAACATCAACAACGGCTATGAAGAATTCTGTGATGACCAAGATGTGCCTTGTCCAAATCTCTCCATACGGATGTTGCCGGCTCATCTCCATGAAGATCACATGCACGGTTGCGAGATTCCGGCTATTTTATTCTCCGAGTCAACAAAAGCTCTAAATGCAACTCCAACATGCATTTACTCCCTTGTCTCCTTGTCTCCTCCAACGGCTATTTCCAAGCCTATAAAAGGAACTCTCCAAGACTGAAGACCTCACCCCCTTTTTACACACAACTTCTACAAACCTTGCATCCAAATCTTCTCAACCTGCAACCAATAATCAAAACAATATTAAGACACTTGTAACTGATCTCAGGTGTATAAACTGATTTGTAAGAACCCCTTAAGACTGACTTTAAGTGGGTAGTGTGAATAGCTCAGTGTAGAGCTTGATCCCTAATAGACTGTACTTATTAGGAAGAGGAAGTTCGAGGAACTTGCCTATCCAATCCTTTGTAAATCTTAACGGGAACTAGATTTAAGTGGATTGATCTCACTTGTCAAGGTTGACAGTGAGGGTGGACGTAGGAGGAGTGAACTCTGAACCACCTTAAAATTTCTTGTGTTCAATTGGTATTATCACACAACACACACACACATATACACACACATACACTATTCACTTGTCTTTACATTATTTCAAACACTTTTATTTCGCTGCACATTTAACTCCAATCTTTAAAACCAGTTAACCTCTGACAGCTAAGATTTCACCTCAGCTGTCAAACCTTAACTGCCTAACCTTTAATTTGATCTAAGCAAACAGGACCTTTCACAAAACATAAAGTCAATTCTACTTCTAATACAATAGAATCAACAACTAATACAATCATTGAACAAACAAACTAATCAGAAATTTAAACCCAATAAATTAAAATACAAATAAAACCTACAATTCTAACACTTGATGTCAAGTGTCGTAGAATCGCAGCAGATCGAGAAGCGTTTGAAGATGCCTCGTTATTACGTATCCATATTTTTCTTATTTGTTTATTAATGTTAGACATCATAGTCATCACTCTCGGTCTCCTCTACGTTCTTCCCTTCAAGCTTAATACTTCTGTACCATCTCGCACATACAATAAAAACAATTAAATCTATAGTGGTCAAGCCGGCTAGGAGGAAGTAAAACCTGTCTAGATGACCACGGTTAAGGTTCCCGGGGATCCAACCTGGCATATGGTCTTCGGTTGATATTCTCATAACCATGGTTACTATCAAGCTACTCACATAGTTCCCTAGAGATATTGATGTCATACAAAGCGCACTTCCAAAACTCTTTAGACCATCGGGTGCTTGAGCATTGAAGAACTCCAATTGGCCTACGTACATAAAAACCTCAGAAGCTCCAATAAGCGCGTACTGAGGGACTTGCCAGAAGATACTCAATGAGCTAGAGCCATCACAATGGAGGCAGTCTTTTTGGGCATATTTGAGTCTATAACATTCCACAATTCCTGCTGAAACCATTGCCAATATTGCTATTACAAGCCCAATTCCCATCCTTTGGAGTTCAGTTAGCCCTTTGGTGTCTGACTTTCTGAACTTGCTAACGAGAGGTGCAATAACTCTTCGGTAGAGGAAGATAAATAAGGCAACACTTAAGATGTCAAAGCTAGACATGCTGGCTGGAGGGATTTGGAAGTTTGAAAGGGTACTTGTCATTGCAGCTCCTTGCTCGACAAAGAGTGATGCCATTTGTGTGAAAACAACGGAGTAGATTATGGTGCATAGCCAAATGGGTAGTAGTCTTAAGATGCATTTCACCTCTTCAACTTGTGAAATGGGACATAGCCTCCAAGGGTTGCGAATATCTTGCTTTGGGTCGATCAATTCCCTTGATGTTATGTAAGCCGCTCTATCCAAAAACCTGAAATACAAAATGATATGAGCTACTTCAATCTTTATTTTGTGAATTTTTAATGTAATAAAGATCCCGACATAAAAAAGTCACAAAATATTGAGCACAAGATCCTAGCTGACAATAATGGCAGGACTGTTTAGTCGGTGGGCACAATCATTGAGTGGTTTAACAAATGATTGCCACCTTGTGACTTTAAGTTCTTTTAAACTTGATACGAGGTTCGACTTACTTGAACTCATTTGTGTGGAGAATCCTTCTCCCTCCGCCCAACGAATTGTCCTTTTCATTATCTTGATACAAATTCTCTTCACCATGTGGCAACTCAACGTTCCATTTCTTTGCTGCAGCTACTATAACTTGGCCAAAACGCGAAAGAGGATTTCCACTAGGCTTGAAATGCCTGTACCTTGTGGTTCCTCCAAGAAACAACAATAGTGCAGCAAAAGCAGATGCAGTGGATAACCAAAACCCTAGAGCCCACATTCCTTGGTCCTCAAAGTAGTCCAAAATCGTGTTTGAGAAGAGGGACCCGAGGTTTAGTGCCAAGTAGAAGTAGCTAAAAAAAGAAACCTTTGAATGACCCTCCTTTAGATTCTCCTCATCAAATTGATCAGCCCCGAACGTTGCAATATTAGGTTGGTACCCTCCATTTCCTAGAGCAATCATATAGATTGAGAGATAGAATAAAGCAATCTCCCAGCTCGAGTGGACCCCACATGGAGTCTTTCGATCCCCACAGCCTGTAGGCTTCAGCAAGAACAAGCTTGTAGCAACTGATAATCCTGCCAAACCCTATTTATCATACAAAGTTCACTAAGAATGAGTGAATGAATTTCTTTGTTGCACCAAATTTAGACTTGTAAGTGCGATAATAACGAAGGGTGACACGGACTTTTACTTACAATGACAAAAATTGCCTGGAAGATGGCACAAGTTTTGAATCTTCCCCAGTAGGAATCACTTAGGAAAGCACCAACAAGAGAGAAAATATAGACAGTTCCGGTCCATTTGCTAACGCTGTTAGCAGCCTCAGCATTACTCTGTTGCAGAACTCTTGTCAGAAATAATACCAAGTTCACTCCAACCCCGAAAAATGCAAGTGTAGCCAGACCTTGATTCACTGTTTTATTAATTTAGTCATCAAGGAAAGAAGAGTTAGTCCATGGAGAATGCTTTTCTATTTATTTGTGACAATACAGAAACATTGTTAGGAAAAAATTGATAAAATGGTTAGAATTTATATGATCACTTTCAAATGAAGACCATTGATATTATATATGGAATTCAAGTTCAATGTTAATCCCCTATGTTCAATGATAAATGTCTGCCTTTCTTTTCAGTTTCTTTCCAAAATAAGTATCGAGTTTCTAAATAAAGTAATAATTTTAATGCAATCTACACATGATACAAATAATGTACAAGAAAATGCACATTACTATTTACTTATAATGTTATACAAGTCAACAATATACGACACTTATTATTAAGAAACAGATGGAATATTAATGAATACTCTATATTTAATTGCAAGATGGGAAAAGGCCTAGATGTTATGTCTATAAACAAGTACCAGGAAAGTAGCCTAAAATGCTCTTGATCTTTTTTTTTTTTTTTTGATTACCCAGGTTCCCTAGCTTCGCCGGAACAATCCTGGACTACCAGGTACCGGCCCCTCAGTATGCTGACGGAGGTAAATCGCGGGATGTGCCCTATGCAGCCAGGGTGGCAGCACCCCTTATACTCCTGGCCCCAAGGGAGCCCTCCTACAAGGCATTTACACTCTTATAATACCAAATGGCTGCTCCAGCTGTTCCTGCCGAGGCAATTACATCACTTTTACAACACCAAATGGCTGCTCCAGTGCTCCTGCCAAGATTTGAACTCCCCACACTGATGTTGCAAGCCCAGCAATGCTGCTTCCTTAACTGCACGGGGGACTCCTAAGGACCCTGAAACCCAAAGTAGGAATTAAACCACAAAAATTCCCCTTGGGGAGAATCGAACCGGTGACCTCCTCTACAGAAGGCCACCATTATACCACTGGGCCAAGGCCCATTAGGTCCTAAAATGCTCTTGATCTTACCATAACGCAATGTAGTTAATGAGTTTCAACAAACGAAATGCACTTGTGGTTGTAGGGAACTGTCCTTTTCCATCAGCCACTAAGGTTCCCAATTATGCCTTATTTTGTCATATCACTAACCATATATGGCACCAATTGTGGCCAGAGAGATGATGTTTTTGCTTTAACATATTTGTAATATTTCATTTTCTTAAATAAAAATTTAATATTGCTATTATAGAAGAATGAAAAAATCGAAACATCCATTTTTAGCATACTTGCTCATTTGGAAACAAAAGTTAGCAATTTCTTTCAAACCAACTTTATATTATTAACTATAAATCATTAAATAATTTTAGCTGGGTTGTTGGTAAAAAGCGAGCGTATAAAGTTGGTAGCATTCTAGTTCTACCTGCGTATGTTTAAGTACTTCGTGAATTTGAATTATTATTTTTTCTTTTATAGTCAAATTAATTTCATAAAAACTTTACTTTTCATTAAAAATAAAATGAAATTCACTCTCTTGAAGCTCCCCTACAGCGCGACTATGAGCAGTTAGAAGTTGTCCATCTCGGCCATTCACTCTCTTCGTGAGGTTGAAAGCATTTTAGTAAAAGTGGGTCTTATTCGACACAAAACAATCACGTACGTCGAGCACCAAAATGGACATACGTGGCCACATTCTTCGATTTGTCTTTTTTTTTTTTTTCCTAATGTGATTTTCAAAATGATTCAAGACTAGCACAAAAAGAAAAAGATAATAACCCATATAGTGTCAACACTAGCACAAAAGGATGTCTAGTTCCTTCATCTGAGAATCAGTTAAAGATTGTCCGACGGAAGGAACTAGCCACGTCACGTGCCAACTGGCATACCAAATCATCATGCAATCCCGTCAGCAATTACGTGTCAGTCAAGTATACTTTTCTAATTTCTTACCTTTATCATGCGCAAAAATCGCATGAGTTCCATTGTCCTCTAGCCTCACTCTCTTACACAGTTTAAAATTTAAGAAAAAAATAATTATTTCATAAATTATTTTTTTAATTTGAATTTTTTCTTATGTATTAAAGTTCTTGAAGAATTAGTTGAAGAAGCTTACAAAGAATGATGGTTCCGGCAACCCATCGACCGGTTTTTTCGCGTATAGCCTGTCGGCCATGGAAGTCAAGTGTTCCATCCATTGTGCATGTGTACTCTTCTTCTTGATTTTCTCCCTTGCATTTCACCTGCCCAAAATAATCAAATTAAGTTAAAAAATTAATGTATAAGCATTCCATGGAAGTCAAGTGTTCCATCCATTGTGCATGGTATGAATCTTGTACCTCCTTTGACACATTTAAGCAATCCATTGTGTTGAGTTGATGAGCTGAGCTGAGCTGAGCTGAGAATTGATCAAATTTGGTAAAGAGTGAAAGAAGAAGAACAAGAAATAGAGAGGGATTGTAGAGAGAGAAAGAACACAAGTATGATAAGGAAGAGACAGAAGTATTTGTTGAGAGCTTTGTAGTTGGACATAATAAAAGTACTATGTGAAGGTGAATTTATAGAAGTTGGTTGGTTAATTTTTTTATTTTTATTTTTTTTTTTTTTTTTTTTTTTTTTTGGTTGGGTAAATTTTTTTTTTTTTTTTTGGTTGGGTGAAATGGACGGCTCAGATTGGGAGATGCAAGTTTGGAGAAACAAAATTCCTAATGCATAACGCAATTCTCTAAAGTTTGTTAACCTTTCCGGTACTAGGGGTGTCAAATGGTACTTGACCGTACCGACCAACCCGCATACAAACCGTACTAATTATAATTGGTATACATTGGTACAAAGAAGTCGGTATACCGAAGTCTCGATACGATAGTACCGTACTAACTGTGCCTAATTGGTTGGTACACAGTAATACAATTCCGACTTCGGTTGGTATACCGTGTACCGACTTTTTTTTTTTAATTATAAATAAATAAATAAATAAATATATATATATATATATATATATATATATATATATATATATATATATATATATATATATACTCCCTCCGTCCCGGTTCACTTGGCACCAAAATGAATGGCACAATAACTAAGAAAAAAGAATAAAATAAAAGAAATGTGTGGTAGAAAATAAAGAGAGAGAATGAGTGGGGTAAATAGTAGTGTTGGTTGAATAAATTGAGTGGTGGAAAATGAAGAGAGAGAATGAGTGGTGGGGTAGAGTGAATATAAAATTATAAAAAGTTTGCCATTTTGGGTAGTGCCAAGTGAAGTGGGATGGACCAAAATGAAAATTAGTGTCAAGTGAAGTGGGACGGAGGGAGTATATATATATTTACTGTGTAAGAGAGTGAGGCTAGAGGACAATGGAAACTCCCTCTCTCTCCCCCCCCCCAACCACCAGATTACTGTTCTAACGCAGTCTCTTCTCTCTCTCTCTCTCTACGAAATTGAACGGCTATTTCTCTCTCCCAGGGATTGCGCCGCTACTCCGCCACGCCAAAGCACCACCACCTCAGCCGGTTGAAACTCTTCCCACCGCACGCCTCTTTTGCTAACGGGTAAGTACTCTCATCTCAAATCTTATCCCTCAACTCACAGACCATGGTTTATTCAGGGTTTCAATTAATTTTTTCTTGATGGGGTATTATTCTTAATAGATTTAGGGCTTGAATTAGAATAAAATTATAATTTTCATAATTGAGAAATTGTATGCTTTTTTAAGTTTTCAATTTTTGATTTAGGAATAATTGATAATATGATTATCTTATCTCAATTTTTCAAGAGTAACACAGTAGCATACTTTATGTAAAAATACTTGTATATTATTCTATTATTTGATAAAAAATATCAATTATGTTGAAACATGATGGAATCATTCAACTCAAAGACCACATCTACTGTTTCTTCTTCTCAATCTTTTTGATTTAGGATTAATTGATAATATGATTATCTTATCTCAATTTTTTCAAGAGTAACACAGTAGCAATTTTTTATTTTTTTTTTAACAATTGGTATTCGTCGAATACCAACCGTACCAACCGAGTACCAACCGTACCGATAAATTTGGTATACCGACTTTTTTGGTTGGTACTGCTACGGATTTTTGTGTACCAATTCATACTTGATTGGTGCACGGCACAATCAAAATACACTTGGTATACCAACCAAGCCACCCCTACTTTCCATTCACTTTTTATTGAGAAGCAATAAACATTTGTCAAAAAGCTTTAACTCAACTCAATTTAAGCGACTTTATACGATGACACTAGACCTGTCAATCGGGTCGGGTTAAGACGAGTAATACCTGTTACAACCCATTTAACATGCAGGTCGAGTGAGGCGGGTCAACTCGGATAACCCGATAAGCTCAACTCTTTTTTTTTTCTTTTAAATTACTCGGCTAGAAAAATAATTTTCAAAAATAAATTATTTTTTTTACCCGACGGTGGGGGCAGGGGGTGGTAGTAGTGAGTACGGGGTGGGGCGGGGGTTGTTAAAACGAAATTTAAAATGATTAAATTTTTTTGACCCGATAGGGGGGGTATGGGGTGGGGGTTGGGTTGGGCGGGGGGGGATGGGGGTAGGGGTGGGGTGGTTAAAAATAAATTTAAAATGTTTAATTTTTATTTTGAAACGGGGTAGGGGTGGGGGTGGGGTGGTTAAAAATAAATTTACAATGTTTAAAGCTTTTTTACTTCAGGGTGGGGGTGGGGTGGGGGTGGGGTAGGGCTGGGCGGTTAAAAATAAATTTAAAATGTTTAATACTTTTTGACTAGGGGGGGGGTTGGAGCAGGGGGTGGGGGCTGGAATGGTTAAAAATAAATTTAAAATGTTTAATTATTTTTTTGACCCGAGGGGGGTGAAGGGTAGGGTAGGAAGGTGACAGGGGGATAGGGGGTGGGTGGGTGGCAGGGGGTAGGGGGTTGTTAAAAAAAATTAAAATGATTTTTTTTTGACCCGAGGGGGGGTGTGGGCGGGGCGTAGGGGTGGGGGTTGTAAAAAAAAAATTTAATGATTAAATTTTTTTTTATCCAATGGGAGGGGGGGGGTTGGTGGGGTGGGTGGGGGCAAGGGATTAAAACTAAATTTATTTTGGTTCATCTCCCTATCAATATAAATATGACTGGTTGACGAGTTGACCCGCTTTAACCCGTTAAATTTAATGGGTTAAAGCGGGTAACTCGTTTCAGCCAATACAAGAAAAGTGCCAAATAGCGACGGAATAGCGATGGAATACCGACGGAAGCAAAATAAAACGAAAAAACAGCTACCGACGTGAGATTTAGGGTATAGGGTATAGGGTAAAGAGTATATCCTATACCCTATACCCTATACCCTTTATACCCGCTTTAACCCGTTAAATTTATTTTGTTTAGAGAAAATAACGAGTTGACCCGCTTTAACCCGTTAAATTTATTTTGGTTCATCTCCCTATATCCTATACCCTATACCCTATATACCCTATATACCCTATACTTTATACCCTATACCCTAAACCCTATACCCTATACCCTATATCCTATACCCTATACACAATACCCTATACTCTATACCTTATACCCTATACCATATATACCCTATACCATATATTCAGGGTATAGGGTATAGGGTATAGGGTATAGGGTAAAGAGTATAGGGTATAGGAAATACTCCCTCCGTCCCACTATACTTGACACTTTTTTCCATTTTGGGTCGTCCCACTATACTTGACACCTTCCAAAAATAACCAAGTTTTTATATTTTTATATTCACTCTACCCCA